>CM047806.1:2782446-3133980 GCA_026214975.1 Gentiana macrophylla | reverse complement strand
GTATCATAATTTTTTCTCATATTCCACTCGGCTACAAAACAAATTTAGCAAAACAGGAATATCTGACTTTGGATACTACTACTTTTCTTTTTTATATATTATATAGCTTTTTGTGAATAGTGGACTCCATGTATTTCAACAACAAAATTTTCGAAAGAAAAAAAAAACCATTATGGAAATCAATAATGACAAAAGCAGGGAGATCTTTGAAAGTGGCTAGTGTTCATGAGTTGGCTACAAGCAGAAATTATCATCTGTTCCACCTGTTTTGTTCGTGCCGATGAAGATCCTCTAATGTCAGTACTACCGCTGAATTCATCTTTTGACGAAGAAATTCGGTGATAGATTTGCAGAAGTTGCTATCTGGGGATGATGATCTGATGAATTTGGAGCTGGAAAAGCTTCATTTTGCCTGCAAAGAATGGGGTTTTTTCAGGTACCTATAAGCCAACAGTATGTTTTCTAGTTTTATTTTAACAGTCGGCTTTTGATACTATTTGTAAGAGACAAATTAAAACTTGGGCTTAAAAAGGTCGACTCAGGCTACCAAAATCATTATAACCACAACATCTCTTGAAGGGTGACACTAACTTTCATCTTGCCATCTTGGAGTCACCACCTTTAACCAGGAGCGGAAGCATGATTTTTATTCAGTTGTGTCCATAAATTTTTTTAAAGTAATATATTTTCCAGCGGTGTCATAATTGTTTTTTATAGATAAAACTTAAGAATTTATCATTTTAACTGTATCCGCGATACCCTGTTTTGGTACATATGGGTCTGCCCATGCCTGTAACTCTTCAAACCTTAGGCCTAACGATGATAGTTGAGTCAAAATTGATTCATTAACTCCTAGGCTTATCATCCACTTTGGCCTAAAATTGGTTTACTTAATAAGTTACCAAATTTATTATGTCTCACCGTAATATCATGGTAATGTTTATCCCATATAATTTTTTAGAACTTGTGGGTTTATCTTTTGTTGTTGTGGTTTTTTTTTTTTAAATAGTAAAATGACCAATAAAATAAGTTTAACGATGATGATTTGATGAATTTGGAGCTGGAAAAGCTTCATTTTGCTTGCAAAGAATGGGGATTTTTCAGGTACTATATAAGCCAACAGTATGTTTTCTTGATCAAACATACTGATCTTATCAAGTCCATTACCGCTGCCTCAAGATAGTCACACACTTGGCTTTTATTTGATAATCGACTTTGATACTACTTGTAATAGCTTAAAAAAGGTCAACTCAGGCTATCAAAATCATTATAACCCCAACATCTCTTGAAGGTGATACTTACTTTCATCTGAGTCACCATCCGTAATCGTAAGCAGACGCGATAATTTTTGTTCAAAGAGAGTCCATAATTTTTTTAAAGTAATTTCTTTTTCCAGCAGTGTCCATAATTGTCTTTTATACATAAACTTAAGTAATTTATTATTTTAGCTATGTATCCGCAAACCCGCTTTGGTACATATATGGGTCTGCCCATGCCTGTAACTTTCAAACCTTAGGCCTAACGATGATACTTGAGTCAAATTGATTCATTAACTCTTAAGCTTATCACCCACTTTGGCCTAAATTGGTTTACCTAACAAGTGAACATATTTAATATGTCTCACCGTCATGATAATGTTTATCCCACTTGCTTTTTTTTCAACTCGTGGGTTTATCTTTTATTGTTGTTGTTGTTTTTTTTAATTGGTAAAATGACCGATAAAATAAGTTTGCCATTTTTAAAAAATCGGATATTACACTTTCATTGATCATAACTATATTGAGATTTGATATTTTACAGATAGTTAATCATGGGGTAAGTTCTTCAGTGGTAGAGAACGTGAAAAAGGAGATTGAAGCGCTTTTTCATATGTCAAAAGAGGAAAAAGAAAATTCGGGCAAGAACTGATGGTTTTGAGGGATTCGGGCAGGGCTTCTTGCATCCGAGGAACAAAAGGTTGACTGGGTGGACATGTTCTTTTTATCGACTCAACTCGCGATTTAAGAAAACCTCACTTGTTTCCTAAGCTCTCCTTTCATTCAGTAATGCAATTGCGGTATTAATTAGATTCCGAATGTTTTTGGTGTCACAACAAAAACAAGAATAACAAAGATAAAGCAACTTGATCGATACAACAAAACAGTAATAACAAAGGTAGCAACTTGATCGATTTGACCAAGACCATTATGAATCAACGCTTGTTTATATAGAGAAGTAAATAAAATTACATTTTAAGATTTCAAACACAAACATGGTGTTGTTATATATCTTAAGCATGATATAATCCTTGAGTCATTTAAATATCCAATGTATATAGAGAAGCTTCTAGAGGTGTACTCTGAGAAATGAAAAGCCTAGCAATGAAGATCTTCACCCTATTGGCTAGAGCTTTAAGAATAGAGCTTGAAGACATGTCCATCTTTTTGAAGACGGAATACAGTCTCTGAGGATTAATCATTATCCACCATGTCCTCAACCAGAGCTTGTGATTGGCCCGCGCACTCTGATTCTGTTGGCTTGACTATTCTACTTCAAGTTAGTGAAGTTGAAGGTCTACAAGTCCGGAAGGATGGAGCTTGGGTCTCTGTGTTACCACTTCCTAATGCTTTTATCGTGAACGTGGGTGACATTTTTGAGGTAATTACAAATGACTTGTCATGTTCATCAACCTTCATATATAGCACGAAAGTTTATCTTTTTTTTTTTTTTTTAAATTATGTTGATAACGTCATTGAATGTAGATTATGACAAACGGTCTTTACAAGAGTGTGGAGCACCGAGCAACAGTGAATAATGACAAGGAAAGAATCTCCATTGCAGCGTTTCATGCTCCTAAACTAGAAGGTGATGTGGGACCTATTCCATGCTTTGTGACCCCTCAAGATCCACCAAAATTCAAACAAATGAGTATGAAAGATTACATAAAGGATTATTCACCTCCCATAAACTCGTTGGAAGGTCTTATCTTGAAGTCATGAGGGTTTAGAGCATGAAATATGCCAACGGGCACTTCTTCAAGAAATTCAATAAGATTAAGAACATCTTTCTGAATTTAAAACACGCATTTCATTAAATCGTTGATGTTAAAAACAAAACTTTAACATGATATCAACTGTATGTTGTGGAGGATGAGAAGTATTTGTTTGTCCTTTGTAGCTTTTCAAGAAGTTTTGGGGTCGGATATTTATGGTTTGACGCCCGGCGGCTTTCCTTTCGGATTGGAAAATCTTTTGCTCTTATGCCCCACAACTTTCAACATTCACAATGTATCTTGGTTGGGCGGCTTTCCTTCGGATTGGAAAATCTTTGCTCTTATGCCCCACAACTTTCAACATTCACAATGTATCTTGGTTGTGAGATAGTATTAGGAAATTGAGCATTTGGAGCTTATGGCTGTCCAATAATAAGATAAATTTCATGCTAAACCATTTGATGTCGAGGCAAATTTCAAAGAATTTCAAGTGAGCTGCTTTAAGAGATGGCCGGATTACGGTAGAAGTTATAATCTACACGGTGACGACTGTGTAGAAAATGTAGTCCCCACACCCATATAAGAGGAGTGGTTCAGCGCTTCATCCCCAAAACCTGCAGGCCATGAAATGAGGAAGTCAATATCTTAATACTGGTGGGTGATCACATACAGCCAGCAAAGTCACCAATATGGTACAACTTTAACAGGTGTAATATATGGCATTGTGATCCAAAGACTAGTGCTCTTATAAAATCTGATTAAGCCTTATTGTTAAGTCGCATATGCTTTGTTAATTTGTACGTTGTTATTTCCTTTTCCTCTCAACATAGGCTTTTTTGTTTATTATGCTTATGTACGGATGTTACTTTGGTCCTTTCAGCTACTTGTTGAGCCCTGATTTTGATTTTGCGGTTTTATTGTTTTTATATGATTTTTTTTGTTGTTGTATATATTTATCATTGTTGACACCTTAATTGCCGGCGGCATAACAAATGTGGAATACTCTACATTTGTAGCTTTGGTAAACACCGGACTACTCACACTTATCATTTATAAAGCATATATATTAAAAGCTGGACATGCCATCATTCACTAAACGCCAGAGTCAAAATCTTGAATTTCACGATCATTTCGTTCAAAACGATCATAACATCTATCAGAAAACTCAAGAAAGAAAACCGCAATTATGGATTCAAGCAAGACGAAATTAGAAGCTCTTTGAAGGTGCCTTCAGTTCATGAGTTGGCAAACCAGAATTTATCATCAGTTCCGGCCCCGTTATGTTCGTGTTGACGATAACGATCATCCTCCAATAATACTAAATTCTTCTTCATCTGCAAAAGAAATTCCGGTAATTGACCTGCAGAAGCTGCTATTCGGGGATGATCCAATGAATCCCGAGCTGGAAAAGTTGCATTTTGCTTGCAAGGAATGGGGCTTTTTCCAGGTATATATATATATACTTCATAATTTCTACTTGAAGGTTTATTATTATTATGATGATGAAAATGATGATTGACTTTTACATTGATATATTATAGATAGTTAATCATGGGGTGAGTACATCTGTTGTAGAGAAAGTGAAAATGAGATTGAAGCGTTTTTCCATCTGCCAAAAGAGGAGAAAGAAAATTCGGGCAACAAGCCGATGATTTGGAGGGGTTCGGGCAGGTCTTTGTTGTATCCGAGGAGCAAAAGCTTGACTGGGCGGACATGTTTTTGTAGTGACTCAACCTGCGTATTTAAGAAAGCCTCATTTGTTTCACAAAGCTACCCTTTCATTCAGGTACAACTTCATTCAAATTTGTTCATTATATATATCCGGAAATTTCTAGTTTATGCTGTTAGCTTAAGATAAAACGCAGAAAATAGAAAAGCAAAATGCATAGCACAAATTCACATGCTGATGTTTTTTTTTTTTCCGCCGTGAACTACCACCAACCCGGCTTTTCCATCCAGTAAAGACGACAAAACCCACAATTCGCATGAAACAATCGTATTTCGTAGGAATGTCATTCACTTAATTTGGAGTATATGTTATATTGGATTGCATTTTTTTGTGAGTAAAGATTGCAGAATTTCGAAGAATTGTGTAGCGAAGGAATTCATATCATGAATCATAGAGTGAATCGTATAATTAATGGGTTATACGGTGAATCATTAATTTGATTGTTGATGTTTGGAGGAATACGAGCATTTCGAGTAATGAGTGAGTGAATCATAAAGAGAATGATGTTTTGAATTTTGACTATGAATCATGAAGATAAAAGCTACGCGCAATATGATTCACGAAGATAAAACGATACCATGAATGCTATAATGAATCATACAATGATTTTTAGTGTCGCTTAAATGACTTGATCTCTAAACTCGTGGAACTAATCTCATAAACCGAAATAAAATGATGGTCACTTAGTAAGAGTATTCGCTTCTATGAAGTTATTTTTACCAAATGCAACCGAGTTTCTTCAAGTTAGCTTTCGCTTTGTCACCGAAAGTTATTGGCGAAGTACATCCGAAGTTCAACATCCGGCGAGCTTGGTTACAAGTTTGGGAGAGTCGGTTTTTGAGCTGAGTTTCGTCTGGTGGATAACAGCTGGAGCTGGGGTCCACATCTGGGGTATTTATGACAATTACGACAAATATCTTATGGCGGTTAGGGTTAGGGAATTGTGCCTATAAATACCAAAGTTGTAATCAATACAGCGTGTGTGAAAATCCTTGTAACTTTGTGTATAATAAAATCTCTCCTTTTCTGTCCGTGGAGTAGTCGGCACAACGCCCAAAACCACGTTAAATCTCTGCGTTCTCTTTGTTTCTGTGTTTTTATCAATTTCGCCATACTTTATGTTTGCATTGCTTCAGCTTCTCGTCTGTGTTTTAACAAACCGATATCGGAGCGCCAGGTTCAAGATTCGTAGAGAGTTGCGGTGCTGAACATAGTTGATCTTCACAAGACCGGTGACCGTGCTAGGATTTTGTGATCAAAGGTCCGTTTCTTTAACAAGAAGGATGTCAAAGCAATGAACGTAAAGATTGATAATTTACACGGAGGAACAATTTCGACTTGTGGAAAATCAAGATGCGGGCCTTGTTAAAGAAACAAGGATCATGGACTCCTTTTATCCGATAAAGGGGTGCCGCTCAAGGATTATGCCGCCTGAGGAGAAAGCACATTCAACCATCATGTTGTGTTTGTCTGATGATGTTATCGCACGGTTGTCGAGAAGACACCGCCGCTAAATTATGGTTAAATCTTGAAAGCCTCAGATATGACTAAGTCATTGACCAACAAGTTGTCATTAAAACAGAGGCTATTCAAATTTTGGATGAAGATGTCGCTTTTGATTTTGCTGGTTTCACTACCAGCTTCATATGAGAACTTTGTGCAGTCCTTCATAGTTGGGAATGATACAGTTGCTTTGAAGGATGTGAGGTCAGCTTTACATGCCAGGGAGCTAAGACATAAGGCACCGCAAGCAGATAATCAAACATGGGACTAATAGTCGAGAAGCAGTGGAAAAGAACATGGTCCGCCTAGTGAAGAAAAATTCCAAGAAGACAAGGTCCAAAGGCCCTAAATCCACATATGATTGCAATTATTGTAAGGAGCATGGACATTGGAAGTTCAATTGTCCAAATAGGAAAAAGCAGGAGAACAGTTTTGGCACAGCTGCTGTGGCAGCTGAGCATGACTCAGATGAGGATATGGTTTTAATGGCAGGAGAGTCAACACATCAAACTAATGTGTGGATTCTGACTCGGATCCTTTCATATTTGCCCTCACAGAGTGTGGTTCTCAAGTTATTAGCGAGTGATAGATGGTGGTCATATATCTATGGCAAAAGCAAGGTCTGCAAGGTAGTTGGAATTGGCTCAGCCTGAAAGTGGAGGACAAAGGATGGAAGATTATGTAAACCGAGTGAAGTTAGACATGTTCCATGAGATGACCAAGAACTTGGTATCTCTCAATTCTTTAGACAACAAGGGATTCAGCCTCAAGGGTGAATGTGGAGGCCGAGTGTCTATAAAAACTTAGTTTTAGTCTTCAAAAGAGTCAAGAAAGGACCTTGTATATATTACAAGCGGTCACCTGCTTACTGGTATTACTGCTGTGGCATCTGTTGAGATTCATCACCACACCTACAAAATCGGGGCACATGAGACTCGGGTCATATAGGTGAAAAGGGATGCATGTTCTTTCTCAGAAAGATCTTCTTGGGAAATGTAAGGTTAAGAATCTGACTTTGTGAGCATTGTGTGTTTGGGAAGCTTCATAGAGGCAAGTTCTCAAAAGGGGAACACAACAAAAAGTCATCATTTGATTACATTCATTCTGATTGTTGGGGGCCATCAAAGGGGGAGTCATTGGGTGGTCATAGATATTTTGTGTCATTCATAGATGACTATTTAAGGATGACTTGGGTGGTGATGATGAAACACAAAAGTGAGGCATTCAAGAGCTTCAGGCAATGGAAGGCTCTAATTGAAAATCAGTTAGGGAAGAAGATCAAGAGGCTTCGTACAGATAATGGTCTGGAATTTTGTTGGACTGAGTTTGATGAGTTTTGCAGAAATATGGGTATTTCCAGACATCATACAGTTAGGAATACTCCTTAGCAAAATGGGGTAGCTGAGAGGCTGAATCAAACTCTTCTGGAGAGAGCAAGATGTATGCTCTCTCATACTGGTTTGTCAAAGAGATATCATGCAGAGGCTATAAGCACAACTTGCTACTTAATCAACAAGAGTCCTCACACAGGATTAGTCTCAAAACACCGGGCTGAGATGTGGTCGTGCAAGCTCGCTTGACTATTCAGCTTCTAAGGTTTCACCTTCATATTTTTCGTGGTCTATATCATGCGAAGTTATAGCAAATCTAGTGGAATTTTTGGAAGCATAATTTACTATCATGTCGCTGAAGGGAAATCGGAACCATGGGGCCAAGAAAGGAGTTTTTGTGGGTGTGGTGATGGAGCAAGAGTTATAGAATTTGGTCATCGCAGAGAATACTGAGTTATTTTCATCAAGGATGCGCTTTTGATGAAAATTCTATGCTCAGCTCATCGCTGGAGGGGACTCATCAAATCAAACTAGTACTAAAATCAGAAACCCGATGTTAGCGTGGAGCTTCAGTGAGTCGCTGAAATGCAACAATCAACCTGATCCAAGTCGGCTTTTAACTGATCAAGGTCAACCTGCATCGAGTCCAAACCAACAACGAGCAAATGCCGCTTTGAGCCTTAAATTGAGAAATACGGGTCACAGAGTACAATTGCCGCAGAGCTTAGAATGTTGAGGTACCTCCCACGAGGTAATGGGTTTGATGATATGGTTGGATATGCACTTCAAGCTGCGTAAGAGGATGGTTTTGAAGCTTCTACTTACAAGGAAGCAGTGACATGTTCTGAAGGATCTCAATTGCTTGTTGCTACAGGAGATGAAATGGAGTCATCATTGAAGAATCAGACTTGGGATCTAGTTAAACATCCAGCAGATAGGAGACTTGTCACTTGAAAATGGATCTTCAAGAAGAAGGAATGGATAACTGAGGCAAAACGAGTTAAAGTATAAGGCAAGTTTGGTTTCAAGAGGGTTCAGTCAGAAAGGAAGGGTGAACTTTGATGAGATATTCTCACAAGTAGTCAGACATACTTCAATCACAGTGTTACTAGCAATGGTGGCACAACAGGACTTAGAACTTGAGCAGTTAGATTTGAAGACAACTTTTCTACATGGTGAGGTAGATAAAGAGATATACATGACTCAATCAGAGGGTTTCCAAGTTCCTGGTAAGGAAGATGTTGTGTGCAAGTTAAAGAAGTCTTTGTATGGACTGAAGCAAGCTCCTAGACAATGATATAAAAGGTTTGACAGTTATATGATCCAGTTGGGTTACAACAGAAGTCCTTATGATTGCTGTGTTTACAACAGTCAGTTAAAAGATAGATCATACATCTATCTTGTGTTATATGTGGATGACATGCTGATAGCTGCAAGAAAGAAGTCTGATGTTCAGTATCTGAACGACCTTCTTAGTGTTGAGTTTGAAATGAAAGATTTGGGTGCAGCAAAAAAAAATAGGGATGGAGATTTGGAGAGATAGAAGTCAGAAGAAACTGTTCTTATCTCAGCAGGGCTATATGCAGAAGATTTTATCAGTGTTTGGCATGTCAGGTGCAAAGCCAATTGATACTCCTATGGCATCAAATATTCATTTGCCAGTTTTTGCTTCACAGTCAGCAGAAGAGAAGAAGTACATGTCAATAGTTCCCTATGCAAGTGCTGTTGACAGTCTGATGTATGCAATGGTATGCACTAGGCCTGATCTGACTCAGGCAATCAGTGTTGTCAGCAGGTTTATGGCTCAACCTGAAAGGAACACTGGAAAGCTGTTAAAAGAATGTTCAGGTATTTTAGAGGTACAACTGATGTTGGTCTCATTTATGAAGGTGATATTCAGAGTTTGATCACAGGATACTATGATGCTGATTATGCAGGTGATATGTGGACAATAGAAAATCTATGATTGGTTATGTTTTCACATTGGGGTATTTAGTTGTCAGCTGGAAAACAACTCTTCAGGCAACAGTGGCTTTATCAACTACTAAAGCCGAGTATATGGCTCTTACCTAAAACAACCAAGCGAGGTATCCGGTTAAAGGGATTAGTGAGTGATTTGGGGCTACATCGATCAAGCTAATATTTATTGTGACAGCTTGAGTGCAATTTGTTCAGCAAAGGATCAGTTCATGATGAGAGAACCAAGCATATTGATGTGAGATATCATTTTCTAAGAAATGAGAAGATGGTTGTAGTGAAGAAGATCAAGCACCAAGATAATCCTCGTTGATATGTTCACTAAACAAGTTATATTGATGTGTGATATCATTTTCGCTTATGTCTGGACTTGCTGAATATTCAAAGCTTATAAATTGGAAACTGGATGCGCAGTTGAGGGCATATCAGCTGAGTGGATTCTGTGGTCTGGTACAAGTACATCATGGTCTTGACGAATGCATCTGATACGAGTACATCTGATTATGCAATCTGGTTGACTGTGAATGAGAGTTTAAGTCATGATGGAGATTTGTCAATTAAGTGACTTAATCTCTAAACCGAAAGTTATAAATCGTGGAACTAATCAGAAACTGAGAATGATGGTCAACTTAGTGCGGTATTCGGCCTGTGGAAAGTCGGTTGTGGTGAAGTGCAACCGAGTTTTTTCAAGTCGCTTTAAGTTTTGTCACCGAAAGTTATTGCCGAGTACATCCGGAGCAGCTGGTTACAAGTCCGAGAGTCGCTTTTGTCGAGTTTCATCTGGTGGATAACAGTTGGAGCTGGGGTCCACATATGAGGTATTTATGACAATTCCGACAAAGATCTTATGACGGTTAGGGTTAGGGAATTGTGCCTATAAATGCCAAAGTTGTAATCAATGCAGCGTGTGTGAAAATCCTTGTAACTTTGTGCATAATAAAATATCTCATTTTCTCATCCCTCAAGAGTCAAAGACAACGCCGAAACCACGTTAAATCTCTCGTGTTCTCTTTGTTTCGTGTTTTATCCATTTCCGCCATACTTTATGTTTGCATTGCTTCGCTTTTAGTCTTTCTTAAACTGCAAGTTTCTCGCCTGTGTTTTAATACTTGGTGATTCACTATATTGAATTTTTGCAATTATGTTGAAACGTCACATGAAGGTGAAATTGGTGTAAGAATAATGTTTTTCGATGGTCGGATCGAGAGACATTAATGTATTGAAAGGATGGATGGGAGATAAAATTTATTTAATATCCATATTTGACATTAATTTATTTATGGTGCAACGGTTGTATGAAGGTTATACTAAGTGCACACATTATTGTGAGCCATTCATTTTTACTCTCCTTCACATAATACACTTTTATCATGTGTGAGATGTTAGTAATGAATGGTTGTAATCATGTCAATTGATACAACCTTTATACAACGGTTGTGTCCGTTGTATATAATCACAATAGGTTTAATGATTAATGCATGCATGCAGGGAAGCCTTAGAAGTGTACTCACGAAGTGAAAATCCTAGCAATGAAAATCTTCAACCTAATGGCTATAGCTTTAAAAATGAAGCTTGAAGACATGACCGCCCTTTTGGAGGAAGGAATTCAAATCTATGAGGATGAATCATTATCCACCATGCCCTCAACCGTAGCTTGTTATGGGTTTGTGCCTCATTCTCGATTCTGTCTGGCTCACTATTCTACTTCAAGTTAGTGAAGTAGAAGGACTACAAGTCGTGAACGATGGAGTTTGGGTCCCCTGTCCTACCACTTCCTAATGCTTTCATTGTTAATGTGGGCGATATGTTAGAGGTAAGTAAATGATACTTTTACTAATTTTATATGTTACTTATTGATCATTGGGAATGATGTTCAGCTTCATTTGGATTGTGATTTATTGTCTAAATTTTGTTGTTGATGACACTGAATTTAGATTGTGACAAACGGGATTTACAAGAGTGTGGAGCATCGAGCAATTGTGAATAGTGACAAGGAAAGAATCTCTATTGCAGCTTTTCATACTGCAAAACAAGAGGGTGAACTCAGACCTGCTTCAAGCCTTTTGACCCCTAAAGATCCACCAAAATTCAAACGAATCAGTGTGATGGATTACACTAAGGATTTTTCTCCCGTGAACTTGATGGAAAATCTTATCTTGACACCATGAGGGTTTAGAGCATCAACCCTACGGGTGATTTTTCAACAAATTCAATATGAATAAGAACATCTTGTGGGCACAACTCATTGAGCCGCATTTAAACACACACTATATATGAATCATTGATGTTAAAAACCAAACACGTGTATATTGCATCGCATTGTCTTATGTATCATATAATAGTCTTTTTTGTTTTCCTTCCAATTAATCAAGCACTTTTATGGACTTTATGGTTTACATAAAAGATACATAATTTATGATCAACGGAACGTATTGATGAACGGAACATAGTGTTTGGCCGTTCTTGATATCTAGTTGGCCCGGTGTTAATGTGTCCACATTGTGCACTTGATATTGTATCACCCATCATATTAAGAGATGAACTTCCTTAATCTCATAACCTAGATTTTGGGGATGATGCCTCCTCTTATATGTGCTTGAGTCTAGATTTCTTGTTGGAGATATATGAGGATAAAAGGAAAAATGTTTTATAACATTTTAAAATGATTTTTTGAATCATTTATTGTAACCACTTTGAGAGCCGTTTTCGGTATAACTCTTATACAGATTATCAAGAGTTAGTGATGACTTTGGAAACTACGTAAGACGTAGTTAAAAATAAGGTTTTGAATCATTCAATTCGGATGTCAAGTGAATGAGAAATTAAGGCTTAAAGTGGGTAGTTGAAAATGTGTGAAAAGGAAGTTGAAAAGATAAACTTAATCCTACATCGGGAAATGTGCTAACATTTCCTCAATATTTAAGTGGTGGAAGTTTTGTTGTTGGTATAATCTCTTAGAAAGGGAGAGAACTCAGAGTGGTTTTAGTGGGCTGAGTGTTTACTAAAAATGCCACACGCGCGTGATCGGCCTTTTCTAAGTGTCCAATCTCACCGGCAGTGTACCGGGTCAATCAGAGCCTAGAATTGGTGAGTCAAGGTCGTATCCCACAGGGAATCTGGTCGAGTACCAAAGTCGGTCTCGTCCCTAGTTCAGGTCAACACAATAATGGAACGTGGTGACTTGTCAGATCACCGGTTCTACAAACTAAATATACACAAAAGAAAGATTTAAAACTATATAAAAGGGATAAATGGAGCTATGATCCAATCTAATACTCACAAACCCTAGCCGAGTCCCGCGGTATTCTTGATTTACCTAAACGCTTCTCGACGCTACGTAGGGTGTCGCTTGGCTCTGAGAATAGACATTATTTCAATAATCTACCCTCCTATGTCAGTTCAACAAATTACTAACGGATTTAATCGACCACACACGTCTACGATTCATGAAACGCTCGACAAGTCGATACAAAACTCACAACGAAACCGAGTCCGAACAACTCAATGGTTTTACGGTGATCCTAGAACCCCGGTTCCGTGATCCACTGCAAAATAAACATGTAAAGACGATACGCAGTGATACGCTTATTAAGTGATCAATTCAACAAACGGATAAGAATAAGTTTTAGAACTATGGCAACGCCGAGAATCAATAAATAACATCAAGAACACCACATGAACAAAGCTAAGGTTCGATTTCATAGACTATCACATATCTCGACTATCGAAACTAGCTACTTATTATATTAACAAAAACAACAAGAAATCAACAATAAACATAACGAAAATAAAGATCGAAAGAAAGAACAAGAAAGGAAAACAAAATACCAAATATATTAGTATGAGAAAATCGATCCACCGAACGAAATCCCGTTAATAACGCCGTGTTATCACCGAGATCCTCCGGATTACAACAATCTACAACTAAACTAATCTAATCTACCTAAAAACTAAGCTAAACTAATGAAAATTGCGTAAAATGGTGAAAAATGAGTTGGGGAAGAAGAAGTGTGGATCTGTATCCAAAATGGGGTATTTATAGTGTTTTATGAGTTCGACGCCAGGCGTGCGCCTAGGAAAGTGTAGCGCACGCCAGGATGTTGAAATCACGCATCAAACTTCCGCCAAAATTCATCGCTAGGCGTAGCGCTTAGAATTTCAAAGCGCGCGCCTAGTCGACACACCTTCGTAAAACGGCCATAACTTTGTGTGTAAACCTCCAAATCGAGTGATTCAAAATCCGTTAGAAAGTCGATGAAATTGTATACAACTTTAATGAAGATGTATAGCCAAGAAAATGCCTCTAAGGTAGATCAAAATGCAGATAAATGGAAGGTATGGTTGTAGTACCACCGCTTTTGATCCGCTTGAAAGTTTAAGCTTCGGGCACTGCTCCAATCCTCGTGATCTCACCTTCCTCGACATCTCAACACCTAAGTCCTGTACAAAATCACAAAAAATACCACACATAATCCCTACAGACACTAGGGTGACCGAGATTATAGTAAATTACACCTAAAAAGACTAAGAATCCCGGACTTTACGCCCTAGGTCCCGAAATGATAACTAGGGTGTAAATACATCAAAATACAACCAAATGTCTCTGAAAACATATAAAACGAGGTATAAACGGGGTATAATTGCATAGAAAATGATAGTCAATTTGACTCCCATTAGCGCATACGCCGCCGCTCGCCCGCCCGCTGCCTCGTGCCTCGCTGGACCGTTGCTTTGGCTTTGGGGAATGGGCCTTTTGGGTCTGAGGCGGTATTATATTTTTTGGACAAAGTTTATCTTGATATTATCCTAGTCCAATAAATCGCACTGATCCACTTTCATATGGCTTTAATACAAGAGCGCTTCAACTCGATGGTTTAAGGCCATCAATTCACACACTTCAAGGTCGCTCATTCCTCCTATATATAGGTCCTCTCTGCAATGGGAATGGTATCTGAAGACAACACAAATCACTTAAACACTTGCATTTTTAGTTGAAGAGATTTTGAAGCACCAAGAGTTCGCTGAGTTCGTAAGTCAAGTACCTCACCTCCGAATAGTAATTGGGTTATCCTGGAGATAAATGCTAAACTGTGGTGGTACCGCCAGAGCATAATTGTCTTAAGGATGAGATATTAGCTCATCCCGGTTACATATCCTTGTTGTTTTCCTTCGCTTTTCCTTTCTGCTTGTTGTCGGGTCCGTATTATAATAAATTGTTCTTCATCTTTTCTGCTTTTATTTTTATTTTCGATTGTAATACTTCGGTATAACAATCTTAAGACAATTCTTTTCGTGAGCCTCTTTGCTCTAAAAAGTATATCTTTGCTAAATGAAAATAAATTTCAGTTTGCTTGTTGTCAACCTTTATTTTTCTCGCTCGCTCGAGTATCATCTGTGATACTCAAAGTGTGTCGTTGTTTCCTTTTGGTATTGGGTTTTTGGTCAAAACGCCCCATCTTCCTTTTGGTATCTCATATGGTGATTTTGTACGCTTTATATTGATATATTTTATAATGATTTCCGTGAGTATTTATATAATTTGCATAAGAATCAAGTGTTTATATGGAAATATTGAGTAAATGATGTTTTTAATAGTTAAATCTCAAAACGTAACGATTTATGTGCGTAATTGATGATTTTATGTTATTTTGGAAATACGTTACGCTTTGGTATGTTTTCCTATTGTTGTAGATACTCATTGATGATGGGAGAGAGGATTTTAGAGAGCCAAATTCGTGATTGGAAAGGATCAATCAAAGTTATGGAAGATTGAAAGATATAAGGAAAGAAATCAATCAAGATGAATGTTGGAAAATCAGGATTCCGGTAGTCCTGACATCCGACGCAGTTCTTGATATGATAACAACCGATTTGACTCTGGACCTCAAGAGAAGAGTTGTAGGTCTTGAAGAGAGGATTCTACATGATTTTGAATCACTCCATTCCGACTTACGAGGCCCGAGATATGAGCGTTACAAGTTTGGATGCTGTTGCTGAAAATAGTGGACGGGCGTCCGATCTTCAAACGGGCGTCCGCACCATATCGTAGCAACCGCCTGATTTTCTATAAATACAGCAGCTCTCTTCGACCCTAATCATTATCAAATACGCCCAGCTTCTCTTGAACCCTAAATTTCGAGCAGAGAGTAGCCCGCCGCCAAGCTCCATGCTTGGTCGGCCGGAGGTTAGTTAGATTAGTAGTTAGTTCGCTTTTCTTTCTTCTTGTTTGAGTGATGATGAAGTTGAGCAGCCATGGATGAGCCTTGAAGCTCCTCTTTCCAGCTGCAACTTTAATTCTTTTCGATGGATGTTTTGTAAGTTTTAATTCGAATTGTTTCTTTTCTATGTTTATTTGTATCTTGCAATATAAATCGGAAGATGATTGCATGATTTGATGCTACCGTATGACGGAAGTCGGTGTAGTTTAGATCACCATAGGAAAGAGTAGATCTTTAATCTATACATAACGGAAGTTCGTGAGGTAAAATATCTAGATTTACTTAGAGGATCACAATTTGATTAATTCGATGCAAGATTATCTTAGATTGGAATTGAGGATATCACCGCTACTGAAAGATAGGATTTTTCATGTGTTTAATTCATTATGTTGTTCTTGTTCTCTTTCATGTTTTTATGCCGCATGTTAATCGAATTTAGATAACGGAAGTTAATAGATTCATTAGATTATCGTGAGGAGATTGACAATAATTATTCCAACAAACGGAAGTTGAGGGATAATGTTGTTAGTTAGGATTCAATCCATATCTTTGATTTGTATCGATATTAGTTAAGACCGAAGGTAAACTAATTAATGGCGTGATAAATCGGAAGAGGAAACGCTTCATTAGAAAAGATAATAATCCAAGATAACTAATGAATGAATGTTTGTCTATCTTGTTGATTTCGTAAGGTGATGGTTGTTGAGAATAGGTTGATCATGGTTTGTTCATGTTTGTTCGCTTGTTAGTTAGTTTTACTGCTTTCGCAGATGTAGTTTTATTTATGTTTTTATCGCTTTTATCCTTCCCTGGCTTTGGATTAACAATCCTCCGCCCGCTTATTTTCCGCTTTAGTTTAGTTTAGGTTTTAGTTAATAAAGAAGGATTAACTAGATTAGATTCAATATCCCTTTTCCTCGAGGATCGATAATTCGCACTTATCCAACTTTACTAGCAACTACCCGGTATTCGGCCGTTAGAGGTAGTTTTGCATGGTAGTATAGGTTTATAAATTTTCTTTGTTTTAATGATGCAAAATCTCCCAACAAAAAGTGGCGCCATGCCGGGAACCGGACGGTTGCCTAGTTTTTGTTTTTGTTTGTCTTTTTCGCTTTCGCTTTTGCACATTTGTTTTTGTTTCGCTTTTTTTTAGGTTTGTTTTTAGTTTAACTCTTGAGGTAGTTAGGTTTCTGGTTTAGATTTTTAGGGTTTGAAGTTTTTAAAGTTTTTGTGATTAGTTTCTTCCTCCTTTTCCTCGCTTCGCTTTCTTTCTTTATCCTCTCTCGCTTCGCAATCGCTTCGCTCGCTTCAAATTTTTGCATCCGACGAAGGCCCATACTTATGAACGCCCGCTCACCGTGGAAAATTTCAATCTCAGACGCTTTTGACTCCTTGAACGAACGCCCATATTTTTGGACGCCCGCTCACCCTAAATTCAGCGCACGCCCGCCCATTAATTGGACGCCCGCCTGCTTTCTTGTTTCAAAGGGCTTTTCTTGTTTCTACCGTCTGCTTTATATCTTTTCTCGTTTACATTGATTAGGGGACATCTAAGGTTGAATCATCCGACTCCACACCTTTCACGATCAAATTTTAGGATAAAAGGGTCCGCTTTAGCACTTGATAGTATTTTGGCCATAACTTTCGCTCGAGTGTCGGATTGGCACGCAGACCCCAATTCGAAAGCTCGCCCGACGCCGACGACGTGGCAAACCGCCGGAGGCCGTCTGACATCTGTTTTCGAGGTCAAAATCCACTGTTTTCCCTTCCATTTTGGGGTTAAGATTTCAACACATGTTTTTCCCTCTTTTTAGTGTTTTCTGCTTTTCTCGCTTTAAATTTTCTTAGGTAGTTTATAGTTTTGGTTATTAGGTTTTTCGTAGTTAAGTTTTGTAGTCTTTGATTCCTCTAGGTTTAGTTATCCTTTCCTCCGCTCTCTTTTCCCATGCTTTCCTCGCCGCTCGATATCGCTTCGCTCAAAAAATCTTGCCTATGGACGAAGGCCCACTAGTTTGAACGCTGCTCACCGTGAAAATTTTCATTCCAAAGAGCGCTTTCCGATCCTTGAACGAACGCTCACCGCTTTGACGCTGCTCAGCCTATTTTCCTGGCGCGCAGCTGCTGCTCACATAAGTGGACGCCCGCCCGCCCCTCTTTCTTTCTTAATCTTTCTTTTCTTCTCTTTCTTTAGGTTTTTGATCTTAGATTAAGGTTTTAATCTTTTAGATATCGTGTCTTTAATTTATTAGTTTTTAGGTTTCTTTCCTTAGATTTAGGTTTTCTCAACTTGATTTTGGGATCGGTTTATGCAAACTCGTAGTCACAAGTGACCATTACTTTGCTCCCTCGACATCGAGCGCACTCATAGTCCGACCTAATAGGCGAAGACTTCGCTTTGACGAAGGAAAAGCCAAGATCAAGAGTTTGAGCTATCTTTCAAAGGGAAATCAAGAAATTGTAATAATGGCCACCAAGATAGACGGACATTAGCAGACTACGCCATGCCTGGTGCAAGAATCACAACCCAAATGTATCGCCTTACCACCCATTACATCGCACAAACTTTCGAACTCAAACCCGGCTCATTCGGGATGATGCAAAGATGCATCAATGTTTCACGGGTTCCTCATCAAAATCTCACACACACGCATACACATTCCTCGAGATATGTGGTACGACACGATTCAAGGTGTGAGTGAGGATGTGATTAAACTTACATCAAGCTTCGTTTCATTGAAGGGAGAAGCTAAAGAGTGGTATAGCTCTCTCCTCCGAATCCATTACCACCGGGCTGCATTGAGAAAGAATTTTTAAGCCAATACTTTCCACCGCCAAGACAAAATTTCAAAGGTTTGAGGGAAATTTATAACTTCTATCAAGCGGAAACAGAATCTTTCTTTGAGGCATGGAAGAGATTTAAGGCTCTTCTTCGTAAATGCCCCACTATGGGTTAGACTTGCAGAGGCAAGTCAATACCTTTTTCAAAGGATTGACCGAGCTCACCAAGGGCATGGTCAATAGTTCATCAGTGGGGCTTTCCGAGGAGAACGCCTCAGAGGGGTGGGCATTGTTCAAGACATTGCCAAATATAATTATGCCCCTCCTTTCAAGTCGCTCAGCACCACCACCTCCTCCTCCTAGGATCGAGGAGGTGAAAATGCAACGAGATTTCCATGTCGGCAAAGCACCGCTACGCTTACCACGCCTCCAAATCCGAGTTATCGACTCTTCATTTTTACTGTAACTCTCAAGTTCAGATCGCGAGAATTGTTCTCGACCGCCACATGGTTGGCCAAAGTCAATTCATGCCCCCAATTTTATCAAGTCAATGCCGCCCGTAATCATGGATGCGATAACCAAGTCGCATGCCGTATGTGACGATATGGGGCATATCGCCGCTTCGCCCTATGATTGACAGACGCCGAAATCAATGCCTTCAATGGCCACCAAATCAAAGGTTTGGTAATCAATTCATCGCCAAGGCAACTTTCAAACCAGGGTTTCCACCCAAATCAAAATCTAAATTGAATTTCGATCAAAATTTCAATCAAAACTCGAATTTCAATCGAAACCCTAGTTTTAATCGTAACCCGAACTTGAATTCTTCCAATCCAAATCAAGGGTTAAATCAAAGTTGGCCTAACAATCCAAATCCTCGCATTTCAAAGTCGGTCCAAACAACCTTTCTCTCAAAACATTCGTAGAATCCTCAAGGTCCATCTCACGTTGATGATCCGAAGTTAGATTGACTCCTATCGTAAGAGTCAAGGAGCAGAACAATAACTTCCAGAGGGAGCAAAATAATAATATCCAGCTTGTTGATGAATTCGATCAAGCACCTTGAGAAGCAAATGGTCGACCAAAGAAGCTTCTGCACCATCGTAAGCGTATGCCAAACTCCACGGAGAGAAATCCCACAGGTGGTCATGTAGCTCATACTCGAATTGAATCTTGGCCAATGCACCGACTTGGTTCCTTCACTTCCATACGGTGGAGAGAGGCCAAAGGCAATGACCTTAAGAAGTGGTACTCAACCGAGTGGTCCCCTAACCAGGGAAACTACTCAGCCCCTCCCGCCAAAGATAAGGCAGAGGGGGTCGAGCACCCATCATCCCCTTGGCTACAAGCAGTACTGTGGTCGATCCTCGAGAGGTGTAGAAGTTGAAAGACATCAGTGGTCGATCCCTCGATAGTGAAAGAATTGAGATTCCTCGAGTGGCCGATCCTCGAGGAATGAAGAATCACTTAAGAATCCTCAGTGGCCGATCCCCGAGGAGTGATGAATCAAATGATCGCCAGTGGCCGATCCCCGACTAATAAAAAGAATGATAAGATGGTGAGGTGGAAAGATGTGGAAGACAAAGCAGCTTAGTTCGCCCTCGAAGAAAGTATTTTCCGAGGATGATTTGAAAAAGCTTCCATTTCCACCGAGAAAGAGCAACATCCCATTGCATGAAGATAAGAAGTACGGAAAGGTGCTTAATCAATGAAAAATACTCAGTTAATCTTCCACTCTCACAAGTTTTGGTTGAAATGCCTAAGTATACTAAATTCATCAAGGATGTTGTTTCTTCAAGAAGAAGTTGGCGTAAATGGATCGTGCAATTGGTGAGGATTGTTCAATGATCAATTATCCGCACTTACCAATCAAAAGAGGTGACCCCGAAAATTCGTGCTCACATTGCGTATGGGAGGCTTAGTCTTTCCAAATTCTTTATGTGACTTGGGTGCATCCATCACCGATGCCATTGTCTCAGGTGCAATCACCTTGGGTTACAAAGTCTTCTAGAACCCACTACCATGAACTTGCAGTCACAGATAGATCTTCTAAGAAAGCTTCAGGAATCTTGAGAGACGATTAGTTCAAATAGATAGGTTTACCTTTCCAGCTTGACTCGGTACGCCTTAGATATTGAGAAAAGTGCAAATGTCCCTTTGATTCTTGGAAGACCTTTTCTATCTACAAATAGAGCCCTCATCGATTGTGATGGTGGGCATGTGACCATTCGAAAGTTGGTGACCAAGAGGTGAGCTATAGTGTTTCTAAATGTATTCAAGTACCCTCCGGTTCTCCAACCGGGTCGCTCCATCGAGGAGACGCCTGATGACTTCAATGACTTCATGGATAAGCAAGTCTTGGTCAGAGAATCGAATATGAGCGATCGATTGATAATCCGAATAATCATGGTGTGGTCAATCTAGACTCGCTTAGCAAACCTGAATTTGAGGATGAGCTAAGAGAAGAAGCCTTGGCAAGTAGGACCACTAAGTAAGCTCAGCCGATGTTGAGTTGAAGAGTGGCGATCTTAAATCAAGTCTGTAGGATCCTCCCGTAGATTTGGTATCAAGCCGCTGCCTCAAACATCTTAAGTATGTGTTTTTAAGAGAAGGTGACAAGCTTCCTTTGATCATCTCCTGCCAAGCTATCTCGTGATGAGGAGCTTAAATTGTTAAACGCCTTGCGCAAAAATGAAAAAGCCTTTGATGGCGTGTGAGATATCCGAGGATATCTCCCGACATCTCGTATGCACAAGATCAAGACTCGAGGAGGGTGCAAACGAGTTAGACAAATTTTCAGAAGGCTCAACCTCACATGCAAGAAGTAGTCAAGAAGGAAATCATTAAGCTTCTAGATATGGGTATCATATACGCCATTGCCGATAATGAGTGGGTGTCCCCGACTCGTAGTCCCCAAAAAGGGGGAATTACTATTGAGAAGAATGAGAAGGGAGAGGAGATAGCATTGAGGCTAGTTACAGCTATGAGTCTCAGTATTGACTACGTAAAACTCAATGAGGTCACAATGAAAGATCATTTCCCTTCCATTCATCGATCAAATGCTTGAGCGCCTAGCAGGGCATGCATTCTATCGCTTCCTCGATGGATATTCGTGATACTTCCGATACCCATCGATCCTGCTGACCAAGAGAAGACCACTTTCACTTGCCCTTACGGTACATTCGCCACAAAGCGGATGCCATTTGGTCTATGCAATGCCCTCGCTACCTTCAGAGGTGTATGATGGCAATCTTTGACGGGCTAGTTGAAAAGTGCATGGAGATTTTTATGGATGATTTCTCGGTCTTTGGTCAATCCTTCGATGATTGCCTCAATAATCTTGATCAGTGTTATCTAGATGTGTGAAAAGGACTTAGTGCTTAATTGGGAAAAATGCCATTTCATGGTAGATGAAGGCATAGTCCTTGGCCACAAAGTGTCACCAAAGGTATAGAAGTAGATAGGGCCAAGGTTGAAGCTATTGAGAAGATGAGTTATCCTAAGAATGTTCGGGAAGTCCGAGGTTTTCTCGACATGTCGGCTTCTATAGAGGTTCATCCAGACTTTTCAAAGATTGCCAAGCCCCTGCCTACTTTACTCAAAGAAGACGTTACTTTTGATTTTGATGAGAATTGCAAGCGCGCTTGAGGAGCTTAAGAGTAGATCTGATCTCTCGCCCCAATTTTATATCGCCAGATCGAACCTACCTTTGAGCTTATGTGCGATGCATCCAACTATGTCAGTTGGTGCAATTTTAGGGCAAAAGCTTAATGGAAAGTTCCACCTTATCTATTATGCCACCACACACATCGAATCCTTCTCAAGTTAACTACACGACAACCGAAAAGGAACTATTAGCCGTAGTCTTTGCTATGGATAAGTTTCATAGTTACTTGTCGGGTGCTCAAGTGATTGTGTGGATCGACCACGCCGCTTATGCGATATCTCATGACCAAAAAGGAAGCTAAACCGCCTATCATCGCTGCTTGGATACCGACTTCTACAAGAGTTTGACGCTCAAATCAAAGACAAGAAGGGCAAAGTGAGAATGTAGTAGCGGATCATGTGTCTAGATGTTAAATGAGGAAAAGAATGAACCGATGATATAGATCTTTACTTTCTCTAGAAAACATCATGTTGATCGATGGCCGCTCTCCGATGATGTTCCTTGGTACTCCTCCATTGTCAACTACCTTCATGCCAAATACCTTGATCCTCGAAATGTCTTATCAAGAGAAGAAGAAGTTCTTCTCTCGATATGAAATACTTTGTTTGGGATGAACCTTACCTCTTCAAGATCTGCAAAGATGGTTTGCTCGGAGGAGGTGTGTTCTCGACCGAGCAACGCGATATAATCGAAAGCAATGCCATAGTGGACCCACAGTGGTCACTTTGGTCCTTGGAAAACGGTTGCGAAGATCTTTCAACTGGTTTCTATTGGCCTACTATCTTCAAGGATACGTAATCATTCTCAGAAGTCTTGTGATAGATGCCAAAGAACCGAGCTTTAACAAGGAGGTTTGACATGCCATTGAAACCCATTCTTGAATGCGAAGTCTTTGATGTGTGGGGTATCGATTTTATGGGACCTTTCCCATCATCTTGCGGGAACAAATACATCTTAGTCTCGCGCTGACTATGTTTCAAATGGGTGGAGGCAATAGCCACCTCACAATGATCATAAACGGTCATGAAATTTCAAGAAGAAAAACATCTTTGTGAGGTTTGGATGTCCACGTGCCTTGATAAGTGATGAAGCGGACACACTTTTGTAACCGACCTGAGAAAGTCTCGAGAAGTATGGTGTTCACCATAAAATCGGCACACCATATCATCCGATGACTAGTGGTCGTTGAAAGAAGCAACCGTAGTCTTAAGAAAATCCTAGAGAAAACGGTGAATAGTCATAGAAAAGACCGAGTTCTGAAGTTGACGATGTACTTTGGGCATATAGATCGCCTATAAGACCCCTATGGGTACATCGCCATATCAAATGGTTTACGGTAAGCCATGCCATCCGCCAATGAGTTAGAGCACATGCGATTGGGCTACGGTTTTTGAACTTCGATTCCCAATCCTGTGGGAAACACCGCCGCAGCAGCTTGCATGAGCCGGATGAATTCGCACTCCAAGCTTACGAAAGCGCCAGATTAGTAAGGAGAAGATGAAACTCTCCACGATGCCAAGATAAAGAAGAGAGAATTCAAGGTCGGTGAGCAAGTGTTACTCTACAATTCCAGTGTTGCATTTGTTTCCTGGCAAGTTGAGGACACGCTTGGTCCGGTCCTTTCGAGATTCTCCAAATCATTCCCGGAGGTGTGCTAGAATTACGAGGTTATGGTGATCAACCGCTCCGAGTTAATGGTCGAGGTGCAAGCACTATATAGGTGAACATAAAGAAAAGCCTTTGATTGTTAAATTCCTCAAATCCTCGGTGCGGACTTCCGAAGTCAACCACTTTGACGAAGTTTTCACCCGATTTGTTTTCCGAGGTCGACGGTTGTGTTAAATCAAGATGTTCTAGCAGGTGAGTGCCGATATGGAAGAGTTTGAAAGGGAGCGACAACTTAAACGCCATCGAGGAACCGAGAAGAAAGAATGCAACCATGGGGAAACTTAAAAGGTATGGAGAGCTTTCAAAGATTTAACCCCATGTGTTAAGTCGCTTTCAAGCGCCACACTATCGACCAAAGCTTACACGAGGTAATGGTCGCGTAAAGGTTAAATGGCCCGATCCGGTCGAGCTTCAAATGTGTCGAGCTAACGACAATAACTATTAGCGCTACTAGAGGCATCCTAGATATCCCTTATTATATTAGTTTCTTTCTTTAGTTGTTTTTCGTTGTTTTAGTTCGGCTTTTATTAGATTGTGTTTGTTTTTGTCACCACCCTCCCAACCCTATAAAGGGTCGAAGTGTTGTTTTGCTTACGATTTCCTCTTATCTTTATCTCTATCACTTTTGTACGCTATGATATAATCCCTTGTTTCCGAGGTATTTCTTTGTTTTTCAGAGTGCAGGTATTTGCATTAGCCTTTGTGAGTTTTAGATGATAGCAAGCCCGTGGATGGTCCACACCATCGCTTTCTTCGAGCATTTCTCGATCTCGACTTCAAGCATTTCCGCACTGCCCCATTCGACCGACAAATCAGCTAAGTTTTTTTTTCTCTTGTATTCTGCACAACATGGGGACATGTTGTAATTTAAGTGTGGGGGAGGGGAGTTGTCGATATGTATCTACACATTTGCTTACATGATATTATTTCTATGCTAAAATGAGCTAAATTTTAAATTTTTTTTGTTTTGTCCCGAGTAGGCAATACACGTTTTTGTTCGGTTTGTTATAGTCATTGATGTTGTATACCATATTTTTAGTGAGTTAGTTGTTTCACCAAGATTTATTTTTTCACGAGCCATAGTGAACGATGAGCTATTTTTATAAAGTTATACCCCGTTTTGGATTAGTGATTTTTGATTATCTTATAAGTCATGTGCTTAGTGCTACGTGGTATATCGTGAGATTTATGATAGTTTGTATTTAGTTCAAGTATGATATAATCGTGAATATCTAGAAGTTTGAATGTGATGAGTACACGAATTATTGTCCAATTGAAAAGTTGAGTTAATAATGAAATCAATAGTGTGTGTGTCGGAAGTCGGTCGATGATTTGAGTGCGGTAAGGCATTATCTCGAAATGTTTTATTCCACTATGATGACTAAAAGCTCACGACGCTAGGAAAAGTCGCTTTATGATTGGAGTAAGATAGGTATTATCTCGAAATGTCCTATTCTCGCTATGAGGGCAATAGCTTCTTCTAATGTGTGTTTAAAGTGAAATGGTTAGATCAACTTAACAATTGATGTGAAATGAATATAAGACTAAGTTATCGCTCTATCTTATCCCCAAAGATAAACCGATAGATATGTCAGTAGTGGAGTATCCTCCGAGTATTTCGTAAAGGCCCTAGATATATTCGATCATTCTTTTCGGGATATGTCACGCTTGTAGGTGCACCTTATGAGTGTCATTTATTACTATTCTATGAGGGGTATTAACTAGTTTTACTTTGAGTTCCTCAAGTTTGGATTTAGTGGAAGTTTTCTATGGCTATGCACACACACGACGGTGAACTTCTAATTTCTTGACCATGTGGTATATGTGTTGAGATGTCTATATTCTTTCCGAGCCTTTATCTTGTTTTGTTTTGCTCGACGAGCAAAGTTTAAGTGCTGGGGAGTTGTTAAGGGTATTTTTATACGGTTTTTAACGTTATATTTGATAATGATTTCCTCCGTATTTGTATAATTTGCATAGAAAACGAGTGTTTAAATGATTTATTAAGCAAGTAAGATTTTGATTAGTTTATTTGCAAAATGAGGTTGTGTATGTGTTTTAATTATGGTTTTACGAGTATTTGGATTGTGTTACGCTTTATGGTGTTTTTGATGTCATGTAGGTACATGTTGGAGGCTGAATTGATGATCAAATGTTGATATAATTCGAGCTAAATCAAGAAAGAGACGAGGAAAGAAGGATAAAGATGGAAGAAGGAGGAGATAAAGATCAAGAAATCGAAGTTACAAAGACATACGGACGTTCGTCCGGTCCCGCCCGAGTGGACGGGCGCTTGATAAAGCAGACGGGCGCCCAGGAAAGTATTTTGATACAGAGAGTTTGGACGCTGGATGAACGAACGCCTGGCACAAGTTCAAGGTCAAGGAACGAACGTCGAGATATCGACGAAAGCCCGTGAGGAAGAAAATCAGATTCCGGTAGCGCTGAACTTCCAACGCAGTTCTTGATATGATAACAACCGATTTGACTCTGGACCTCAAGAGAAGAGTTGTAGGGATTGAAGAGAGGATTCTACAGGATTTTGAATCACTCCATTCTGACTTACGAGGCCCGAGATATGAGCGTTACAAGTTTGATGCTGTTGCTGAAAATAGCGGACGAGCGTCCGGAATCTTCAAACGGGCGTCCGGAGCGGTTAATCAGAGCAGCCGACATTGAAACTCTATATAAGCAGCGGATTTCTTTCACCCTAATCATATAATTTCAACCCTAAACTCCTAGGGGCAGCTTGGCTGCGTTTTTCTACGCTTTTATCTACTTTTATGCACTTTAATTCTTAGATTAGATTAGTTAGTTTCATGCACTTTTTATTCAACAATTCAAGCTTTCAAAGGATGCTAAGAGGCTAATCCTCTTGAACAAGCGCCAGAAGCCTTCCTTCAACAATTCAGCTTTGATTCGTGATTAATCTGTGAGTATCTATTTCAAGTTCGCTTTTTTATCATGTTTTGTATGTCTTATTGCATGTTTAATCGAAAGATGCTTGCTTTGATGATTGTTTATATGATGAGAGTCATGTCAACCCTAGATCACCATGATAAAAGAATGGATCTTCGATCTAACTAAAAACGAGAGTTGTTAGATTGATTTTCTAGATTAGAAATTGAAAGATTTCACGCCTAGGTTAGAAAGACGTAATCTTTAACATCGAAAGATAAAAGATTAGAAAACGAACTTGTCTACGAGAGTAGGAGTTTATGCCTTCGATTAGGTGAATCACGACTTGAGTAGAGATCACGAATTAATCCGAGTTAGAATTGAGTGTTGATAGGATAGGTGGATCAATTGCTTGTTCGTTCGTTATAATTTGATTTAATCCTTAAAACTTGAATTGTTTAGCTTTAGTTTACTTTTCTCTGCACTTTAGTTTAGTTTAGTTTTTATCGCTTTCAATCTTGCCTAGCATTGGAGCAATCATCCGCCTAGTTACTCTTTCTGCATATTCGCTTTAGGTTAGATTCGTGACATAGTTAGTTTAAAGCAAAACTAGGATTCACATTCGCCGCCTCCCGTAGATCGACCCGGCATTAACCTCTCGTACTACGATCCTTATACTTGAGGTTAACCGGTTTATAAATATTATTACTTGTTTATTCGCATTAGATAAATCCGGGACAGTATTGGTTTCTGGTAAAACCGGTCCTTTCCTTTTTGGTATTGGTTTTTTGGTAAAAACCGGTCCATCTTCCTTTTTTATCATTTTCTGGCAAAAACGATTTTATGCTTTTTTGTCTCGTTTTTTGGAAGAAAAAAAATGACTCAGTTGTGTTGTTGATCTTCCGAATGATTCAATGTAAATGACTGGAGTCACTGATGCGTCTGTGACACATACTATTGGAACGACACCAACCACAAGTCTGAATCCACTTTTGATGTCGCCAGGTGTCCGGCCGTGACACGACTCCGTTACTACCATTGCTTCGAGCTTCTCATACTTCTCGCCGGAGAGAAACCGTAAAAATTCAATGGCCTAAATTTCATGCATTGGCAAAGCAGAAGATGCCGTTTCTATCTCACTACACTTGACTAGCAAGGATGCTCATCAAGAGAAACCAACAGTGCCTCCCGAAACACCGAGCACACGGTGTTGCCGGGTCAGAGAGAGTTGGAAGCATAGTGATTTTCTATGCAAGAATTATATTTTGAATTGCGTGACAATAGTCTCAGATGGTGTTTATTGTATGTATGAAAGTGCAAGAACACTTTGGCTTGCATTAGCTAAAAATATAAAATCAAGATGCAAAGGCTAAGAAATTTATAGTAGGTAAATTTCTCGACTATAAGATGGTCGATTCCAAAACTCATTATTAAACAAGTTGAGGAATTACAAATCATTATATCCAAATTTTAGAAGAAGATATGATGATAAGTGAGAATTTTCAAGTAGCCTGTGTGATTGAGAAACTTCTCGAATCTTGGAGGGAGTATAAGAGTTATCTCAAACACAAGAGAAAGCAAATGTCAATGGAGGATCTGATTGTCCAACTCCGTATAGAGGAGGATAATAAGTGGCTCCGGAAGAAAATCATTGTGCAAAGTTGGACATGCCAAAGCTCATGTTGTTTGAGGTAAAGAATCGTAAAAGGAAGAAATCTCGTCAATCTTCCAAGAAAATGCTGAATCTTCCAAGAAACCACAGATCGTGTGCAAGTTCAATGGCAATCAGAATAATCGTGGAAGTTTGGGCACCGTGGTCGAGTGCCGCTCAAAGAAGCCAATTCAGCCAAGGGCACATCTGGCTGAAACTGATGGTGATCAGGAAATGTTCTGCGTTGTGGTGTCAGAATGTAACTTTGTGGGGAATCCAAGGCAATGGTTTGTGGACACTGGAGCCACAAGAGATGTTTGTGCGGACCGGGCTGTGTTTTCAACTTACAAGGCTGGCACAGGGGACAAACTGTGGATGGGGAATTCATCAACTTCTCCAATTGCTGGATCAGGGACAGTGATTTTGAAGATGACTTCACGAAAGAAGCTGACTCTGAATGATGTGCTGCATGTTCCTGAGATTCGTAGGAATCTCATTTCTGGTGACAAATTGAACAAGGCTGGTTTCAATTTGAATTTTGGTTCTGATAAGGTCATTTTGACCGAGAATTGGGTGTTTCTCGGTAGGGCTTATTCCACCGAGGGTATGTTTAAGCTTAATGTAATGGCAATTATGCCAAAGACTGTTGTGCCCGATGAGGTTAATAAAATTGCATCCTCTTCCGCTTACTTGATTGAGACTTCTTGCTTATGGCACAATTGATTGGGACACGTAAATAATAAATCAATTCTCGACGGATGATGAACTTAGATTTATTACCTAATTTAAAATTTAATAAAAATGAAAAATGCCATATATGTGTCGAAGCTAAAATGACTAAGGCACTTTTTCCTTCCGTGGAAAGAAACACCGAACCGTTAGAATTAATTCATACAAACTTGTGTGATTTAAAATTTGTACAAACGAGAGGCGGTAAAAAATACTTTGTAACTTTTATCGATGATTGTACAAGATACTTTATGTCTACTTGCTAAGTAGCAAAGATGAGACACTTAAGGCTTTTAAAACTATAAGAATGAAGTCGAGAATAAACTTAGCAAACGAATCAAGAAGGTTCGTAGTCATAGAGGTGGTGAATATGATGCACCGCTTAATGAATTATGTTCGACTCGCATCATCCATCAAACGATCGCACCTTATGCACCTCAATCAAACGGTATTGTTGAACGTAAAATCGTACTCTTAAGGAGATGATGAATGCTATGTTGATAAGTTTGGGTTTACCTCGTAACTTGTGGGGGGAAGCGATACTTTCCGCCAATGTCATTCTTCATAGGGTTCTGTCTAAAAAGATGGATAAAACACCTTACGAGTTATGGAAAGGCTACAAGCCTAGCTACAAATACTTGAAAGTATGGGGGTGTTTAGCAAAGGTCGAAGTGGCTAAACCTAAACAAATAAAAATTGGGCCTAAAACGATAGATTGTATATTTATCGGTTGCAAATAACAAAGAGTGCACATAGATTTCTAGTGCATAACCGACAATCCAGATGTTCACGTGAATACAATCATGGAATCAAGAAATGTCGATTTTTGAGGATGTATTTTCATGTAAAGAAAGAAGTCAAGAAATCATAAGCTTAAATAAGCGGGCACATGAACCAACAAGTGAAACTACTCCATAAACTGAGGAACCAGAACCTCGTAAGAGTAAACGGGCAAGGAATTCAACGTCTTTCGGTCCTGATTTTTTCACCTATATTGTAGAAAACGAACCAAGTACATATGCTCAGTCTATGTCAAATCCAAGCGCCGCTCGGAAAGAAGCAATAAAAGTGAAATCGATTCCATTATGCAAAATCATACTTGGGAATTAGTAAATATCCCACCGGGACATAAACCTCTCGGTTGTAAGTGGATTTTAAGAAAAAATTCAAGGTCGATGGATCGATCGATAAATATAAGGCCGATCGTAGCTAAAGGTTATCTCCAAAAGAAGGTCTTGACTTCTTCGATACATATTCACCGGTTACTCGGATCACGCCGATACGAGTTCTTATCGCAATTGTCATGCGTAAATAATCTAGAAATACATCAAATGGATGTAAAGACGCTTTTTAAATGGTGAATTGGAAGAAGAAATCTATATGGAACAACCCGAGGGTTATGTGGTTCCAGTCAAGAACACAAAGTGTGTCGACTGTTAAGTCATTGTATGGGCTTAAGCAAGCGCCAAAACAATGGCACCAAAAATTTGATCAAACAATGTTATCTAATGGGTTTAAAATTAACAAGTGCGATAAATGTGTTTATGTCAATAACACTTCTAATTCCTTTGTGATAGTATGTCTATATGTTGATGACATGTTAATCTTGGGAAGTACTCATGATATAATCATGAATACTAAGAATATGTTAACAAGAAACTTCGATATGAAGGATATGGGAGTTGCAGATGTAATTTTGGGGATTAAAATCTCTAGAATGTCGGATGGACTTGCATTGTCACAGACTCATTAGGTTGAGTCTGTTCTAAAAAGATTTAACGTCTTTAGTGAAAGTCCGATAAAAACTCCTATTGACTTGACTATCCACTTAGTCAAAAATAAAGGAGAACCTGTGTCTCAGTTAAAATATTCACAAATCATAGGCTGTCTGATGTACATAAGCAATCATACTTGCACTGCACTTAGCATGTCTCAGAAATAAATCGAGCAGATTTACAAGTAATCCAAGTGAGGATCATTGGAAAGCATTGAATAGAGTACTGAGGTACTTAAAATTCACAATGAATCTTGGATTACGGTACATGAGATATCCAGCAGTATTAGAAGGATACTGTGATGCAAATTGGATATCTGACTTGACAGATTCGAAGTCCACAAGTGGATATGTATTCACTATTGGTGGTGTTGTTGTTTCATGGAAATCCACAAGGCAAACTTGCATTGCTCGTTCCACTATGGAAGCTGAGTTCATTGCATTGGACAAGGCAGGAGAAGAAGCAGAATGGCTTCATAATTTCCTCGAGGATATTCCATGCTGGACTAAGCCTATTGCTCCTATAAGCATACATAGCGATAGTCAGTCGGCTATAAGCCGGGCACAAAATAGTATGTACAATGGTAAGTCTCGACATATTCGTCGTAGACATAATACCATTAAACAAATGATCTCTAACGGCGTGATTTCCGTCGATTTTGTTAAATCAAAGGACAATATTGCGGATCCGCTAACAAAAGGTTTACCTAGAGATCAAATGTCAAAATTGACAGACGGAATGGGACTGAAGCCAATTACGACAGAAACTTTGTAATCGTAACCCCACCATGTTGACTGGAGATCCCAAGATCATGGTTCAAAGGGACAACTAAGTTATGAAGGTTCATTGAACACTTACCCATTCTATGAATAAAAGTGTTATATGTTAGGTGTGTAAGGATAAGTGAAAACTTTTAATGATTCATATAGCTTGATTAAATTCAAGTAGGGTATGGCAGAATACTCTTGATAGGAGATCACCTATGTAAGTGTGAAGTGGGGCCGCTTCTGTGAGAATTCAGTGGCTTGAAATCTCTAACACACTTTCTGAAACAGGGTTTTTCATGGCCAAAATGAGCACAACCATGAGAACCAATACGTGTCAAGGGAAATATTGTGTGAGTACTATTGTTTGGTTTTACATTAAAGGCTGAACGGTTCAAGACATAGTTCACTGATTAGCCAAGTATATCTGATAGTATTTCACTAAGGCAGGTTCAAAGCCAGAAGCTACCTCTCCTGATGCAATATTTTCTGTCTGAATCTCTTCTGGGTCTGCATTTGCATTAATTTCCATTCATGTGGGGGATTGTTGGAGATATATGAGGATAAAAGGAAAATGTTTTATAACATTTTAAAATGATTTTTTGAATCATTTATTGTAACCACTTTGAGAGTCGTTTTATATAACTCTTATATAGATTATCAAGAGTTAGTGATGACTTTGGAAACTACGTAAGACGTAGTTGAAAATAAGGTTTTGAATCATTCAATTCAGATGTCGGGTGAATGAGAAATTAAGGCTTAAAGTGGGTAGTTGAAAATGTGTGAAAAGGAAGTTGAAAAGACAAACTTAATCCTCACATTGGGAAATGTGCTAACATTTCCTCAATATTTAAGTGGTGGAAGTTTTGTTGTTGGTATAATCTCTTAGAAAGGGAGAGAACTCGGAGTGGTTTTAGTAATGAGTGTTTACCAAAATGCCACACGCGCCCACGCGCGCGCCGCCCACACCTGCCTCCGTTGATCGTTGACCTTGGCTTTGGCTTTGGGGAATGGGGCGTGATTATATTTTTGGACAAAGTTTATCCGGATATTATCCAAGTCCAATAAATCGATTCGAGTTGAGAGTATGAGTCGTGTTCGATTCGAGTTCGAGTTTGATTCCGCCATATAGCTTTAATACAAGACCAGCTTTCAACTTTGATGGTTTAGTGGCCATCAATTCACACACTTCAAGGCTTCTCCTTCCTCCTATATATAGGGCCCTCTCTTGCAATGAGAATGGTACCGAAAGACAACACAAATCACTTAAACACTTGCATTTTTAGTTGAAGAGATTCTGAAGCACCAAGAGTTCGCTGAGTTCGTGGTCAAGTACCTCACCTCTGAATAGGTAATTGGGTTATCCTGGAAGACAAGTGCTAAACTGTGGTACGCTGAGCATAATTGTCTTAAGGACAAAGATTAGCTCATCCCGGTTACATATCCTTGTTGTTTTCCTTTCTGTTTGTTGTCGGTCCAGAATATAATAAATTGTTCTTCATCTTTTCTGTTCTTTATTTTTATTTTCGTATTGTAATACTTCGGGTATAACATTTCTACACCCGATGCAGTCTACACCCGGTACAGGGCGGCTGCATGATTTTTGTGACATGGGTCAGAGATTGAGAACGACACATCGTATTATAAATTTCCAAGTATTTATATGTGTTAAGAGTCAACATTTAAAAAATTTAACGGGTCAGGTAGTACATATTAATGGATAAAATTTTCGAAAAGCGATAAAATACATATAATTTTTTTTAATCCAGTCAGTTGACCCTTTTCACCGTGAATAGCGTCGCCCCCTGCTCGGTACAAGATTAAAATAAGGGCCAATTTTTTTTTATTAAGTGACATAATGTCGTTTAATTTTTGTTTATGCTTTGTTGTGTACCTTAAACCATTGTTGTCTGAGTTATGGTTTTTCACGATGTTTTATTAAAATAAAAATTCACAAATTGTATCTAAGCAGAGGCCCCAAGTCATGCGTGTAACGGGTGGCGGAAGCTGACGAAGAAATGAGGAGCCATCGTCGAGGGAGGTTGATGGTGGGTTATATTGTGGACGGCTTCTTTAAAACGCAACTTGTGATTTTTTTAGGGAATGAGGAGAATGACAAAAATATTTCATCAATTGAGTAGAGGGCGACAAATTTTGAAACTTTTGCATAAAGGACAAAACTATTTATCCACTATCGAAATTCATCTGCTTAAATTCACCGCCGAAATTCACTCGTCGAAATTCACTAATTTTCAAAATTCATTGTCGGGATTCACCGATTTTCGGATTCATCATCAAAATTCACTATCGAAATTCACTGATTTCGGGATTCACTAGGGAGATTCACTGATTTTCGGGATTCACTGTTTGTCCTTCTCGCTATAAAAATTATGCAGTTGTCCTTCTCCCTATAAAAAATATGTAGTTGTCATGTTGCTTAATAATATTTCAGATTGTGTCATTATCCCTAATTTCCCATTATTTTTATTTTTATTTTTCCGGGAAACTAAGGCTGTCTCCAATGGGAGCATTTTAAGGCTCCCTAAGTCTGCTATAAGGGGGGCATACAGAATTTAAGCTCACAGTGGCGCCCAACCCAATTCCCCATCCCTTATTTAAATTAAGTGTCTCCCTTAAATAAGGGAGCCTGCTAAAGTGAATAGTGCCATATTTTTAACTACACAATTCACTTTTCTCTCTCCACCAATTTATCCTAATCTTCTTCAACTATACTAAACTCAATTTTAACCACTTCGGTAATAATCTCCTCTAATAAAAACGATACGACATTTATTAGAGGACATTTAATAATCCCCCAATTGGTTGTTTAAACGCATACGATATTTTTTTGACAATGATACGACATTAAAATCTCATTTTGCAAGTATAAAATATTTTATTCCGATTTTTATATTAAAAAAAATGGAAAATGTGTTGGTAGTTAAATTAATTGGTTGAGATGTGAAAAAAAAATAGTATTGGGGAATTGTATAGAGAATGCTTATTGGAGTTGGTTGTTTTATAGGGTGTTGAAAAAGTAAATCTGGAACGGAAAATAAGATAAATGGCGAGTGTGATAGGGAGTCCATTGGGGTCACTCTAAGAAGAGAAGCATAGAAAAAACGGTTAAACTCTAACCGTAAGGCCCCCTCGCCCCCGATCCCACATGAATGCAATGAGAGGTTAATCAGGTAACCTAGCAGCTTAGAAAATGGGTTGCCTATTATACATGATACTGGAGGGCCCAACCCTATGCGGGGAGTCGAACCTTTGACCTCCAGCTATCATACCAGGCTGTTTTTAAACACCTATGCCTTTACCACTAGAAACATGAAAGAGGAAGGAGGGAAGTCGTCTAATAAGGTTTTATTAGGCAGGTGCAAAGACTTTAAAGGCAATTTCATACGTCATGAGGAAAAAAAAGTAAAAAGTAAAAACATAAAATGTCATGGGCAAAAGAACATATATGATATAACCACCGTTATTCCACTAAACTAACATACATATTGTCTAATCATATAATTTTGGGTCATATTATATCGAACTTACGCTATTTTAAAATATGTAATTTTGGTTTCCTTATATCACAAGTCCTGGACGGTTGTCTATCTCACCAGGGCTCAGTGCCGGCCTTCAGTGTTTCTCTTGTGTAATGTTTTTGTTTTGTTATTATATAAAATGCGTGTTTAAATCATTTTACGGATATTTTATGTATGTCAAACAAGGTAGACGTATTATTTTCTGGATAGTTTTTGCATCTTTCACTTGATGCCAAAGTGAAAATCTTTGTGAACTTCACCATATAAAAATGGCATCATTTCTCTCAAAAGTCAAAACGATCATAACATCTAATAATCTGAAAACTCAAGAAACAAAATTGCCATGGAATCAAACATGGCAATACTAGGAAGCACTTTGAAAGTGCCTTGTGTTCATGAGTTGGCTAAGCAGAATTTATCATCTGTTCCACCCCGTTATGTTCGTGTTGATGATAACGATCATCTTCCAATACTAAATTCTTCTCCATCTGCAAAAGAAATTCCGGTAATTGACCTGCAGAAGCTGCTATCCGGGGATGATCCGATGAATCCCGAGCTGGAAAAGTTGCATTCTGCTTGCAAAGAATGGGGTTTTTTCCAGGTACACTTCATTTCTGTTTGAAGGTTCTATTATTATATATGATGATGATTGACCTTTTCATTGATTTAACCATTGGCAGGCCTACATACAACTAAGGGGCTGCATTTCCTTGATCCGAAAAAAAATATACTAGTATATGTAGTATGTGTTTATAGTTTAGTTTTTATTATTTTTTTTAAAAGCGAAAAGATTTATTTATTAAAAGAGAGTCCTATTGTAGCAAGGAGTATGTGTTTAGTTTGCCCCATTAATTTTTTTATTTGTCTCTTTAAAAAATTTATTGACTCCTGATAACGGAAAAATTCACAGTTATTTTTATAACTTTTCACCCCGTTTCTGATATCATTTTGAGCATTTTTGTATCATTTCGAGTCTTTAATTCCTAAGTTTCATCTAAATATCTAAGTAGTAACTATTATATAAAATATCGTATTTTTATCGTGTTTTTACTAGTTTTGTACTTCTTAGTTTAAGAATCGGAGTGTCGTGGGAGATTTACGTTTGGTATTTTGGTGGTTCTTTGCGTGATTATACATTGACCAAGATTCCACGTAACGACATGTTTTGAGTCTAAAAGATGTGTTTAGAGGATTAGAAGAAGATCCACAAGTTTTTACGAGTTCAAATGGATCAAATTATCTTACATACTTAAAACCAAAACCTGTTTCGACAGAGATTTGACCCAGCTTAGAGGCATTTTCAGGGGATGACTTCTTAATGAAAGTTGTAGATCTTCACATAAGATTTCCAACGCACTTTGAATCACGCCAATTGGAGTTCTACAACTCAAGTTATGGTCAATTGACTAATCAATTCGGATTAGTAGAAATCTCAAATATCTTCGTAATACGAATGGCTCATCAAAACGACATTTTCTGAAGAAGTTTCCTTCATAAAAGTTGTATATCTTCAAGAAAGATTTCCAATGGATTTTGAATCAAGTCAATCGGACTTTTACAACTCAAATGGTAGTCAAGTGGCTAATTGATTCAATTTCGTAAAAATATCGAAAACGTTCGGAGGAACACGAGGTACTCAAGAAGACGTTTTCTGAAGAAGAGTCCTTCATGAAAGTTGTAGAGTTTCTCGAGACCGTAATTTTGGCATTTCGTTTGCAATTTTGGAGGTCTACAACTCAAGATATGAATTTTAGAAGTTTTATTCCAAAATATATAATTTTTATCCGAAAAATATAAATTAGGGGGGATGAATGTAATCATTGCACCCGGTCTAGACCGGCCCCTACCCGGTCTAGACCGGCCCCTGGACTTTGCTATATAAGGACGCATTCAGAGAGCGGAGAAGGAGATATATAATATATACACCTTATATATATATACTACTGTGTATATGATCTAACTCCTCGCTTTTTTCTTTTAGTTTTAGTAAAGGCATTATGCCGAGAATAATTTAGTAGTAGTAGTATCGTTGTAATGCTCGGGAATTATCGGAAGTTCGGTGTTCATGAAGTCGTTGTAATGTCCGGAAGACTACGATCTCGGAATCAATAGTTGTAATCGGGTAATTTTATTTATATATATATATATATATCTATTTCCATTTTCTTCCCTCTTCTTTTTATCTTATTCGGGCCGTATATATATATATATATATGTTTTATATAAATTAATTAAAATACCGTTGTAATAATATAGTTATTAATAGTTCGTTGTTTCGATCTTTTATTTACTTTTACGCATTTTACTTACGCATTTTATTTACGCACATATATATATATATATATATTTACTTTTACGCATTTTATTTACGTATTTACATATATATATATAGTATATTTACTTTTATGCAATTATATATATTATTAGCTATATAACTATATATCTATATATATAAATACATATATGTACTTATAAAAAATTGAATTCGCTTTTACTTTCCGTTGTTAATATAATTTCCGTTAATCATTCCGTTATTATCGCCAAAATGAATAGCTAAACGTGCATTTATAGTCGAATTATGTAAAACGAGTAAAACGCCCCAAGCGGGGATTAAACGGGAGTTGTGTAAATGCGCGTAAAATAATGTTTTAATGAGTAATCCACGCCCTAAAACTTAATCAACGCCTTTGAATTAAACTGATCATTTAGTTCATCGTCACACATATCGAACCTATAAATGTATTTTGCGGTGAGATGTGGGAAAAGGGGTTTGGGATCGCTATGTAGATTCGGCCTAGTTGTTAGGACCGCTTTCCAATACGAGAGGTTTGTCATCGTTGTTCGAGCGACTCAAGAGCATAATCATGTTAGGTTAATTGGTTTTCTAAAGGAAAATTAATTAACTTCGCATAAGGTGTTGAGCGAGAGTTGTTCGATCTTAACACCGCAGTTGGAGTTGGCACCCGTGGATGTCGTTAAAATTACTTGTGGAAAGGAAGGTTGGTTAATACACGCTCCTTGTCAAGTCTTCCCTTAGGGGTAAAAATAGCTCGTTGGATCATAATTCGGCTATACCTTTTAATAACTAGAACTACAACCGTTAGCTAATTTTTACTTTCGCACTAGTGTAATATCTCTCCACTGCAATCTTGACCTAAACCAAGTTCTACGTCGACTTTGGTACTTAAACGTTGTTCCCTGTGGATTCGACCTTGTTATCACTATACTACTGTTGACTCGATACTCTGTCGGTTAAAGTTAGCAGTTAGTTATTTTGCTATCAACTCCCTTATCTGAGATCCTGCTTCCGTCACTCACTGATTATAACTGACGATGACTGATAATGTCACCTTGAATAATCCGGGTCCTAACTGAATCTAGTGATGAACACACACAAAAACCCTACCTAATGCCTGAAGAGTGAGGTAGTGGATTTTAGTATTTGCGGCTGAGTCTAAGACTGTATCTTAGATTGCCTACGTATCCTGTTCAGTTCCAGCAATCAAGCCTTACGTAGTTCCTGGAATGAGGTATTTATAGTGACAACACATGCCCTAACCCTAATGTTAAGTCGGCTTATGTTATTGTCATCTTTACCCTTTAATGGGCCTTAACCCTTGCCCAAGCTATCGGCCATTCTCGGGCCTGGATAGTCAGTGCGGACTCTGTCCTCCATGTCGATATTGCCGACCTGCGGTACTCGACTCTGGGACTTATTATCCTACACTGCTCAATGGTCGATCGTCGTAGCCCCGAGTCTGGGCATCGACACGAGTATCTTGGAGTTAATTCATAATGCGATGACCAACCGATAGACGACACGTGGAGGGAGTAAAACCTGTATCATCATAATCCCCCCAGACTTGAGAGAGCGACTCCCGTTGTCCGAGGTCGAGTCTGTCACATGAATCGTCTTCGAGTTGGGTAATCCTTTGGGCGGGAAAAAGCCAGCCTTTTTGCAACCCTAACTGTCTGTAGCCACGTGGCGCGACGTTACAGCTCCAAAACGCTTCGTATCCCGAGAATTAACGCGTCATTGCCTTGATTTTCGCGATCTCCAGGGGTTATAACTCCCCACTACCCATGTCCTTTCAAATCATTTGCATATCTTTATTAGCATAAAAGGAGAGAGGGAGAGTATTTGAAGCCGAGCGTATTCATCAATCTTCTTAGCCAAAACTCCAGAAATCAAGTAAGCAATTTTATTTGCGTTTTTCTTCTTTTCTTTGAGTTTATCCATGTCCAGTGGTAGTGCCACAGAATCCGATAGGGGTAGCGAGACGCCTTCCCGTAGCCAAACTCCGGCACCTGTTACTTCGGATCATCTTCTCCGGCAAGACTCCGGCGAGCCCATAGCCTCTTCCCCTCCTGTACCCAATCAACCTAAGAAATTAGTAACCAGGATGGATGGGAAATGTGCTAAAGGGTGTCTTAGTGCTCTTTCCCTTGAGGATGTTACTAGACTTTGTCGGAAATGCAATATCACCAGTCCTCCGTTTGAAGCTCGACTTCCTTCTGGCCTTCATAAGTTTGCCGATGAGCCCCCAGAAGGATTCTGCACCGTCCACGAGGGCCAACTCTTGAGTGGATTGAGATTTCCTCTCTGTCCGGTACGTCCTCGCGACTCTGAGACCATTATGAGATAAGTATCTCCCAAGTAGCCCCAAATGCCGTCAGGATTCTAATGGGGTTCATCATTGCCTGTCGAGTTGCTGGAGTCTGCTTCTCGATTCCCCTTTTTCGGTATTACTACCAAATTGCTGCGACACCCGACAAGCTATGGTATACCTTTCAGAGGAGGCCAAACCGACATGAATTTGTATCCAGGGGGCCTTCATCACACGGGGAGTGGAAGCCCCGATTCTTCTTTCTTTGACACGGCCTAGAGAACCCTTATATAGGGCAATGAAGGTCGAGGGGCGTGAAGAAAGACAAACTTGGAAATGCCCATGTTCCTAACGAGGCCCGCTTATTAGGGGGTTTTGACTTCGAGGTGTGCACTCGAGACTTGAGTCTCCTATACAATCTAGCCCACCTGGAGGAGGCTGGACCGATCCCATACGCAAACCTTCACGCCCAAGACCAAGAGAACCATAGGGACTTTCCTTGTATTTACTCTCATATTTGTTGTTTTGTCGTATTTATTAATTTTTTTTCCGACTCTGATAAGTTGTCATTTGTTGATCAAAACTGACTTATTCTTTTCATTTTGCAGTGGGAAGGTTTTCCAAGGTCACCGATCCTACGCCTTCCTCTGTCGGTGGTCGCGGCTGCTTCACCTCTCGGGGGTCAGGCTGCTCCCGACTTGCATGTGGCTGAAATCAGGGCGCCTTCTTCTTCCAGAGAGGGGGGGGGGTGCTGATCATCCTGAGCCTACTCCTGCTGCCGTCGAGTCGACGGTGCCGGCTCGATCAACAGAGCCACCTCCGACCACCAACGGCTTATCAGTTCGATTTGGCTCGCTTCGGGATGAAGATGAGGAGGAGCTAGTCGACTTGACTCCAGCTGTCGAGGTTAACGTCGAGGAACGGGTTCCGCCGACCAAAAAGAGGCCAATTGCTCCAGAGCTGGTGAGGGAACAACACCGACAGTCGAAGAAGGCCAAAGTCGTTGAAGCTTCTACCGAGCTTAAAGTCGATGTGAATTGGGTCGCTGATGATTGCGCGGCCCTGGAGGACAAGGCCTTGGCTCAGGCGCTTCAGAAGTCGAATCGCCTCGTAAGTCGATTGTATTTCTTCTCCTTAAATGTTGATTTCTCTCGAGGCCTATGCCTTGCCTATTGTTTGACATCTTCTTTTCTCTTTGCAGCATAACTTTCTCAGCCGAGAGGCTGCTCGACGGCTGGTAAAAATGGGTGAGTCAGAAGATGACCTGCGTAAGGAAAATGGTAGACTGCTGCAGGACATCATTGCGAAGAATGCCGTCATCGCCGGCATAGAGTCTCAATTTGAGACGTTGAATCGTGAGTCGGTTTCCGAATGCCGGCTTCTGAGGATAAGGCGACGGCTCTGAGAAAAGAGTGACCCGATCGCAGATCGATAGGCACCACGACGAGGCGAGTTGCTTAAGCTGGCCGAAGACTATGCAAAAGTGCAACAGTCGCACATGGCTTCATTGGAGGACGTAGCGAAGGCTCGACATGAGAGGGACACCTTGGCGGCCGAGCTGAGAGTCGAGCGGGAACAGGTCCCTGCGAAGATCGAGGAGGCCAAGGCAGAAGCGATCGTCGAGTATCGGAAGTCGAAGAACCTTGACGCTGATCTGGAAGTGCTCATGCGTGCGGCGATGATGGGTGGCTTTACCCTGGCAGTGACTCAGGTAAAGGCTGTCAACCTAGAATTTGATGCGTCGACACTCGAGACGCCAATGTTCTACAATCCCGAGGCGGAGTCGTTGTATGACCAGTACAGCGAAGAATTCCAACAGGAAGAGCCTATGGCCATCAAGTATGGTCCTTCTACTTCTGCTCCTGCTGCTGATCCGACCTCTGCCATCGCTGAGCCGACCCCTGAAGCCGACCTCTGACTGTTGTCTTTTCAATTTACATTTGAACCTTAAGATTTGATCTGTAATAACATTTATTGCTTTGAATTAACTTTGGCTGGTCTTTTCGACCTGGCCTTGTCTTGTGATGACTTTGCTTTGATTTTGATTCGATTTTGCAATGTTTTTATTTCTTTTCTTGTTATCTTGCTTGTCTTGATATTTTGTAGTCTTTCTCTTGTCGAGCCTTTGGCTCTGTTCGCTATTTATTTTATCGATGTCGTGTTGCCCCCCAAGTGTATTATGAACCTCCGGTTCTTATTGCACTTGTGAGTTTACTTGTTATCGACCCGATTGCCTTGGCCCTTTTTGCCTTGTAGGCATGTTTGGCCTCAGGCTGAATATTTTAGTCCGACTGTGCGAACTGTCCCTTTGCTTTGACCTTTTTCACCCTTTGGGCTCGTTTGGCTTTTGCTTGAGATGTTTGGACCGACTATGCGAACCGTCCTTTGTCTTAGCCTTTTTTGCCTTTTAGGCTCGTTCGGCATTCGACTGGGACAAGTGGCCCGACCATGCGAACCGTCTCTTTGCCTTTGCATTTTTTGCCCATTTGGCTCACTTTGCTTTTGGATTTACTGAGATGTCCGACCTGTGGATTTCTACTGCTCGTTGTCATTGTTTTGCCTTTAACATTTTGTATCACATTGGACTTGTAACGTTATGGCTATAAATCCTAACAAACACGAAACACCTCGAGAAAACACGAGTTTATTAGAATATTTTTTGAAATTGTCTCATGGACTTATTACAAGATTTAAAAAATGAAAAACAGAAATTCATCAAATCAAAGCTTATCTCAAACATAGTATTTCCTCAGGTTGTTGGCATGCCAATGTCGAGGAACCGTGGTTCCATCTGCTCGCCCAAGTTGATATGACCCTTTGGGGTGAACCTTCAGAATCTGATATGGGCCTTCCCAATTCGGGGTTAACTTTCCAATCGCTTCTTGTCGACTTGCTTCGTTCTTCCTCGTAACTGATCTCTCGACTTTGAAGTATCTTTGTCGACCTCTGTTATTTCCATCCCGACTTGGAGATCGATTCCTCTGAGGTGATCGATCTCTCCGTCTCTGAGCGTCTCGGCCTCGACCCCTATCTTGATCGAAGTTTTTTCTTTTAAATTCTCCATGGCCCCTGGGCCCATCATACCGGGATCTGTCGACTACCTCATCTAGCTTCCCTTCCTGGATGCAGATGTCAATATCTTTCTTCAGTTCATGACAATCCTCTGTTGTGTGACCTATGTCTTCATGAAACTCACAGTACTTGCTTTCATTCCTCTTTTCTCGAGGTTTCTTCAACGGTGGTGGTTTTCTCGCTATGTTCTTCGAGAGCATGATCAATAACACCTCGGCTCGAGATCGATTAAGCGGAATAAAATCCTTATCACGCGTGGGTCCCTTCTTGCCCCCACGGTCTGAGGCGGGTGTCTCGATACGATCCCAGACTGAAGGCTTACTCTCGACATCATGTCTCTTGGATTGGTTCCGGTTCGGACCTCGATTGTCCTTCTTGGAATCCATCCAGTCGGATTGGGTGTGCCTTCGCATTGCCTCTTCCCCTTGACAGAATCGGTGTACCACGTTAACACATTCGTCCATGGTGCGGGGGACATCTCTGCTCAAGTTCATGTATAACTTCGTATTACGCATCCTCCCCCACGAACGATGTGATCAGAAGTCGATCATCTGCATCCTTGACCTGCATGGCCTCGAGATTAAATCTCTTCAAATAATCCAACACTGCTTCATCCCTTTGCTGCCTCATATTCATGAGGTGCGTGGCACTTAAATGAAATTTCTTGTTGACAATAAACGCATCCCGAAACTTGCGGGCTAGCATGGCAAAATTGGAGATCGACCCAGGCCGTAGCTTGGTGAACCATTCCCTAGCTCGACCTACGAGCAGCGTCTCAAATGTCCGACATCGCATTGCATCGGGTGCGCCATCCAACCTCATCTGAGACAGATACCTGTGCAGATGGTCTTCCGGGTCGGTAGTACCATCATAAGGCTCTATCTTCAGTATCTTAAACCCCTTGGGTTTAGGAAAACTCTCGATCTCCTTCGTGAAGGGAGACTCCAACCATAGCGAAACCTGATTCTTTCCCAGAATAACATCCAGTTCCTCCCTGACGCTGTCTTCATCCATTTTCTGATGCTTCTGCTGGATCTCGCGCCTCTTTCTCTCCACCGAGCTAGAGGACGCACTGACTTCGTCTCTAGGAGTCTGTTTAGGCTTTTCCGCTGCATCTTTCAAACCGCCGTCTGCCACGACGTCTTTCTGTCCGCCGGCTACTACGGCGTCTTTCTGACTGCCGAGTGCCTGTTTTTGCGCCATAACCGCCTCTGCTATAATCCTGGACATTAATTCCAGGTCCGCCCCTGTTAATTGATCCACAAGCGCTCGGTGTTCTGGAGCAAGACCTTGCTTTTCTAGCTGGGGGTTTTCATGGACAGGACCTTGCTTTTCATGCTGAGGATCCTCCAGTATAGGATCCAAGATTGGATCTTTTTCTCCTTGCATCTCGGGATCTAGCGGCTCGTTAATCTGTGAGCCTTGATCTGCAGCTTTGGATGCGGCTTTTCTGGGAGGTATCGTGAACTTGGTGTATTCAATCAATAGAAGGCCCTCCTTCTAGTGCCAATGACGATGACAAATTGTGTCACCTTAAATAATCCGGGTCGTAACTGAATCTAGTGATGAACACACACAAAAACCCTAATTAATGCCTGAAGAGTGAGGTAGTAGATTTTAGTATTTGCGGCTGAGTCTAAGACTGTATATTAGATTGCTTATGTATCCTGTTAGGTTCGAGGAATCAAGCCTTACGTAGTTCCTGGAATGAGGTATTTATAGTGACAACACATGCCCTAACCCTAATGTTAAGTCGGCTTATGTTATTGTCATCTTTACCCTTTAATGGGCCTTAACCCTTGCCCAAGCTATCGCTGTTACTGGGCCTGGATAGCTGGTGCGGACTCTGTCCTCCATGTCGATATTGCCGACCTGCGGTACTCGACTCTGGGACTTATTATCCTACACTGCTCAATGGTCGATCGTCGTAGCCCCGAGTCTGGGCATCGACACGAGTATCTTGGAGTTAATTCATAATGTGATGACCAACCGATAGACGACACGTGGAGGGAGTAAAACCATGTATCATCAATAACTGTATTGAGAATTAATAATATTGTTACAGATAGTTAATCATGGGGTGAGTACATCTGTTGTAGAGAAAGTGAAACAGGAAGTTGAAGGATTTTTCCATATGTCAAAGGAGGAGAAAGAAAAATTCAGGCAAGAAGCCGATGGTTTCAAGGATTCGGGCAGGCCTTCGTTGTATCCGAGGAACAAAAGCTCGATTGGGCGGACTTGTTTTCTTTGGTGACTCAACCTGCGTATTTAAGAAAGCCTCATTTGTTCCCCAAGCTTACTCTTTCATTCAGGTACAATTTCATTCAAAACCGTTTACGTACTTTAAATCAAAATTATTTCACAAAATAAAAATTAAAACGAATAAATTCATATCCAAACAATAATGCATGTGCAGGGAAGCTCTGGAGGTGTACTCCACCGAAGTGAATAGCCTTGCAATGAAGATCCTCAACCTAATGGCTAGAGCTTTAAGAATGGAGCTTGAAGACATGTCTAGTCTTTTTGAGGACGGAATGCAGTCTATGAGGATGAATCGTTATCCGCCATATCCTCAACCAGAACTTGTCGCTGGGTTGAGCCATCACTCTGATTGTGCTGGGCTAACCATTCTACTTCAAGTTAATGAAGTAGAAGGACTACAAGTCCAAAAGGTTGGTGTTTGGATCCCTGTGTTACCGGTTCCTAATGCTTTCATCGTTAACGTGGGTGATATGTTGGAGGTAAATAAATTATACTTTTACTGATGTTATATATCTAAGAGAGGCATGTGCCCCTCTGAGAACCGAGTTTTTATGATTGAAACGGTGCAGCTTTGTTGTTTAAATGTAAAAATATCATTGGTGCAACCAGTGGATCAACAATTGTGCTCCAGTGCCACCACCGGAACAAAATCATGGATCCACCACTAATTGAGCTAGGCAGGTTTGAGCAACGAATAGTTGAAGTTTCATCGAGATTGTGTTTTTTTATTGTAAAGTTTGATGTTGAGGATATTGAATGTAGATTGTGACAAATGGGATTTACAGGAGTGTGGAGCATCGAGCAACGGTGAATTATGTCAAAGAAAGAATCTCCATTGGAGCTTTTCACACACCAAACCTTGAGGTTGATTTCAAACCTACTACAAGCCTCATTACTCCTCAAAATCCGCCTAAATTCGAATGTATCAGTGTGATAGATTACACCAAAGGATTTTTCTCCCGTGAACTTAATGGAAAGTCTTATCTTGACACCATGAGGGTTTAGAGCATGAAACATGCCAATATTTCTTCAAGTGATTCAATATAAGATTTGTTATAAAACGGATGGAGATAACTTCAGATGCAAGAAACAGAAACAGAAGCAATCAAACATAAACAATCAAAGGAGATAACAGAAACAAGAAGAACACAGATTTAACGTGGAAAACCCCTCAGTGGGAGAGGTAAAAAACCACGGGCAGAAAAGAGATATTTTATTATGCACTGAATTTTACAGATTTCAACACACTCGGATAATGAGACAACAACTGTATTTATAGGCACAAATCCCTAAACCCTAGCCGCCAGAATCTTTGTCCGATCGCCATAAATACCCTTACACGTGTCCTCCTTTTAATGACACCAGTATAGTCATCACATAATGAGAATGCCGGATGTGGGACCTGGCGATAGTCACCTGGCGACGAAAGCTCGAGAGACTCCACCTGCGAAGCTACGAATTGAATACACTTCTCGGTGACCATCACTCGGCCTAAGTCTTCGATTGGTTCCACCAGACGTAGTTTAAGTCACCTTCTTGACAAATCTCCACCTTGACTTCAACTCCCACTAGAGTCAAACAGTTGCATAACCGGATGTACTTGTACGGATGCATTTGTCAATGCCGGATGTACTTGTACCGGACTATCTCCACAAAGATCCACTCCACCGATCCGCCTCGGTAAAGTTTCCGAAACAGATTATAAGCTTTGAATATTCGGTAAGTCCAGGCAAAGCCGAACTTACTCTCGAAATCGGTTTAGTGAACATATCGCCAGGATTCTCCTTTGTGCCAATCTTCTTCACCACAACCCTCTTCTCATTCCTCAAGAAATGATACACGACATCAATATGCTTGGTTCTCTCATGATGAACTGATCCTTGACTAAACATATTGCACTAAGATCACACAATATATATCACCTGATCCTGATGCAACCCCAAATCACCGACTAGCCCTTCAACCGGATACCTCTCCTTAGTCGCTTTCCGAGAAGAGCCATGTATTCTCGCTTGATGAGTTGATAAGGCTCAGTAGCCTCAAGAGTAGCTTTCTAGTGACCACTCAGATTTCCCAATGTAAACACATACCCAGTCATTGATTTTCTTCATCAACATCACTGCATATAATCGAGATCACAAGAACTTTGTGACTGCACGATATCACCTCCATAAATGAGACCAACATCACCGTGTACCTCTCAGTACTGAATATCCTTTTAACAGACTTTCCGGTGTTCCTTTCCGTGTTGAGCCATAAACTCAACGACAACACTTGCGCTCTGAAGCGAGATCGAGCCTAGTGCAAACCATGGCATACATCAGATCGCCAACCGCACTAGCATAGGGAACTTTTGACATATACTCCTTTCTTCACCGATCAGAAGCATAAATGTACAAATGAACATTTGATGCCATAGAGAGTATCTATTGGTTTTGCAAAGAGACATCCCAAACTTGGCCAATATCTTCGCACATAACCTGTTTGAGACAAGAATAATTTCTTCCGACTTTTATCTCTCCAGATCTCCATCCCCAATATTTTCTTGGTCGCACCCAAATCCTTCATTTCAAATTCAAAGACTAAGAAGGTTCTTCAGATTTTGAACATCAGACTTCCTTGCTGCAGCTATCAGCATGTCATCCACATACAGAACAAGATAGATATATGATCCATCTTTCAAAGAAAGCGTGGTATACACAATATCATAAGGACTTCATTGTAACCTGATTTGAAGCATAAAACTATCAAACCTTTTATACCACTGCCTTGGGGCTTGCTTCAAACCATACAATGATTTCTTCAACTTGCAAACATAGTTTTCTTTGCCAGGAACTTGAAAACCCTCAGGCTGTGTCATGTATATCTCCTTATCCACCTCACCATGTAAAAGCAGCTTTCACATCTAATTGCTCAAGTTCCAGATCTCGCCAGCCACCATTGCTAGTAACACCTGATTGAAGTGTGTCGACCACTTTGGTGAAAATATTTCATCAAAGTCAACCCCTTCCTTTTGATGAATCCTCTTGCAACCAAACGTGTGCTTATACCCGACCCTTCGCCTTAGTTATTCCTTCCTTTTCTTGAAAATCCATTTACAAGTCACAACTCCCTTGTCGGTGAGGGTCGTTTGACTAATTCCCAAGTCCGATTCTTCATGAATGACTCCATTTCATCTCCTATGGTCGCATGCCACCGAGATGCTTCTATACATGTCACTTGCTTCCTGTAAAGTAGTAGGTTCAAGAACCTCTACCTCTTCAAAGAACTGGAGTGCATATCCACCAAATCATCATATTCATATCTTCTTGGAGGTATCCCAACATTAGATCTTCTAGGCTCGCGGCGGTAGACTCTGGCGATCAATGTTTGTATGACGCCTCGCCGAGGTCTCGGCGGTGGGCTTGATCGGATTCGGTTCATTATCCGGATCAAGATATAGTGTTGATTTGGATCCACCGATTGTTGCATATCAAGTAGACTCCACCAAGCTCCACCTGCTTCTCAACACTATCGATTCAAAGATCGGTTTCGCACTCAGTGAGACCTCTCCACCGATGAGTTTAACATAGAATTTTCATCAAACACAACGTCCTGTGCCGAGGATTACTCGGACTCTGCGATGACCAAATCCTATATCCTTTCACTCCATCACCATACCCCACAAACACTCCCTTCTTGGCTCTTGGCTCCAACTTCCCTTCACTAACATGATAGTAAGCTGTACTTCCAAAAACCCTTAGAACTGAGTAGTCAGCAGGCTTGCCTGACCACATCTCAAATGGTGTCTTGAGATTGATTCCTGTGTGAGGACTCCTGTTGATTAGGTAGCAAGCTATCTTAACAGCCTCTGCCCAAAATCTCCTTGATAAACCAGCTTGAGAAAGCATACACCTTGCCCTCTCTAGTAGAGTTTGATTCATCCTTTTAGCTACACCATTCTGCTGAGGTGTATTCCTTACAGTATGATGTCTGGCAATACCCTCAGCTGCACAAAATGAATCAAAATCCGTCCAGTAATTCCGCACCATTATCTCATGCACGAAGCTTCTTGATTTTCTTGCCTAACTGATTCTCCACTAGGGCCTTCCACTGCTTGAAGTTACTGAAAGCATCACTTTTGTTCTTCATCATCACCACCCAAGTCATCCTTGAATAGTCATCTATGAATGACACAAAATATCTGTGACCACCCAATGACTCATCTCTTGATGGACCCCAGCAGTCTGAATGGATATAATCAAGTGTTGCCTTTGTATTGTGCAACCTCGCCGAGAATTTACTTCTATGCAACTTCCCAAACACACAATGTTCACAAAAGTCCAGTTCTTGACCTTATATCCCCAAGAAAGCCTCGCCGAAGAAAGAACTCAGATACCCCTTTCACCCATGTGACCAAGTCTCATGTGCCACAGCTGAGTCTGCTGAGATCAGTGAATCACTTGAGGATGCAACAACAACAAGTGCAGATCTGATAGATCCTTGTAATATATACAAGGTTCCCTCTTGATGCCTTTGAGGACTACAACCGAATCTTTAAAGACATTCAAATTGTCCACCTTCACCCTTGAAATTGAACCCTTGTCATCCAAGTGGATCGAGATACCAAATTCTTGGTCATCTGTGGAACATGTCTTACATCCTTCACATGTACAAAATTTACCATCCTCTCATCCTTAACTTTATCGAGCCAATTCCCACAACTTTGCAAACCTTGCTGTTGGCCATATAAATTTGACCACCATCTATCTCGCTTCATAAGTAGAAAACCACTCTCTGTTTGGACAAATATGGTAGGATGCTCCGAATCAAGTATCCACACATCATTGTGGTGTGTAGAATCCCCGCAACTAGAACCGGATCCTCATCAGATTGCTCAAGAGCTAAGGCTCTTGTGCGAATTGCCTTCCCGCTTTGTTTCTTCTTCCTTGACAATTGGACTTCCAATGTCCTGCTCTCTCCTGATAATTACGGACATCGTGAGACTTAGGACCTTTGGACCCGACTTCTTTTCTTCTTCTGTCCATATCCTTTTCCACTATTGTCGCTAGCTACTAGCCCAAGAGACTGACTGCCTGTCCCAAGAAACCTTGTGTCTCAGCTCCCCTGGCATGTAAAGCGGACCTCACATCCTCCAAAGCTCATCAGATCCTTCCCAACTATGAAAGATCGCACAAAGTTTTCATATGATGCCGTAATGACACCAACAGATTAGGGTCTGCATCTTCATCTTCAATTTTAACATCAATATTCCTTAAATCAAGTAATATTGTGTTCATCCGGTCAAGATGTTCCCTCGAGTGGACTCCCTTCATGCATCTTCAAACCGAACAACCTCTGTTTCAACAACAACTTGTTGGTCGCTGACTTGGTCATATACAAGGCTTTCAAGCTTTTTCCACAACTTGGTGCGGTGTCTTCCTCAAGAACCTCGGTGATAACATAATCGAGATAAGCACAACATGATGGTTGAATGTGCTTTCTTCCGGACCGGCATAATCTGCCGCACTGTATTTGGTTTGTCGGATAAAGGATTCCACAAACCCCGTTGTTTCAACAATGCACGATCTTGATTTGCCACGCACCAAAACTGTTCCTTCCTGTAAATTTATCGATTTTTACGTTTACTGCTGACATCTTTTCTTGCTAAAGATAACAACTTTATCACAGATCCTAGCACCTTGCTGAAGGTCTTGGTGAAGATGAAGTTGATCGTACAGATTGTTTTCTCCAGAACCTTGCTCTGATACCACTTGTTATAAAACGGATGGAGATAACTTCAGATGCAAGAAACAGAAACAGAAGCAATCAAACATAAACAATCAAAGGAGATAACAGAAACAAGAAGAACACAGATTTAACGTGGAAAACCCCTCAGTGGGAGAGGTAAAAAACCACGGGCAGAAAAGAGATATTTTATTATGCACTGAATTTTACAGATTTCAACACACTCGGATAATGAGACAACAACTGTATTTATAGGCACAAATCCCTAAACCCTAGCCGCCAGGAATCTTTGTCTGATCTGCCATAAATACCCTTACACGTGTCCTCCTTTTAATGACACCAGTATAGTCATCACATAACAGAATTAACGAGATGTGGGACCTGGTCAGATTCCAAGACTCGTGAGACTATCACCTCTGTGATAGTCACCTGCCGACAGAAGCTCAGTAGACTCCACCCTACTGAAGCACAGAATTGAATACACTTCTCAGCTGACCATCACTCAGCTAAGTCTTCAGATTGGTTCCACCAGATGTAGAGTTTAAGTCACCTTACTGACAAGATTAAAAACCAAAATCATTGACATGATACTATCTGTATGTTACATCACATTGTCTTGTGTATATTGTAATGCTCCTTCCGTCCCGCAATATAGAGCCTTTTAGTTTTTTGGATTTGTCCCACAATATTAGGGTTTCGTCCATCCCCATACACACGCTTGCCGCCATGCACATCCCAACATCTGTCATACATCAAATGCACAAAGCTTTTTCCCATTTTCTATGGGGTAAAACAAGCGGAAAAAATAAGCGGATTTGGAGATCATGGGAGCACATTTGTGGTCCTACAAAAGAAAATGGTCTCGGTGTTTGTAATATTAATGATAGGAAATATCTTTTCATACAAATTTTTATCTTACCACACAATTTTTTTTTTTCCAATTTCACCCTTTTTTTATTTTATTTTACGCGCGTTCATTCTGACCAAAGTTTGGTCAGAATATGACACATTATCCATACTGAAATATGGTCAGAATATACGTGTTGAGAGTCCACACTGTTGATTCTGACCATATTTTAGGTAGAATGTTTGAAGTTTTCCAAACTCATACATAGTCAGAGCATCATTCTGACCAATATTGAGTCGGGAATACTCTACACATTCGCACTAGAATTGAGTCAGATAACAACAACAATATAAGAGCACCACTATTGATTCTCGATCGAATTTCGACATGTAATATTAAAAGTTTTTTGTACTCAATTTTAGTCGAATGTCTCTCGACCGTATTGAGTATGAAAAACATTCAAAATTCGACTAGAATAAAATCAAGATATAATGATCGTATTCGACTCAAATTGGGTCGAAATGGTCATATGAATTGACCATAAATTGGCCAGAATAGTATATATTTTCCGGACTCATTTACGGTCAGAATGGCAGGCGTGTGTAAAATCCAAACGAAGCCCACTCTCGGCTCTTGGTAAGTGTAAAACAACATTTGTGTGAAAAGATAGTCCCTATATCGAGCTTGCTTTTTCTTGTAAATTATGGTGGAAAATCAGGAACAAGCAAGGGCGTCCCTGTCCAAATTTAGGCTAGGGGCCAAAAAGAATTTTAGGCCCTCGCCCTTCGAAAAAAAAAAACAGTAACCAAAATATATATAAAACAAAAAACAAAAAAGCTGCGTGAGATAGTTATGAGTTTGGAAGGAAAAAAACCAATTTATTTGACTCCTAGTCCTAGTTTAAAAAAACAAAAATTATTATAGCTAGCAAGATTCGAAAACGAGTCTTTTGTCTAATATACTAGAGTGGTAACCATTAAAATAATACATTCCTTGTTCATATAAATACAGTATAAATATAATATTAGGTCGAAATTTTGTGGGTCCCTTAAATTCATTGATTTTCGAGGGGCTCTGGGCCATGGCCCCCTTTGCCCCCCCACAGGGCGCCCCTGGGAACAAGATTGGTATTTGGGGTACTCTTTTCACTGCCATTCCTTCATGGACAAAACTTAGAGCTTGGAAAATGATGCAAAAAGTCGAACATATTGTTAACAATTGTATGCATGTTTGCCATGCAAGTTCTACTACCGTTGGGTTTGGGAGCCTAACGCTTCAGGGTTTTTAACGGTCTAATCCGCTTATGATATCATTAGAAGAAAAAATGAGCCTCTTTATGAGCTGAGCCAATTTGGAAGCCCTCAATTCCTACCAAAATTTCTATCTTTATGTGGAGGTTCTTAAATAATTTATTACCCATCCCAGACGCCTTAATGAGATTTGGCATCAACGGCCCTTATAAATGCCTTCACTACTCGCATGAAGACACCCGCACCCATGCCTTCTATCACTGCCATTTTGCTCAAAGAGTTTGGGTGCACTTTCGAACCCAACTGCGCTACCACCCGCTAGCCGTGGATTTTAATGTTTACCTTAGAGTTTGGTGGCGCCCAGATCGCGATGGAGCAGTCAAAGTTGCCTGCCAGCTTATCCCCTCTTTTGTTTTGTGGGAGTTATGAAAATGTCGCAATCGCATCATTTACGATAACCAACAGAGTTCTTACACTCACGTCATTCATAATATTCATCAAAATCTGCAGGCGGCTCTTTGTGGAACAAAGATCTATAAAAAGGATAATGTTGACGATTGTCTTATTTCCAACAATTTTATCTATCAGTTTAGCACTCAAAAGCGCCTTCAACCGTTACTCGTCTCTTGGACCAAACCTAAGCGCAATTATTGGAAGCTTAATACTGACTGCTCTTCAAGAGGTAATCCGGGTTCTTCAGGAGGAGGTTTCATTATCCGTGATGAAGATGGTCGCCTTATGCATGCTGCCAGCGAATATTACGGCTCAACAACTAATCTCGTTCCTGAAGCCAAAGCTCTGGAATCTGGGATTATCTTCGCCATCACTCATGGTTTTCTTAATCTTCTCATTGAAACAGATTCTCAAGTCCTTGCCAAAATCATAGAAGGTCACTACTCTATCCCCTGGGTGATTGACAAGGAAATTAATGCCATAAAAAATCTTATACAATGCCATGGATTACAAGTCACTCATATTTATCGTGAATCCAGCAATTCCGCCGATTTTCTTGCTAAACAAGCTTCCACAAACGTCTTCTCCTCTCTCTATGATAATGCAAGCCCGTTTCCCCTGCAGCTACGCCTCATTTTGCATGCAGATCGTCAGGAGATTCCATCTATACGCCTCGCTAGATAAACGGCCACTGTATCTGGACGCACCCTTCATTCTTCCTACGAAGGGTGCAAATCAGGTCGTCTCGATTATCTATCATTCGTTTGGTTTTGTTAATATGATGCCATGGTACAACTATTTTTTTGATGGTTGCACGAACTAATCACACCCTCACCAAATATCTCAGAAGTGGAAAGGGAGCGAATTGGACGAGGTCTCACTCGCGCATTGAAGATTTTCTACATCATTTCTTATGGTTTACATCATGGAGAAAAATCCAGGAAGCACCCTTCAACACCATGAAGGATGCAAAGCAGGTGTTTTCTTACATACGTCATTTATATTCTTTTCCGGACTTGCTGTTATTTACTTATTTTTCATCATGTATGCTGCGAATTGGAGACCTAACTAGAGGAGATCCTAGACGACTGGCTAGAACTGATCCACCTTCGCCTATGCAAGAAGAAAAAGATCATGGTTTAAGCACTCTTCAAGACTACCACATTGGGCTAGGACCTGTGGATTATTATGCTCTTTTGACAATTTTCTCCTTTTCGGCTTGTTCTTGTAATTTCTTTTTTCAGGGGGGGTTTCTTTTTCTGGAAACATAGGGTGTTGTACTCTTTCGTATGAGCAGAATTTTCTCACACTGAGTTTGTCACTAATAGGTTTTAATGAGGCAGTGCTATGTTTCGTCTACATAATTTGGAATAAGGAGAGGGCCAGGATAAGACATTGTTCGATCTTTTTTAACATCATTCAATAAAAAGTCTCGTTTATTAAAAAAAAAAAGGTTTCTCACATCCCAATTCAATATTAAATACATTGTTTTCACTTTCATATTAAACAATGCAATATTATAGGCCATTCACAAGAAACAATACAATATGTTACCTTGAAATACTAAAAAAAAAAACTCATTTATTAATTTTTTTTAAACTGTGTGTAAATTCCAGAAACCCCTATATTGCGGGACGGAGGGAGTAGTTTTTGTTCTTTTCCCGTAAATCAATCACTTTTATCATTGTTTTTTTAAGGTGGGTTCTATTAGCACCCCGTTTTTACTTCCGACACCCATTTTTTTGATTATTTTTCAAATGAAAAAAACGTCAGTCACTCTGGTGTTCCTTGTGGCACACCGATGTCAGTGTCACAAGGAACACAAGGAACACCAGTGGAAAGTCGTGGACTGACGTTTCTAAGTTTTAACACGTTTCCTTTATAAAAAAATCACCGGGTGCCGAAGTAATTATTTTCTGGTGCCGGAAGTAATATGAGTGCCAGTAGTAAATTGGGGGTGCCAATAGAACCTCCTTTTTTTAAAGGGACAATTATTCAAAAGGACACATAATAGACTTAATTAGGCAAAAAAGACACCCAAAACAAACACTTAGTTATAAGGACAAAAATTAGGTAGATAGATCCAAATACCATTAATGAAGAAAAAAAAAAAAACAAAAACAATTCAAACAAGCTGAACATAATATATATATATATATATATATATATATATATATATATATATATATATATATATATTTTTCCCAAAGCAGTAAGCGCTGAACTTTTTTTTTTTCTTCTCAAAAGCAAAGCGATGAACTATTTTTTTTACTGATGCATTGACCACCGCGATGGTGTGAGCACCCCGATGCATTGATCACCGTGACGCAGTGACATTTTATGAAGCAACACCCGCGATGCATTGACCACCCTATGCAGTGACCATCGCGATGCATTGACCACCGCGATGCAGTGACATTTTATGAAGCAACACCCGTGATGCATTGACCACCTTATGCAGTGACCATCGCGATGCATTGACCACCGCAATGCAGGGGCAGCCCCGATGGAGAGACACCGTGATGAAATGACCACCCTGATGCAGAGACACCGCGATGCACTAACAACCGTGATGCATTGACATCGACGATCATATATGTAGTAACATCGACAATCATATATGCAGTGACATCAGCAATCATATATACGTGACATCAACAATTTATGCAATGACATCGGCAATCAGATATGCAATGACATCAACATTTTATGCAGTGACATCAGCAATCATATATGAATGACATCAACAATTTATGTAGTGACATCGGCAATCATATATGTAGAGACATCGCGATGCAGTGGCCACTCCCGATGTAAAGACACCGTGATGAAGTGGCCACCCCGGATGCAGAAACACCGTGATGCAGAGACCATCGGGATGTAGTGATCACCGGGATGACATTTGATATTTTTCCGACTTAATTTCATAAAATAGATTTCTTTTCTTCATAAAATCGACTTCAAATGTCTATATCTTTTGATATAAAACTACGATCAACATAAATCTTTCACCTTAATTCATATAGTTATGCAGTGACATCGGCAATCATATATGCAGTGATATCAACATTTTATACAGTGACACCAGCAATCATATATGCGTGACATCAATAATTTATGCAGTGACATCGGCAATTAGATATGCAGTGACATCAGCAATCATATATGAATGACATCAACAATTTATGCAGTGACATCAACATTTTTGTTGAACTTTTTGTCCCGAAATTAGGAAGATTTTTCAGGGGAAATCGAGCTTATGAGCCGCGTCAAGCTATATCAAGTACTTAGCCAATCAAGTTCGATGTTGTCTTTTTATGCCTCAATCGAGCCCGAACTTTTTTAGCCGATTCAAGCTCGAGCCTAGGGAGTATCGACTCGACTCGGATCGATTACACCCTAATGTGAATGACACTACACTTATTTTACAAAGTTACCAATTTTTGTATGAAATTGTATATGCAGTCACATCAACACCCAATTTGCAAAAACAAAACTTTGTAAATTGTATATGTAGTGACATCGATGTCACCGCAATAATTCTCTAACTGTAAATCCAGTGACATCAGTATCACCGCATTAATTTTATTCCAATATCATTAATTTTTATAGGAAAATGTTGTGAAGTACCACTTTTAATCTAAAATGAGAAAAAAGACAAGAAAAAAAGATTGTGGTTGAGAAGGACAAAAATGCGCATGTTACTACATGTGGTTGTAGCAACATGTAGTAACACATGTAGTAACAGACGCGTTTTTGTCCTTCTCAACCAGTATCTTTTTTCTTGTCATTTTTTCTCATTTTGTATCTTATTTTGTCCTTCTAGCCTGCGACTAAACTGTTGTTGTTCTAAGGGAATTTTTGCAGGAAAATAAAATAAATCTATTCTAATGGAATGTAAAAAACTGTTGCAGAAAAAAATAAAATTGTGCTATGAAAAACTGTGTGTTGAAATTTGATCTAAGTGGCTATTTATATATACACCCTCGCCGACTTCCAGGTATTACCCTTCGGAAATTTCTAGAAAATAAAATAAAATTGCCTCCTCCTTTTCTCCTTTTCGTCCGATGCATTATTGGTTGTAATATAGGGCGTGGGCCCTTTGACCAATACTCTGCTGCTTTTTTTTTTATTATAATTTTTTAATTTTATTATGTTCTCTTTTCCAATCCAACAGAGAAGCCCTCCCCCACCTGACACCAACATCGGGATCCTAAAGACTGCGATTTTTCTTCCGAACGCCTGAATTGAATTTCGTGACATTTTTTCATACTAATTTTATTTGGACGATTTTTATACTGTTGTGTTCCTCGTCACGCCCTCTATCACGCCATACCTGTAGTAAAAATAAACCACATACCCAAGCGTGACAAATACCAATAAAACATCCACAAATCACCTAAAAATATCGAGATTTTCGACGTAAACGTCTTATCGACTCGTGATTCAACCCATGATGAAATGTGTATATAAAAACCACTTAACTACCCCAAAATCACATCGAATAGGCTACAAATAGGGGGTAAAATGCACATGAAATTATAGCAAAGTTGACTCTCATCAACTACCCCCAACTTAGCGTTTGCTCGCCCTCGAGCAAATCAAGCGATTCAAAAATAAATCATGAGGTCAATGTTGGGATCATACGGGAAACCAAAATATCAAATGAGTAAAAACTAGTCAACAAGAGAATAAACACGAGTCAACACATATCTTACCATGAAAACGGAACGTGTGTGTGTGCATAGCATCTCAATCATTCATTATGGTCAACTGGCTCAGATTATAGACGCATGACTAATGGTGTTACACCATAGGCTTATACTTCATAATCATCTCCACTAATCGAGGTCAAATCAAGGCTAACTAAGGTCAGGTAGGACTTGCAAGGTTGTAACGTTAGGCTAGAGGCAGGGGCTAAACGAAAGGATAAAAGGAATATCAAAAGAGAAAAACGAGTGAGTCTAATCAGAGCGTCTTACACTTAACCCATAGCTCACCTCCTTTCAACACCGTATCATAAACAGAAGTAAAATGAAAAAAACAGTTGTCACCAACATGAAACTCCAAGATCGCTTGCAAAAATAGTCGTCACCAAGAACAAGCTCACCAAGAATTCAAGAACACCCACTCCAATTTACTTCATCCCATCGCCATGTATTACATTGAAAATACTAACTCGAAAACTTTCATCCACATTTCTTGACTCAACTTTATTCATTTTTTTCCTTTTTTTCTTTTGATTGACTTTTTTTTTTGATTTTTTTTTCTTCTTGAACCAAACACCAACACTTTGCCACCCCTTCTCATTCGTAATATCAATGATCCACCAACACCATACTCGGGTACACATCTTCACCACCCCACACTTGTGCTAGCAAGTGTGCCTAAAATAAGATTAAAACTCACTCGTATGGTGCCAAAGAAATGTAGACCACAAATAAAAGCTAAGGGTCGGTAATTATAGGCTATTCAACGAATGACTAAGTTCGGGTGGGGGTCTAACCACCCTACAAAGGCTTAGAGGGGTTTATGTGGAAATTATGTACAGGGTTGGCCATTTGGCTCTGGTCGAGTCAAAGAAATGCCAGGACCGTCATCCCTTAATCTACCAAGATTGACCTTTCTATTTCGCCTCAAAGTTAATGGTATAAGTTCTAGGTAACAGATTAATGTCTATGGCATCTATAAGCATTCAATAATCAACCACAACTAATGAAAGCAAAGTTATTACATGCATTAAAATTCCATTTCCACAACAAGATGCAGGTTTGACTCGCATGCATTCATCTCATGACTAGTAATTAACCAAAGAATACCGTGAATTCACATATAATTCACAACATCAAAGCCATGAAATTTTTAAAATGACTCAATTTTTCTCAATAAAGACCAAACACCAAGCATATGACTTATTCGATGAATAAAAGTACAGCACCTGGTAGTAAAGTGAAGCTAAGTCTACCACCCCCACTTAAAACGGAACACCGTCCTCGGTGTGTGAGTGATAAAGTTAGGAAAGACTTAGCTGAACCGGCAACAGGGCGGAACTCTGCAAAATGAAAACCTCCAATGTATCTCCCAGGGTACCTGTACAATCACAACATAGAAACCAAGAATCCACTACGACAAAAGGCCGAAACCTTAAGTGTAGGTAAGCACAAGTATGAAATGTATAGAACAAATAAAATATGGATTATCACAAAGCATGAAATGGAATTCGAAATGTGAGGTCAAATTTCATCACACTCCTAAAAAAAAACTAACCTAAAGAACAAAAAATGTGGGTTGCCTCCCATAAGCGCTTGTGTTTATTGTCGTTAGCTAGACTTATTGAATTTCAAAAACAAGATAGGGTGCTGAGTTTATAGTCTTCGGTAAGACTCGTATCCCCCAAATTTTAAATTTGACTCAACTGTCATCCTAGGGATACTCTCACTACTCACTCCCTCATTGGGCATCTCACAACTCAGAGGGCTCTCCTCAAATACTTCCAACCTTTGGACTTCCTCCTGCGTGCCCCAATCATTTCCCGGGTGCTTAATGGGGTTGTAGACATTAAAGGTGACAGTCTCTTCACCCACTCTCATTGTAATCTCACCCTTTTGGATGTCTAGCAAAGTTCTACCCGTGAGCAGAAAATGGTCTACCCAATGTAATTGGGGTTTGACTATCCTCTTCCATATCCAACACTACGAAATCCACCGGGAAGACAAGTTTCCCTACTTTAACTAACACATCCTCAACAACTCCCATGGGGGACCTAATCGACCTATCCGCCATTTTCAAGGTCATGTTTATACGTTTTAGCTCACCTACCCCAAAACTCTCATATATCCTACTAGGCATCAAATTTACACTTGCACCTAAGTCACATAACACCTTAGGGAATAACGTCCGACCTATGGTGCAAGGAATGGAAAAACTACCCGGATCTTTCAACTTAGGGGGTAACTTATTTTGAAAAACAGCAGAACACTCATCGTTTAAGCAAGCAACTTTCTCCATTTTAGCTTTATTCGACAAAATCCCTTTTAGAAATTTAACATATGATGGCATGTTCACTAGCGCATCCACAAGAGGGATATTTATCTCTACCTTCCTTAAAATATCGAGAAACTTGTTTTGCTTTTTAGAAACGGTTGGCTTTGTAGGGCCACGAGGGGGGTAAGGTAATTTCAATAAATCAAAGGGTTTTTTCACAGAATCCATACCCGAGTTGTTCGTACCTTCCCGTGTCGTGTCTGACCGCTTTTCCGGTACCGCACTCGGATTCTCCACCTCTTTCTTTATCTCTTCAGCATCTTGCTCTTCATTGATCACCACCCAATCTTCATCTTCCTCTCTCAGTTTTTCTATCTTCTTCTTCTTCTCAACCTCCTCAGGCGCCTCAATATCACTACCCACAACTTTCCCACTTCTTGTAAAAATAGCATTCACTTGCCTGTGGTTCACTTGCCCCATTTGCGTCTCTAAATTCCTGACCACAGTTTGCAAGTTTACATGGGAGTTTCTCATCTCCTTCAATTCCTTGTTCACATCCCTATTATTCTCCTTCATATCTTTGCTAATCTGCTCCAGTAATATATCTGTGGAACTTTTAGGTTGCACAGGATCCAGGGGCGGTGGTGCTGACTGTGGGAATATTTTTGAGTAACAGGACAACCACATATTTTTTATAGGGACAAGAACAACTTTTATATTTTTTATAACTTGAAGGACAAAAAAAAAAAAAAAAAAAAAAAAAAAAAAATCCGACGCCATGGACGCGACCTGTTCCAGTTTTTTTTAAATTTTTTTTTCCTCTTTACTCCCCGATTTTTAAACGTTCATATCTTTTGATATAGAAATCCAAACACGATAAAAATTTTCACTGAATTTTTTTATTTTTTGATGCTCTTCATTTTGAGACTTGATTCCATATAATTACATCGTTTTTCGTGAGATTCACTGTCGAAATTCTCTCAGTTGATCTTCCTAGTGAATCCCGAAAATCAGTGAATTTCGTGCAATAGTGAATTTCGACAGCGGATTTTCTGAAATCACGTCGGAATATGTTGAATGTGGTGTCAAAATAAAGAGCATTAAAAATAAAAATAAAAATTGGTGAAAGAATTTTCAAATTTGGAGTTATAGATTGAAAAATATGATTGTTTAAAAAAGATGGATGAAAGAGAAACTGTGTTGGATTTTTTTTTAGGTGGAGATGCGCCAAAAAAATTAAATAAAAAAAAATAGTTTTGTCCTTTATGCAAAAGTTTCAAAAATATGTCCTTATCTCTAATTGATGAAATATTTGTTTCATTCTCCCTCATTACCCCTAATTTTTATAAGTAAAATCTTATTATTTTTTTTTATTTGTATTACTTTTGTAATGACTATGTATTTTTATTTACATATGAAAGGTTTTTTTTTTTGTCAATTTATCAGATTATTATAAATGATATGGACGAGTATAAATTTTTAAGAAGGCAACAATAATACACAACATACATAATAATGTTTTATCCGGATCCGAGGGAGGGCGATTGCCCCTCCACTACTACAAAATTGGACATAGGTCACACTTAAGATATGAAAACAATCACAGTTTCAATAAAACTGAGACAACGAAAATATATAGATCACACTTACAGCTTTCTATCACGCTTATTGAAAAACTGAGATAAGTTATATTAATCAATCTCATTTTTAAAGTGTGACTTAATTGATATGATTTTTCTGTCACAGTTATTGAAAAACCGAGATAAATTATATCAATTAATCTCATTATTAAACTGTGACTGAATTGATAAGATATTTCTGCCACGGTTTTTAAAAAAGCGAGATAAATTATATATTTCAATCTCACATCTTAAACAGTGACAGAATTGATATGATATTTTTATCACAGTTATTGAAAAAACGAGATAAATTATACCAAAGTATCACACTTTTTTAATCTGTGACTAAATTGGTATGATATTTTTGTCACGGTTATTGAGAAAGCGAGATAAATTATATCAATTACTCTCATTTTTAAACTGTGACTGAATTCATTATATTTTTGTCACAATTATAGAAAAAGTGAGACAAATTATTTCCACTAATAAGAAAAGAGATATAGATCACACTTATCTAAAGATAAGGATCACACTTTTAAAAGAACCGAGACAAGTAAAATGTATATATATCACACTTAAATTTTTTATCTCAGTTATTAGGTGTGAAAAAAAAGAATGATCACACTTTTTAGGTGTGATTGAAATAATAATAGATTTCGGCTTTTAAGTGTGATAACAACTACTAAAATAGATCACAGTTTTTAAATGTGTTGAAATTATAATCGATCTCGGTTTTTAAGTGTGATAACAACTATAATAGATCACGATTTTTAAATGTGATAACAACTAAAATAAATCACAGTTTTTAAATGTGTTGAATTATAATAGATCTCGGTTTTTAAGTGTGATAACAACTAAAATAGATCATAGTTTTTATTATCACGGTTTTTAAGAAAACTGAGACAAGAACATCAATCAATCACGGTTTTTAATCGTGATTAAAAATATGATATTTTATAATCATATCTTAGATTAGTGTGGTTGAAAATGATAATATAGTGGGCATCGACCCGGTGGTAATTAGTGTGGTTCCTTAATCCAAAGTATCCGGTTTGAGTCCCAAGTGGCAACAAAAGATATGTGTGCGTATATTTCGTTTTCGAACAAAAAAATGATCACACTTTTTTAGGTGTGATTGAAATTATAATATATTTCGGTTTTTAAGAGTGATAACAACTACTAAAATATATCACAGTTTTTAAATGTGTTGAAATTATAATAGATCTCGGTTTTTAAGTGTGATAAAAACTATAATAGATCACAGTTTTTAAGTGTGATAACAACTAAAATAGATCACAGTTTTTAAATGTGTTGAAATTATAGTAGATCTCGGTTTTTAAGTGTGATAACAACTAAAATATATCACGATTTTTATCATCGCGGTTTTTAGGAAAAATGAGACAAAAAATCAATCAATCACAACTTTTGACTGTGATTAAAATAATATGGTATTTTATAATGAGATTTTAGTTTAGTGTGGTCGAAAATTAGAAGAAAGAAAACATCGGTCTAGTGGTAATAAGTGTGGCTCGTTAATCCGGAGTATCCGGGTTCGAGTCTCAACAAAGACAAAAAATATGTGTGCTTATATATTGTTTTTGAAAAAAAAACCACTTTTATTGGTGTGATTTAAATTATAATAGATCATGGTTTTTAAGTGTGATAACAACTAAAATAGATCACAGTTTTTAAATGTGTTTTAATTGTAATAGATCTCGGTTTTAAGTGTGATAACAACTATAATAGATCACGGTTTTTAACTATGATAACTACTATAATAGATCACATTTTTAAATGTGATGAAATTATAATAGATTACGGTTTTTAAGTGTGATACCAACTATAATAGATTACGGGTTTTAAGTGTGATAATTATTATAATAGATCACGATTTATAATCGTGATTGAATTAAAAATCTTTATGTCACACCTCAATATGCCACACTTTGGAAGCCGTGACTAATGTAAATATATCACACTTAAAAACCGTGATCTTTATGCTTTTTTGTAGTAGTGCTCTCATTACAAGATAAGTCCGCCCCTGACTTCACTCCATGTGAAGATACTTCACAAAAATTTCCCGTGACTTGCAATGTAAGAGATCTATTTATTAACTAAAAACTAAACAAATCAAATAGAATATAGACAAATAGAATATAGAATAAGGCGGGTGCATCAGGAATTTTCAACCCGTAAGAAAATAAAAGGGGATAGGCAAAAGGGTCGGGGAAGAAAAACAGGCTTTTTGGAGATAGAGGGATGATGTTGTTGTCGGCCTTGCTGAAATTTTTTTTTACATATACCTACATGCATACATACATATGGCACTAAGGAATTTTTTTTTTTTTTTTTTTTTTTTTTTTTGTTGTTAAAATTTATTGCAAGTCACGGGAAAATTTTGGCACTAATGAGAGGAATGCTAGGTTTGAGTAGTGGCGGATCTAGAGAAAAAGTTCAGTGGGTCACCGGTTACAGAAATATAGTGACCTTAAAAAAATTGGATTAACCGGGTTGGACGGGTAATTAGGTCAAAAAATTCCGTGTCGGAACAGGATCGGGCGGATAATTAGATCAAAAATTGATTTTTTTAATGGAAAATTAGGGATAAGGACACAATCTGGAATATTTTTAAGTAACAAGACAGCTACATATTTTTATAGGGAGAAAGACAACTGCATAATTTTTATGAGAAATTAGGGATATTGACAAAATCTGAAATATTTTTAAGTAACATTACAGTTATATATTTTTTATAGGGAGAATGACAACATCATAATTTTTATAACGAGAAGGATAAACAGTGAATCCCGAAAATCAGTGAATCTCCCCAGTGAATCCAAAAATCAATGAATTTCGACAGTGAATCCCAAAAATCAGTGAATTTCGACAGTGAATTTCGACAGTGAATTTAAACAGTGAATTTCGAACACAAGTGAATTTCGACAGTGAATAAATAGTTTTGTCATTTATGCAAAAGTTTTAAAAGACTGTCCTTCTACTCAATTGATGAAATATTTTTGTCCTTCTCCCTCATTCCCCCTAATTTTTATAGCGAGAAGGACAAACAGTGAATCCCGAAAATCAGTGAATCTCCCCAGTGAATCCTGAAATCAGTGAATTTCGACAGTGAACCCCGAAAATTAATGAATTTCGACAATGAATTTTGAAAATTAGTGAATTTCGGTAGTGAATTTAAACAGTGAATTTCGACAGTGAATAAATAGTTTTGTCCTTTATGCAAAAGTTTAAAAAGAATGTCTTTCTATTCAATGATGAAATATTTCTGTCATTCTCCCTTTTTTTATAGGAAAAAGTTGTAGAGGACCATTTTTAATCTAATTTGAGTTAAAATGACAAGGAAAAAAGACATTGGTTATAAAGGACAAAAAATAATGAATATCCAATATTGCCCTTAATAATTAAGTTGCTATTTTTTCCCCTGTATTTGTATTAAATGCAGTTGAATTTAATGTTGGATTATAACGGCAAATCAGATCAGAATCAGATATTGAAGCCGAATTTCATGCCCATTTCTTGAATAAAAAAAAATCATAGCGATTACGACTATTTCATGCCCATTTCAGCATATTTCACTTCGAGTTTTTTTCGTTTTTTTCGGTGTTTGTGATCTATCTATTCCGTTATTTTCCTTGTGTATTCGTCGTTACCGATACATATGATCATTCATTGCTTTTATGGATGTCGTTTTATGTATCTTTTGGTTAATGGATTTCTGCAATCTTGACAGTTTTTTTTTGTAGTTTTATGTTGTATTATAGTTGGTATTTTTTTTGCATAGAAGTATTTAATGGCACTACAAAAAACAGGACTTTTTGCGACGGAAGGTTACCATCGCAAACTAGGCTTATTCCGTCGCAAACCCTAATTTGCGACGGTTTTTATTTGTCGCATTTATTAGTCGCAAAACTGAGTTTTTGCGACGGTTTATCCGTCGCAAATGATTTGCGACGAATGTTGCGACGGATAATAACGTATTTTATTTTTTTTTAAAATATAATTTCCGTCGCAACAAAATGTATAATCCGTCGCAAACAATTGTATAATCCGTCGCAAAAATATATAATCCGTCGCAAAAATTTTATAATCCGTCGCACAAATTGTATAACCCGTCGCAAAAAAATTGTATAATCCGTCGCAAATATTTTTTATTAAATAATTTATTTATTTTTAGATCCTTACATATCCGTCGCAAATACACTTTTCCGTCGCAAAAATTAAAATTAATCAGAAAATTATGGTCGCTTTTTTGCCACCGCCAAACCACCGCCAAAAAATAACCATAATTTTCCCGGTAGCATTACAATTGCTACCGCTATCAACAACAACAATATAAAAGGGGATACGATACCAAAATAAATAAATAATATGTCAAAGGGATATGTCAAAGAGGATATGTCAAAGAGGATATGTCAAAGGGATACGATAAGCCAAAATAAATAAAAATGTATAAAGCAATATGTCACCCAGTCGGACCGGTGTACTACCTAAACCCATGTCACCTCCTCCAGTCCCGTGATCGATCGGTCATCTCTCTTTGCCGCCTCGTACCGGGTTGCATCCTCCGGAGGATCTTTGCCAACCGGCTGTTGGGTAATCCACTCCTCCATCTCGCGCTTAGTCTGTCTTCCCGGCGCTTTGTCTCTCTCTAGCTACTCCAACCTCGCTTTGTGTTTACGCATTAATCTGTCTTTTCTCTCGCCATCTCCTGGTGTGAGGCGGGTGAGTATGCCCGGAGAGTATGTCGCGGCGGATGAGTGTCGAGCGATGAGAGCTGTCGTAGTACACATGGAGGCAAACACCCCATGCCAAAAACTCTCCCTTCTTGTCGTAACCACCGCCGCCGTCCGTAATAAAGACACGACTCGCCGACGGTGGTGTCAGTCATGCGTCTCTGGGCTTTCGCCTTCTTGAGGTGAAGACGTCCCGCAAAGTATGATATAAATTTGTTAGTAACAATAATTACATGATATATATAAAATGTATATATAATATTTAGAATACATAACGTGCAAGATTTTCTCAAACTTCCTCGAGACGAAGTTGCCCGACTTCTTCTTCTTCGAACTAGTCACCGATCTCTCCGATCGATAGGGGCACTTCTCTATTGTCCTCCATGGCCCGAGCGAAATCGATAACGCCGCGTCGCCCATAGCATGTGTCCTGGGATCTTCCTTCCTCACCGGATCCGAAGCTCGGTTTATCTTCTTTTTCGCAGATGTTTCCTTGAATGCCTATTCCGACATAAGATAAACAAGTTAGTACATACATATATATATAAAACACAAGTATTATTAATTAAATATTGAATAATTGCTTACGGGACTCCCAATCCACTCCTCGAATCGACGGAGAATATCCGGGTCATCCAAAGCCGAGCACGGGGTTTGTTTGAGCCCGATACATATAATCACGGACCACTGTTGATAGCATACCGCTCAAAAGCTTCCACTAACCAGCGCCTCGTGGCGTAACTCGAAAAAATGAAATGACCACCAACATAGTTATATATATGTTATATGTATAGTTATAATTATAGTTATATTTATATATAGTTATATTTATATGAACGACGTACCACTAAATGCGTGCCACCACCTATCCTCGCTTTGCTCTGGTCGTGGCATTATGCCACGTGGTGGCAAAAGTGTTGAAGCCACCGATTATGTCGGTCTTGGCCATTTTCTTGACATAGTTGTCGGTAAACTCCGTCATATTGAAAACAATAAGTTGTTAATATATTTGGTTAATCAAAATATAAATAAAAATACAAACAAATTAAAGCAAGATATGTATTAACTTACCATCTCCCTCGGGATCCAAAACCGCAATCCAAGGTCACCATTGACAATGACACCCAAATCCTCCTCGGTCATCTGGTGTATCTCATCATCCAAACCGTGAGTGCAGTGTGGAGGAAGACGCTCCGGGGAGGGGAACTACCCCTACCGCGTCCTACCTCTACCCGACATCTATTTGACACGAAAAATGACGCTTTATACTAATCTAAATGCAATTATAATAAAAAGGCGTTTATACTAATTAATAATAAATTACAATGTTTAATACATTATTATTCACTATAATGACAAAATAAAATATTTAATACATTATTATTCACTATCACTACTAGAATGGAAGAGTTCTTCCTCCTCTTCATCAGTATCTAGATCATCAACCGATTCTTCTTCCTCTCCATCTTCATTCTCGGATTCAACATCCACTTCTTGTTGAATGAAATCCGCCATCTCATCATCATCCAAGTCAACATCGACATCAAGATCTTGGTGGACAATGTTAAGAGGATCGATAATCGGAAACATCATTGATCACTTGTTCTTGGAAAACGGTTTCCTCGGCGGGAGCATCGATAGTCGATCTTGCCTTTGTTTTGAAAACAACCGACCATTGATCTTTGTCTTTTTCAAACTTGGATATGGAGCATAGTAGACTTGCTCGACTTGATAAGCCGAAAACAAATGGATCATAAAGCGCCATATTTCCTACCACGATGAACTTCAACTATCTTATAATCTTTATGCACATTCATGCCTCGTTCGAAATTATCAAACCAATCACATTTGAACAATACGGCTTTGTAGACGATCGAATGTCCATAATACACCAACTCAATGATTTCATTTAAAGTGCCATAATAGTCGGCACCTTCCGTGGAATCGACACAAACTCCGTTGTTGATCAAGATTTACCAATATCGCTTGCCCGGTTGAATGTCCGAAAGTTGTAGCCGTTAATCGAATAACGTTTCCAAGTTTTGACTTGACGAGAAGGACCACTTGCCAAAGCTTTTAGCAAATCATCATTCAACAATGATGCTTGTTGTGCAAACCATTTGGTAAATTCATTTTCATGTTTATTCCAAATATCTCATCGAGGTCAATTGAGGTTTGTTGAACAAGAATAAATTGCTCGAACAATCTAAGAATGAATCATTTTGTCGATTAATGTATATTTGTTCGAAAAAAGCATTAAGCATTGTATATATGTAGTAATGAGGTACTTACGATTCATACGGTTTCATGATTTGCAGATTAGACAATACGTACTTGTGCACAAAGTCATATTCTTTATTATCCAAGAACCTCGTCTTGCACTTCCCAGTTGTTGTACCATTATGATCACGGAATAACTCGTAAATCTGAAACGATTGCGATGCCGAAGTCTCACCAACAATGAAGATTCTTTGCTTTTGTTTCAATATGATCATCGTAATACATAGAGCGTAAGTTTGAAATCTCTTCCAACAAATACGCATTGCATATTGATCCTCTACGAAAGCTTTGTTACCAATCTTTTGTTTTAAGTGATTCAAAACCTTTCGAATGGATACATCCATCGATATTGCACGGACCACCAACTCGACCTCATACGGCAAGTGTACGGTAAATGCTCCATCGAGTTAAAAACGCTGAGGCAAAATCTTCTCTAACTTGCAAATAATCTCAAAGAATGTTATTCTCTAAACGAATCACGTCTTCTATTTTTAGGGTAGCAGCACACAAGTCTCGAAAGAATTGACTTATCTCAGTCAATGCATTCCACTCATTTTTCGGAATCAATTTTGAAGGGGCAACTGGCAACAAACGTTCCATAAAAACGTGACAATCATGGCTTTTCAAACCACGTAGAATGTATTGATCATGATCTACGCACCTACTCAGGTCTGAAGCATAACCGTCAGGGAATTTCAACTTGGTGACCCATTCACACAACACTTTTCTTTTATGCTTGTCAAGAACAAGTGTACAATCGGGCGCTTTTCGCAAAGCTCTTTCAAATCTTTAGCGATTTTGGACCACAAGCGCTTTGCCTTTAACGTCCATAACCGTGTCAATCGTTTTTCAAAGAAGTTTTTCTCAATATGCATCACATCCAGGCAATGTCGAGCGAAAATGTTTTCCAATACGGAAGATCCCAAAAAATGCTTCTTTTCCACCAACCATTCTTGGAGTTTTTAAGCCGTTTCAAGTCTGAATCTGAGCCATCAATGATGCTTGGTAGGTGTTGTACAAATTCCCATACCTCCTCACCACTCAATCTACGGGTGGAGTCGGCGTGTTCATCTTGTTTGGACTTTAAAAACCTTTATCGGTCACGAAAAATATGGTCTTGAGGAGAAATCGCCGATGACAATCAAACCAAGTGCATTTACCACTATGTTTGAGCCAGAACGACTTGTTTCCATCACCACAATAGGGACAAGCTTTCACACCAGCCGTAGTCCACCCGGATAACATGCCATACGCAGGAAAATCATTGATAGTCCACATTAGTGCAACCCTCATATGAAAATTCTCGCTTGTGGATACATCGTAAGTAAACAACCCTGTTTCCCACAATTTGCTTCAACTCCTTAATCAATGGTTGCAAATAAACATCGAGGTTTCCTTTCGGATTTTTCGCCCCGGTACAAGCAATCGATAAGAATATAAACTGTCTTTTCATGCACAACCAGGCGGAAGATTGTATGGTGTAACCATGGTGGCCAAAGAAGAGTAGTTCTTCCCAAAATTACCAAAAGGTGCAAAACCGTCTGCATGCAAAGTCCTAACCGCACATTTCTAGGCTCCTTAGCAAACTCGGGGTGCATTTGGTCAAAATGCTTCCAAGCTTCAGCGTCACTTGGGTGGGCCATTATACCGCTTGTCCTGGGGTTTTCCGCGTGCCACCTCATTTCCTTGCCTATATGTTTCGTGGCGTACAACCTTTGGAGTCTAGGTCCAATCGGAAATAAGTCATCACTTTGTTAGGCACACGTTGACCTCTTGCGTTCGTTTTAGTTTATATCGATCATGGTCACACTTCCGACACTTGTCCGGTCGCGTCCTCCTCCCAAAATAACATACACCCGCGGGACACACGCGTATTTTCTCATGGGGTAGCTCTAATGCCTTTAACAACTTTTTGGTTTGATAGAAGTTCGAGGTCATTAAGTTATTCTTCGAAGAATATCTCCTATCAAACCGGTAACCCCGTCAACGCGCATTTGTGAGAGAGGTTGTGATCACATTTCAAAGTCAACAACCTAGAAGCCGCTTGCGATCTGGAGACACTACTTCCATCACATACAGTTCCTCTGCGTTTTCAACATTTCAAAAACGATGCAACTTCGGGTTTGGTGTCTCATTGTTCTCCTCTTGGTTAAGAAATTCTTCTCTTACGTGATCAATCCTATCACGTAATGCGTTATTAACCATGTCCTGATAAGGGTTCACATTCCGTTCTTCTTTGAGCGTTGATCGAATGGGAAACTCTTCACCATGACACACCCAATCATAGTAGTTTGCGCAAAACCCATATTTAGTTAAATGTAATCTCACGTCATGTTCGATCGAAAATTTAGTGTTCTTACACTTACTACATGGACACTTCATCATTCCATTATTTGCCCGAAACGAATCTAACTGCTTTGCATGTTTTATGAATTCCTCCACACCATTCACAAATACCGGGTTAAATTTCTTGTTAGCATCCAACCTCTCGTACATCCAACTACGTTCTATTCTCTTCATTTTCAATCCTACACATCATATCATACAAAATATGAGACTAACAATAGTCTTTGAAGGTTGTCTCAACACTTTTGCAAACTCAGGTTTTACTCAACTTACTATGAAACTAACAACACTTTAACCTAAATTTTCAATTCATGGTCAAAGGTTCGACGTCAAAATAATTCGGAGGCTTTGCCGGATAACAAAGTACCCCAGAGATACCATTTTCCAAGCGGGTAGGAACAAACCTTTGAGGACCTTATGTATGTTATGCTTATCATGTAAGCACATACTTATCATCATTTCAATCCAAATTCAACAAACCAATTCAACCAACATCCGGTTTCTAAACTAATATACATATCTATCCCAATTTCAATATCGAGGCAATATCAAGAATATCTCAACAAACCATATCAACCATTTCAATAATGTAAGCATTTTCCTAACTTATCTAACTAATACACATAAGTAAGCATTTTCCTAACTTATAATTACTACACATATATATCTATAAATATATACTACATATGATACATTATATATATATATATATATATATATATATATATATATATATATATATATATATATATATATATATATATATATATTTATAAAAAGGAAAAAAATAAATTGAAAAAAAAATTACATACTACAATTACATACTACAATAATATATATACATACATACATATATATATATACATACATATATATATATATATATATATATATATATATATATATATATATATATATATATATATATATATATATATATATATATAAAAATAAAAATAAAAATAAAAATATACATACATATATATACGCGGGGGGGGAGGGGGGAATCGGAGTGCAGGGAGAGGGGTGGGAGGAGGGAAGAGGTTACTGTGGGTGGTGGGCGCGGTGGTGGAAGGAGGTGGCGCCGGAAGAAGAACAGCTTCAGGGGGGGGCGGGAGAGAAGAGGGGAGAAGAAGAGAAATGAGGAAGAAAAGGGGATTAGTCGACTGATATCCGCCGTTTTGCGACGGAATTTAATGTCCGTCGCAAACTAACCCTAATTCCGTCGCAAAAATCTAAATTCAGAATAATAAAATAATTTTATAAAATCTTATTAAATATTCCGTCGCAAAATAATAAAAATTCCGTCGCAAAATGTCCCGCCAAGTGGAAAAATTGGTACCAAACTGTCCCGCCAAATGTCCCGTCGCAAACAATAAAACATCCGTCGCAAACGTAAATTTGCGACGGAAATAAAGTCCGTCGCGAAAATTCCGTCGCAAAACTGCTGTTTTTTTGTAGTGTGGTTTACCCCAATTGTCCCATGCAATTTATAAATTGTATATTATGATGTTTGTAAATTCATTTTTGTAGGCGTTTGGTTGGAAACGATGTTGATTTTGATGTTATAAATTGTATAACATGTAGCAACACTTGCAGTAACAACCTTATTCTCAGTCAGGGACTACCCACTATAAATATGTATGTAAGGTTTGTTCAAATTTGCTTGGAAGCATGTTTAGCAATGACCATTTTGTACCGTCTATTGCACTCATCCTCAATAGTTTTAATACACTGAGCCGGAGTACCAAAGTCTTAAACAGAACAAATCACAGATAACACGTAGTAACAAATTCATACACCGCTCAACCCTTTGGGTAGTAATCTAGACCATCGAATCTTAGAGAAATTATATTGATGATATCGTTTTAATTTCTTTACCCAGGTTTTCCAGTGATTTGTTCCATAATTGAAGCATTTATTATGATTTAATTCCAAGTGAATTATCCCTTCAAAGGAATCCTTTATTTTGATTTCGGTCTTAAAAAAAAAGGAATTCCGTAATCGTGATATTTAAAAACATATCTTAATTTATCCAAATGAATACCTTGAGTTTGTGTATACGCAAAGACCTAGCTTCACACATTGCATATAAACTGAGATGTAGTAACTACATACTTATAGTGTAACACGTATCAAATCCATAATATAGTAACATCAATACACATGCCTAGCTCTTTTGGTCAAACTTGTTTGGAAGCATGTTTTGCCATGTGCATTTAGTATTTTCGAATGGATACATTCTTAATCGTTTTAATACACAGACACGTAGTTCCACATTCATACACCGAATACACTAAATTCCTACACAATAAACGTAGTAACATATTCGTATACCCGGTAACACACAATACACTCACAATAGACCTCGTAACACACAATACACTCACAATTGCACGTAGTTACACACTCAGACATGTAGTTACACATTCATATTATGCCCCCAAAATGTGTCGAGACCTACGTCAATTAGCAGAATGTAGTTACAATTGTAGTGGCACTTCATTTCCATATTATAATAAGAATTAAAAAAACATGTCTTCCCTATCATGAAGCAACTCTTGAAGTAACAAGCGCGTTTTAACATGTAGTAATGCTTGTAGTAACAACCTTATTTTCCATTAGGGACTAACCACTGTAATGTGTGTGTAACGTTTGTTCAAGTTTTCTTGGAAGCATGTTTAGCAATGACCATTTTGTATTGTCAAATGCACACCTCCTCAATAGTTTTAATACACTGAGCCGGAGTACCAAAGTCTTAAACGGAACAAATCACATAGTAACAAATTCATACACCGAATACACAGAGTCCTAGTTCACACATTACATTTTACACTGACATGTAGTTACGCACACATACACGTATTAACACATTCCTACAATTTCACATAGTAACGCTTTGGGATATATAGAGTTATTATCATTGACAATCCTACTTCCCAAGTCAATTTCATACTAATTACCAATCAACAAATCCTACCACCCCAAATCAGTAGGAATTTCATATTTAATTCGATTCAAATACACCCCAAAATCGAGGAAAATCTAAGTACTCCCCAACCGGAAAACCCTAAATAACAACATCAGAAGATATTAAACAACACAAATCACGATTTATGGAAGACTAGGAAAAAAATTGACACCGATTCGGTGTTACAGCTTTTCCCTATGCCAGCTTCGCCATCTACACCTGTCACTCCAAATATTCTTCGTCGGAATCTGATTACTTCTCTGTACCTGTTGCGAATTTTAATTCCATTCGGAGGAAATGCAACCTCTACGGACTCTTTTTTTTTTCTCTTAATGTCTGTTGCAATTCTGTATGATCAAGTGCAGTAACACCGAGTCAATGAAGAGCCGTGGATTGATGGAAAGAGCGATTTTCGGTGGCAGTTATATCACCTATTCGTTTCCGTTTACGATGGCCGGATTTCTAGGAAGAAAATTTGAAAAAAAAAAATCAGTGCAAATAATTACCCGAAAATTAGGAAATAAAAAAAAACACTCTTTTATATTAAATAAGGGTGTTTATGTAACTCTGTGTTATTTTCGTCTTTTTTAACCACTGTATTTTTTTATTGTCCTATTTGTTCATTTAGTGTCTTATCTTATCCTTCTGGCCTACCATCCGTTTTTTTTACTATAACAATGTCGTTTTGCAAATTTGTTTTTTTAAAATTCAGTGAGGTCACGTGGCTCTGCTTCTGAGTTTGAGGTTAAATCAGTTAGGCAGCCAGTACATGAAATATTTACATAAAAATGATCTAACGATGTCGAAATGATTTGGGATTAAAAGAAAAAAAAGACTAATAGATGATTATTATATAAATGTTTTATTTAATTTTTTGACAAAATAAATGTTTTATCTATATTTGGTTTTTGTTAAATTTTCTATATGGCAATCATTGTTGACTCCAAGCTGGCCAAACAAAAATCTGAAAGTGTAGTGATACATCCATTATTTTTTTTTACCACAACATCTTACACAATATAATTAATACCATACATTTTGCTGGGACCCATCATAATAAATAATTGATCACTTTAATCAATAATATCTGATAAAGTATAAAACAGAAACAGCCAGCAAAAGAGTACATATTGAAGGGAAGAGTACAACTTGCGCCACAAGTTTGGTTGTTTACATTGGATAGAATATCCATAGAATATTCCATTCTTGACTAGGAATATTCTGGGAATATTCCCCGTTGACCAGAATAGTCCATGGAATATTCTGAACAGTCTCTTAGCTATCAATAAGTATAAATACCAAAATGTAACAGTGAATAATCATTATGAAATAATAATAATAAACAGTTGATTCTTTTTAGTTTTATACCAATTTCTTCATGGTATCAGAGCGGGTCACTTGATCCTGGTTGGCTCTTGGTTCCTCCTTCATCTTGCAGCAATGGCACAACCAAATCAGCAGTAAATTATTCCATTAAGTCCTTACCAGCATCCAAATGAGAATCCATCATTAGTATTAGTTCAACCACCATTAAATGGCAGCAACTATCATGCTTGGGCAAGATCAATGCGTATGGCCCTGCTTTCCAAGAATAAACTTGCTTTTATAGATGGAAATCTCCAAGTACCTCAAGCTGATGAAGCTGAACACCATGCCTGGGAACAATGCAACAGCATGGTGGTGTCATGGATCCTAAACTCAGTTTTTGGTTCGATAGCACACAGTGTTATGTGGCTCAATTCAGCAAGGGAAATCTGGATAGATCTACAAGAGAGATTTATGGTGATCATTTTAGATTATCAGATTTATTAGAGGAGGTAAATTCTGTAAAGCAAAATGATCTATCTTTCACTGATTATTACACCAAATTGAAAATCCTATGGGAGGAGTTGTTAATAATCAGACCCTATCATAATTGCACTTGCAATCCTGTGTGCAATTGTGGTGCTGTGAAAGTGTATAGAGATTATTTTGAATCAGAATGTGCTATCAGGTTTTTGAAAGGTTTGACTGATTCCTGTGAAAGCACAAGTTATGATAATGCATCCCTTACCTCCAATCAACCAAGTTTTTGGCATGGCAGTCAAGCATGAGAGGCAGTTGAGTTATTGTTTAGGACATCCAGACAGAATTGATAATCCTGTTATGGCAGCTCAAATGAGTAATGTGTATGGACAATTTGGTAATCAATTCAATCAGAATAATCCTTCTAGTGGAAGTGCCCAATATCCAAAGAGACCTATGTCCAGCAACAGAAACTTTCAATGCACTTTTTGTAGAAGACAAGGACACACTGAAGATAGATGCTATCATAAGCATGGTTTCCCCCCAAGAGGAAGGGGAAGAGGCAGAAATAATTTTGGTACTGGCAGAGGAGGAGGCAGAAATAATTTTGGTACTGGCAGAGGAGGAGGCAGAATTACAGCAAATCAAGTAGATGCTGAGGAAGATACTATAACAGAATCTGGCAATCAATCTGTTGCAAATATGTTCACACATGAACAGTTGGAAGAATTGAGAAATCTACTACATGTGCCAACTGGTGGAAATCAAAATGAAACAGAACATCTGGTTAATCAAGCCATTGTGCTAAGTGCTAATTTTAGATCTCCAGCTGCTGGTAAGTGTGCTGGTAAGTTTGCACAGCCAAAATCAAAACAGTGGATCATAGATTCGGATGCATCTGATCATATAGCATGTTCTCTTAACCTTTTTTCTTCTTATGTTGCTATTCCTCACACCAAAGTCACATTACCTAATGGAAATCAGACTAATGCCACACATAAAGGAATGATAAAACTCACCCCTGAACTCACCTTATTAGATGTTTTATACATACCTACATTCAAGCACAATCTACTTTCACTCAGTAAACTTTTACACAGCAGCAGTTTATCTGTTCTTTTCACTCCTAACTATTGCCTCATTCAGGATCTTATGACCAAGAAGAAGATTGGATCAACTAGACATTGTCATGGCCTCTACTACCTGACTTACAATGATTCTCAACCTCAATCAACCTCTATGTCTACATCAAACCATGTCAAGTCTGTAAATATTTCTGGTAGGCCAGATGCTTATGTTTGGCATCTTAGGTTAGGGCACATGTCAAATAAAGTGGTCAATGATGTAAGGCTTATAGAGCCCAATGTATGTTCTTTTGAAAGTGGCAAATGCACTGTCTGTTATCTTGCAAAACAAAGAAAACTTTCATTTCCATTAAGCAATTCTACGCCTCTTCATGCTTTTGACCTTATACATCTAGACATATGGGGACCATACAAAAAGGCCACTGTGTACAATGAGACCTACTTCCTAACTATAGTAGATGACCACACAAGATACACTTGGATCTATCTTCTTAAGGCAAAATCCCAAGTACCTACCATAATAAAACAATTCTATGCCTTTGTGAAAACTCAGTTTGACAGGAAAATCATGACCATAAGATCTGATAATGGTTTAGAATTTAAACTGCCAGAATTTTATGATATCAATGGCATCATTCATCAAAAATCTTGTGTCCATACCCCAGAACTGAATGGCATAGTGGAGAGAAAGCATCAACATATCCTCAATGTTGCTAGGGCACTGGGGGTTTTGTGCCAAACATTCTGTTACCTTGATTAATCTAACACCTTCTCCAAAAATCCAGCACCAAACACCCTACCAAAGATTACATCTCAAACCACCATCCTACTCCAATCTTAGAGTCTTTGGATGTCTTGCTTTTGCTACCAGTTCCACTATTAATAGAACCAAGTTTGACAATAGAAGCATACCATGTGTATTAATTCCTAGGATATCCACCTAATGTTAAGGGATATATACTCATTAACCTAGAAACCAAAGGCATTTTCATATCCAGGAATGTTCTATTCCATGAGGACATCTTTCCATTCCACACCACACAGTCCAGAGTACCTAATCCTATCTCTTATTCTTTTCCTCTACCTGCAAACCAAATGCATCTCCCCTTTGATCTTTCCTCCACACCAACCAACACCACATCATCAAATCCAACAGATTCACCACATTCTTCCATTCCACCTGAATCATCACCAGTTCACCAAAGTACATCAAACAATAGCTCTCCTAATTCCTCAAATTCCCCAAATTCACCCCCCGTATCCTCTTCCTCACATGACACAGCTCAGTCTTCCATCAATCAACCAACTGTTTCCACCAGAAGATCTACCAGAAGCATTAAACCACCCACATACTTACAAGATTATGTCTGTAACCTAGTATCCTATCCAAGACTACATGTCATATGATCAACTTGCACCTAACTATAAAACATTTGCTTTGAGTGTGGATGTTGCAGGTGAACCAGTCACCTATCAGCAAGCTGTAACAGATTCCAAATGGAGGGATGCTATGAATGCAGAAATTGAAGCACTCCAAAATACACAGACTTGGGAGAATGTGTCATTGCCTAAAGGGAAAACACCTATTGGATGTAGGTGGGTATACAGAATCAAATACCTTCCAAATGGGAATGTGGAACATTACAAGGCTCGTCTAGTTGCAAAAGGGTACACTCATTGTAACGCCCCAAATTTTATGGCATAAAACGAAAAGGGTATAGTTGTCAAATAAGAATAAAAATAATAATGGAATACAATTAGTGGCCATCCAAGTTTTTTTTTTTAGGGGAAGTAGGTCATTATTTCTCCACTCATATATTATTATCGCTCACTATTATTATTACTATTATTTTACTACTGTTATTATTATTACTATTACTCTTATTATTATCATCACTCACCATTAATACAATTACTATTAATATTATTAGTATTACGGTAAATAGTCTCATTTATTAAAACAATCAATTTTATCTTCAGTTACTTAGACATTATAATTTAGTCATACTTCAATCAGTTTCTTTCCGTTCTGCTTCCCATATATTAAAAAAAAAAATCATCATAACAACTGTGGGTATATATATACATACATACATGTGGAGAATTAGTTTTCTTCATTCTAAGTTTTCTTTCTTCCTCGATAAAAAATGGGGTTTTCTTTCATCTTCACCATCATCTGCAACTTACATAAGAAGTTTGCCATCACCACCAACCTATGTTGTTAATTCTCTTTGAAGTTAATCTCTGATAAATCCTTGATGGGCCAGTATATAACTCAGCAAACACTGTGATTTTTGGTTTCCCTCCTTCCATCTATCCATTGAGTCGTAACAAGTTAGTCAGGAGAAACAGCACAATTACGGTCATCCAGAGGGATCGAGAGAATTGTTTAATGGTATAGTTCTAAAAGGTTGTGGAACGTTCAACATAAAAAAAACCAGAATACTAGCAAAAATATAAAGACTGAAGTGGTGTTTTTATTGATTGAATGAAACTATAGGAGTACAAGTGGTATTTATAGTAAATCCCTAGACTACAAAATAAAGATAAAAACACTCACTATAGATAATTCTAATTTTAAAATAACTACAAATAACAAACTATTTAAATTAAAACTTTATCATAAAACCTATATCTTCTTTGAATTTCATGTTTGAAATTATCTTCTATCACCCTCCCTCAAACGAGGCCGGGTTTGGAGGCCGAGTTTGTCTTGGAATGATTTGGAGGGCATCTCCACTCCGAAGTTCTTCCCGGAGTCCATTAGTTATTGTGTTTTGGAGGGCATCTCCACCCCAGATGGTGTTCCAGAGTCCATTAGTTGTGATGTAGGTGTGACTTCCTCGGCGCTCGTATTTCCCGGCTCTTCCAAGAGAGCGTGTTGTTGTGTTTTGAGATTTTCCCGACGTTCTTGCCTCCATTTGTCACAGCTAGATCCATCAGTCTTAATGTTGAATCTGAAAAAAGACATTAATAGATACCGAAAGAAAATATTGATGCTACGATGCTATATATATATATATATATATATATATATATATATATATATATATATATATATTGGAAAAAAAAATATGGACTCAAAAAAAGCTGACTGTTTTTTTTTCCGAGATGTGACTCAAAGACTTTAGTATGCAATTTTGATGTTCTGGACGGAAAAATTGGAAAAATGGGACTCAATGAATTGGAAAATAAATAGATAAATAAAAGTCAAAATGATTGATGGGATAAAATAGACGATGAGATGGTTTTATCATTGGAACAGAATAATATACCAACGAATGCAAACATATTGGAGATGGGATGACAATGTTTTTTTTTTTTTTTTTTTTTTTTTTTTTTTTTGGGCAATGGATCGAGTAATACAATTGATGAAAAAAAATATATACTATAACAGTGTAAAATTGTTTAGGAAGAGTGGAAAAACGATCGGGCGATGGTTCACTAACGCATGATAAAGAACCTCACCCCCGCCTCTCTATACCATAAAAGAAAAAGCGAATCGCAATCGGAAGAAAAACCTCTTGTGTTTTATTGAATTTCATGTTTGAAATTATCTTCTATCACAACATGGCAAGGGTTAGTTAATGTTTTATGGTGTTAGGTAATGATGGTGTTAATATATATTACAAAAGAGAGAAACACAGATTGATAGCATTCAACTTCGCAAGTTACAATCGGATGCTTATATAGTGCTGTTGCCGATATGCAAAAATGAATTATAAAAGTGTACATGATCTCATCTACTCTATAGGCAAATTAAAAGTGGGAAATTATGTGACCTCAGCCATACTATGCAAGAATAGTAATTGAGTTATGACACCATAGGTGTTGCCGGATCAGAGTCGTATGATAGAGTGGCTCGCATCTATGTTTGAGCCGTACTTTATAATTAGTTCGATCGGACCGGAGGTGAGTCTTTTATTTTGATATAAAACCAAAAGTGTGTTTTTCTATTATTTTCAAATGTTTTGTGTATATATATCGAATGATCTTTTTAACTCGGAAGTCATTTTCAAATGATTTCTTTAAAATTAAACGACTAGATTTGAGCTAGTACACGTTTTTATAAATAAATAAAACTGATACTGGAATTGACGGACAATATTTGCTCGCTCGTTCGTGACACGAAAGTGTCAAAACTCTGGTGGCTAGGGGGATTAGAGTTATTGCTCTAGGAGAACGGCTAGTCACCGGTCTCGGGGCCTCTTGACTCGAAGTCTTTCCGACAGTAGCTAGAGTGCTCACTCGTAAGAGTGGGGACGGTACCTTTCCCCGAAGATTCATGCTACAGCCGGGAAAGCAAGGGCTGACGGTTGGTGCGTGGGTCCTAGGGCATGGACAGGGTTGGCTGGAGCTGTGTAGGAGGTTTGCAAGGTGAAAGTTGACTCTTTTCCCTGACAATCGGCCGGAGTTGTCAGGCATGGCTAGTTCTCGTGGAGTGAGGTTGAAATCCATATGGTAAAACGGTGTTAGGGCGGTACTTGACTCATCGGCTCGGCCAAAGCTGGTGCTTGTAAATGAACCTGATATGTTTTCTTAATGCTCGTGCACTTCAATACTAAAAATTGATCGTTTCATATGTTCAATCAATTAATAATTAAAAGACTTCCGCTGTTATTTTTAAAAGTTGATCAAGATATTTTTATATAATTATTATTATATATATATATATATATATATATATATATATATATATATATATATAATACTTTGCACACGTGGCTCATACTAAATTTTTTTTGTTGACGCCTCGCTTTCTTTTGTTTTCTTCGTCTCTTTTGTCTCTTGTATAAATATAAATACAGGTTAATGATCGCGGGGATTGAAGAGTATAGGCGTTGATATTGATCGAGTTCTGAGGAAATAGAAATTGATGTTTTGGATGGTACTTGAATTATTATAAAGAGCTATTGTAATTTTATGTGTTGTAATCTTTTAATGGAATTAGTTAGTGATTTATGTAAAATTGATTTGTGGTAATATTGTAATGAAATTCAGTATTGAAGTAATAGTAAATTTATTTTGTGGATTTAGTGAATAATCTTGGGTTTTCTAGTATTGTTATTGAAGTCGCGGCGAGAGCTTCGCAACCCCTCCTAGAATGACCCCAGTGGACCTAGGGGTCGGGAGTAGGGTATTACACTCAACAACTGGGAATTGACTACAATGACACTTATGTGTTGAAATAGTGTCCTAAACCCAATCGGGTTGGACCGGATCCGACCGGGTCGGATCATTTCTACTATTTCTTTATGTTTATACATATGTGTGGAAATATTACGTTACTTTAGTGTAACATATTAATTGTGAGACACATTAATTGTAATACATATTAATTGTATTGTATAAACAATTAATATGTCATAAAGTCATAAAGTAACTCTTTTTGTCTTATTAGGTAATAGACAACTCTAGCAATTAATACTAGCCGACTCTAGTAATTAATTGCTCTCTCCTAGCTTATACTCTACTAGGACCTTTCTCACTTACTTGTACCTATTTATACTCACTCTTTTATGATGAATAAACTAAGTTGAAGTTTACTCTAGTGTTTATCACTTTCTCAAACTCTCTTCATGGTATCGAGCCTTAAACTCCTGAATCCATTTGCAAAATCTCATTACCTGCTCAGAACTTCTCATCTCATATCAAGAATGTCTTCATTATCCAAGCTTCCTCACCTCAGTGAGTCCCACCGCCTCAGCCAGACCAGGTCACTTTGAAAACCATTCATTTACAAATCACGCACTTGACGGCAACAACTACCTGATGTGGTCAAGATCTATGAAGATGTATATCTCGAGGCCGAGCAAGATGGGATACTTGTCCGCTCCAAACTGCCCCTCACCAAAACCGACCCCAAGTTTGAAGCATGGGATACGAAAAATAACCAAGTTATGACCATCCTCACGAGGTCAATGACAAAAGAGATCGAGAGAACTTCATGATGTATGATACTCGCAAAGGAGATCCGGGACAATGCCGAGACCTTTACTCAAAAAGGACAATACATCCGAGGTCTATGATCTTGAAGCTCAAATCCAAAATTGCGCACAAGGGATCTGCATGCAGAATCTCAATATTTCAACCAACTATCTAAGGCATGGCAACACCTAGATATGTTGGAAATTCACCCATGGAAGGATGTAGAGGATGTTTGCCTTATACAAGAATATCATTGAGAAGAAGAGGGTATTCAAGTTCCTTACAGGACTGAACTCATCCCTTGATGATGTTAGAGGTAGAGTTCTTGCTACTAAACCTCTCCCCAGCCTCAAATCTGTGTTTGCTGAAGTCAAACATGAGGAAAGCAGGAGGAAAGTAATGCTGGAAAGCAACCCTGCTGATCACCCTACTGATAGCTCAGCAATGTTGGTGATCAGGAAGCTCACTGAGGTCACCGAGACTTACAGAACCCTGCGAGAAGGCAGGAAAGTTGTTCTGTGACCACTGCAAACGCACAAATCACACCAAGGACACTTGTTGGAAACTACATGGTAAGCCTAACTCCTTTAAACCCTCCAAACCAACCAGGGAGAGTCAGGGCAGGCATGTCAGTGAGGAAGGAAACAAAGATACCATGTTGAATGCTCAGTTTGCTGCCTTCAAAGCCTTCATTGCTCAACAAAAGGAATGTAGCCCTATCACTGATATAGCTACTCATGCTAAAACAGGTATATTCCACTCACCTCTCAGTAATGATACTTGGATTGTTGATTCTGGGGCCTCATCCCATATGACTGGTAACAAGAGTCTTATATCTCAGTTTAGGCCTTGTCATCAAACCCACAATATTAGAATTGCTGATGGATCTATTTCATGTGCACAAGGCTTTGGAAATGTTAAACTCACTGATAAGATATACCTTCAGGATGTTCTATTTGTTCCTAAATTAGACTGTAACCTCATTTCTGTCAGTAGACTCACTAAAGACCTAAATTGGACAGTCTTATTTAATGACAATCAGTGTATTTTCCAGGATCTTTCTTCACAGGAAGTGATTGGGAGAGCTAAAGCCTGCTCAGGACTGTTTATGGTCAACCCTGCTGAAGACAGAAGATTGAAGATTGAAACTGCCTCAGCAGCTTGCACCCAAACCTTAGACAATATCATGTTATGGCATTATAGGCTAGGTCATCCAAGTTTTGGTTATTTAAAGTCTTTAATTCCTGAACTGTTTAAAGGATGTAACCTCAGTGACCTTCAATGTGATATTTGTCAGTTTGCTAAACTTACTATGTCTGTGTATACTAAATTACCTTACTTGCCTTCCACTCCTTTTACTCTAATACATAGTGATGTATGGGGACCTTCAAGAGTTAAAAGTATAACAGGGAAGAGGTGGTTTGTCACCTTCATAGATGATCACACCAGGGTCACATGGCTATTTCTGATGAAAGATAAATCTGAAGTTGGAACCATCTTCAAAGAATTTTATAATATGGTATCCACTCAATTTGACACTAAGATTAAAATCTTAAAAACAGATAATGCCCTGGAATACTATGAGTCCAACCTCGGCACCTTCCTGAATGATAATGGGATTATTCACACCAGTAGCTGTGTTGAGACACCTCATCAAAATGGGGTTGTTGAGAGAAAGAGGGCACTTACTGGAGATGGCTAGATCAGTCATGTTCACCACACATGTGCCTAAATATATGTGGGGTGAAGCTATATTAACTGCCACATACCTGATCAACAGGTTACCCAGCAGAGTGTTAGGATTCAAGACCCCCATTCAAACCCTGTTGACAACTCATACTTGTCCTCACCTCATTGCTGAATTGCCTCCAAAGATCTTTGGATGTACTGTGTTTGTATACATTCATGCCCAACACAGAAGCAAACTTGATTCCAAAGCTCATAAATGCATCTTCCTAGGCTATGCCAAAGACAGGAAAGGTTACAAGTGTTATTCTCCCACTGACAAAAGATTTTACAATTCTATGGATGTAAAATTCTTTGAAAAAACTCCTTACTACAGCAAACCCACTGAGACAGCCACAGATGGCAACCTTATTGAGATTGAGATCACCACAATCCCTCAAACTACTCCTCAGCAGACTCCTGATACTCACTAGTCATCACCTCAAAGAAATTCTCGAACCTCGGCAGCACCGAGAGCCCCAACACCTCATCGAACCTCAAAGACCCTCACCGAGCCATCAAACCATCGAACCTCGCAGCCTCCTCGAGCCTCACCGACCACCGCTCATTCCACTGATATTGATGACAAACCCATTGCTGTCCGAAAGGGAAAGAGATCATGCACTAATCACTCTATTCATACTTATGTGTCTTATGATCACTTGTCACCTTCTTTTGCTATGTTTACACAGGACTTGGATTCTCACTCTATTCTTAAGAATATACAGGAAGCTCTCCAACATGATAAGTGGAAGGCAGCTATTAAAACTGAAATGACTGCTCTCCTTGACAACCATACTTGGGATCTCACCACCCTCCCACATGGAAAGAAGACAGTCAGCTGCAAATGGTTGTTCACTATCAAGTACAATGCTGATGGTACTATTGACAAATACAAAGCTAGACTGGTTGCAAGGGGATTCACTCAAACATATGGTCTTGACTATAAAGAGACCTTTGCACCTGTGGCAAAGCTAAACACTGTCAAGGTACTGATCTCACTTGCTGTCCAACTTGACTGGCCTCTCTAAAGAACCAATTATGTATTGTTATATGATAACGTCCTAAGTATTAAACTGTGATAGAGAAACCATGATAGGCGATTATGGTTGATGAGATCCCTAATCACTTTAATAAGTTTGATACTTAAATGTCTCTAGGCTGATGTACTATTAAACAGGACATTGATAGTATAAACAGACTAGCACGTATTAGATGTCTTCTCTTTAGTAAGGTGGATAGATCTCGCTCTATCGAAGTGTAGAGACACTTGGGTATGTGACGGGCGTGTATTAGAGAATGCGTACGTTAGACTGACCCACTTACACGGATAAGTGTCACACTATGTGGCGGTTGTGTAATTATCCTTAGGACCGGAGTCTTCATGGCATCACGGTGTGGATTTTCATGCTTTGACACTATTGAGGTTTCCCCTAGCCACGGGGCGATAATGCGGTAGTGATTGGGTATGATATTGAAGCATGCGGAGTATACATGATTGGTCGTCCGGGAATCGCGTATCCTATGATTGGGATCGAATATCCGAAATGGCCTTCTTATAAGGAATATCTTGTTCTCGTGAATCTTTACAAAGTGGGAGTAAACGAGTTACTTCGAGAGAGCTTGATATCCAGATTATAAGATACGGTCGTTGATGTTTTGACACTCGACTAACGACCGTATGGATATTATTACAGCGATAGGATTGTAAGTTACACGGTAACTGTTTCACATGAAAGGTAGTAGTCATTGCATTTGACTCTTCCGATGATTGGGGATCACGGTGTGTTGCTAGACTCTATCCCGTGATCGTTAGGCATGAAGGGCATTTTCGTAATTTGCACTTTGTGTCTACGGCCAAAATATTCGGAAGCCTATCGGGTCACACACATAAGAACATCTAGCCGGATTAAAATATGGTTATAGATGATAACCAAATAAGGAAAGTTTATCTCGAGACTATAAAAGTTATAGTGGTAAATTGATATGGTGGTATTTATTTATTATGAATAAATTAAATACAAGATATTAATAATAATTATATTAATTAAAGAATATTCCGGAAGCCAATATTTGGCAATATGGGGCGCCACATTGAAGTGTATAAGATACACTTGGATTGTGCAATTTAATTAATGATATTACCATATATTAATATAAGATATTAACATATGAATATATATATATATGGTCACCACACGTGAATTGCATATATGATATGCATGTTCACATTTGTGATAAATATATGTGTGTAGATTTATATTTGTAATAAGATATATGTGATATATACACATGTGTAAATTGATTTATGATAATAAAATAAAGATAGTCAATATAAGATATTGACAATATCCTAGATTTATTTGATATGAGATATTATAATAAATGAGATAAATCAATCAATTATATTTTCCTTATTTTATTGGAAAAATGTTTTCTTCTCCTCCACACCTAGATGGGGCGCCCCCTACACTATAAATAAGAGGTGGGTGTCAAGCTCTTTTGAACATCACAATTCCAAGAACTAATAGTTCTTGTGTAAAATAGAGAGCATCCTATAGAGAGTTGGAGAGAGGGAAAAGGGCCGGTCTAGCAACCGGAGTTTTCCAATAGCAATCCATGATGGGATTCTGGCGGGCTGTTCGTGTGGACTAGCGGTAGAGGCCGAACACTTGGGCGGCTCTATGCAGAACTACTCTCCTTAGACGGTCAAAGCGTCGATCTTTTTGATCAACCAAGGTAACCACCGTCTACTACTTGTTTGTTTATTGCTTAAACGAAGTCGATCCTGGTTAAAAAGGAAATAAAAAATTAAATTCCGCTGCGTTCCCGCATAGATTTCCTAACAGTGGTATCGGAGCGAGTTTCGAGCTTAAGCAATAAGCATGTTATTGTGCGTAGTTAATTTTATCGTTTAAATCACGTGATTAAAAGATGAAAAATTTTTGATTCGCAAAAGTGATACATGAAAAGAAAAAAAAACGAGATCGGGTGGTGCTCGGCCAACTGGCGGCGGCACCACCACCGGCGGCGGCGGCACCACCACCGGCGGCGGCGAGGCGGCGGCGGCGGCAGCAGGGCAACCTGCTGCCGGCAGTTAGTTGCCCGGTCAATGCTGGCAGATTTCCAAATTTTTGTTTTGTGTATTTTGTGATTCAATATGGTTCATAGTTGTGATTGTTAATTTTCCTTTGTTTAGTTGTGTCATGTGGCTAACTAATGGTTCAAATAGTTTGGGCCATTGGGATGCCACATGACATTAAAATAATAATGGCATTTCCAAACTTTGTTTGGAATAGGCCTAGACCCTTTCCAAATATTTGATTTGGGAAAATTTTGGAAAGTGGCCAGGCCTAAACCAAAATTATTTGGTCTTTTCAAATATTTGATTTGGAATAGGTCTAGGCCCTTTTCAAATATTTGATTTGTAAAAGGTCTAGGCCACTTCCAAAATTTTGATTTTGGAAAGTGGCCAGGCCTAAGCCAAATTTGGTTTAGGAAACCAAAAGCATCCCTTTTGATTATGAATCAAAGGAAAGAAACAAAAATGAACTTAATTTTAATTTTGATTTATATTTTAGAATAGTTCTAATTAATTAAAATTAAAATTAAAATCATTTAAAATTAATCGTTAATTTTATTTCGATTAAAATCATTTAATTAATTAAATGTTAATTAGTTAATTGATCGGATAAAATTATTTAATAGATTAAATGTTAATTGATTAATTAAGACGCAAGTAGTTAAATTTTAATTTTATCTTTTTCATAAGATTTTATTGTATGGATTAGATATAGTAGATATAATATGATTATATGGACCCCGATTGATCATGGACTCGACCGATAGGATAGATGTGAATGATTTAATTTTTCTGTTGGTTTAAAAATTGTCCTAGGCCGTTATGAGGAACGTGACCTAGTTTATTTTCTGCATTTATCTCATTCCCGTTGGCTCCCCCCGTGTACGGCGGGTGTATTAATTTTATTAGATAGAATTAAATGTAACAAGAATGGAGCGGAAGATGAAGACCAAAGAAAGACGAAAATAAAGATCCCATTGGAGAATGGAGCATTAAAGATCCTATTGGCGGTTGCAGCTACCCTTAGATTGTGACCCGCGGTTTCGTCAGTTTGTATTCGAAACCGCACCTAGGAAAAGTCCATGATCATACCGGTTACTTTACGCATTTATTTATTTTGTGCTTGTATTTATTTTATATGATACGATAGATGCATGACTAGGCACGATCTAGATAAATGTGTAGGATGTACTTTATAGAGATAGACATATTTATGATGAGACCATAATTAAAATTAATTAAGTGAATTAATTTACATAAATACTTCCACCTCAAAAGAATCAAGTTGAAATTGCCTCCCCATACTATAATGACGGTGAATAGCCCTTGTTCGGATCCAACTCATCACCCCAAAGCAGGGGTTGACCTACCTCGGTATATCGTCATTATCGAGATATGATCGTATGAGATCTCACGAATATTATCGGGTTATGACTTGACTAAGAATTCTCTCGCCACCACCCAAAGCGGGTCGTTTGGATTTTAGAGGCAAGGGGTTTGACTACTTCATAAGATGAAATTTGTCAAAGAGTTGACTAGTCAAACAACAAGAGTAAGATATGTAATACGATTGACAAAGGGATGTTGTCTACCTATTATGCTATTTTCGGCCCACCAGCCAAAGCGGGGGTCGGGGTAGTTTAGTGGGATCTTGTCCACTAAAGAAATTAATAATTCTTGAAAGTCAATTGGAAGTAGTTGACTAGTGGGAGCAAAATCATAAACCAAAAGACCATTTTTTGATTTTGCGTGTATAAACAACAACACTCTTTTATTTTCATTTTTATGTTGTAGTTTTAGCAAACTTTTATATTTATTCTCGATTAGTAAAACCAAATTACGACTGTTACCTTTTGAGAAACATTCTCAAATAGGGTTAAGTAATTTAATCCTTTTAAAATAAGCAATGACACGAGCAATCCCGTTATAGTAGTTAGAGACAAGGAGACTATATATTTGATGGAGTACTCCAAGACTTTAATTATTAATGAAAGCGGAAGCTCATGATATGATTAAATCATTTGAAATAAGTTTCAACGAATTAGTCATATATTGGATACGATCCAAGATGATCATTCTGTCATACGATGAGAATTAATTCAAACGTTGAATAAGAATGACCACATCTAATTTTGGAAAGGTTGCTTTCAAAAATTGTAAGATTTAATTATCTACTTAATTCTATCATTGCTTAAAGGTTAATTAAATAGTCAATGTTTTGAATACGATTCAAAAGGATAAATAAACTATTTAATAAATTTCAGATTTTCTTTATGAAAGAAAATCAAAGACATAGCTCTTGTGATCTTTCTTAAGTCTTATTAAGACTACAATAAGAAACATTTTTCAAGTGCTTAAAGGATTAAAAAGAAAAGTTAGGGCATGTGCTTAAATAGAGAACTTATTTCTGAGCAAGTGAGTTGAGATAAATCTATCTAAGTTCAAAGTCGACTCTTAGATATATGATATCTTGCGAGTGTCATTAAATTAGAAAGATTAAATGCAGATATGGAAGGTGAAGCAAACGTTGTAACACTTACCATATTCTGGATCTAGTAAACTGATAAGGGAACTAAATAAATGTTATTATGTTCCGGTTCTTATGAAGAACATACTTTGAGTTATTTGTTAGGATTTAGTAGACATATTCAATAGTAAAGAATAAATGTTATTCCGATAAAGTTGAAAGGTCACTGAATCTGACATACTAGATTGTTGTCACTATATAGCTGATATATGTGATGAAATCTCAACTAAGTATTGTATGGTTGTTATCCTTGATATTGGTGGTTGTTCTAGACATAGTCTCTCTGGAAGGGAAGCTTGTAATTAAACATCATTCTGATGATGTTGAACCAGATTATGAATCATGTGGGTTATACGTATCTTATCCAAAGAGGACTAAAATACCCTTTTTCGAAAAGGTTGTAAAATCTAGAAAAATTGTCTAAAGCCTAAACATACCGATGTTTGTTGGCTTATGACAATTAAAGCCACAAATAATTGTTTGTTAATCTGTGCGACTATTTTTAAAAATAGTCAAGTGTACTCAGTGAAGTGCATAATTCGGAAAGCCCGAAAAGTTTGAGCTAGTACGAATATGAGATTGATGAGCTATTTAGGAATTAATCTCCAATTGGATTGAAGTAATTAATACCTAAAGGGTATTTCAGAAGTCGTCTGAAAGGAATAAGATTCTCCCTTGAAGGATACCATCTTAGGGATACGCAATTAGATTGTGTTCCCAAAATGGAAACAACACTTTATATGATAAAGGTGTGACGCAAGCCATGCGAAGTATCCCTTACCCGTTTCGGGATAGTCCCTTATACTTAACCGAGTTCCAAAGAATAAAGGTTGAATAAATTTCATATTAGATATGGAAGAGGATAATGTCAAATCTATCTTAACCGATGATTTGAAGTTGTCATAGGCAAAGTCAGAAAGGCTTGGAGCCTAGTACGGCATATGCAACTTTGTGGAATATCTTAGCAAGTACGCTGGATATTATTTACTTGTCCGTAGAGCAAAATGTTTGTCTCCAAACATGCTGTCTTCTAGAGGAAGTGTTTCTTCCAAAAGAAACAGTGGGAGTGAATCAGATCTCAAAAGAGTTTGAGAACCACAAAGATACATTCAACCATTGGAACATGAGCGCGACATCGCATAAATATGAGGTGTAGAAACACTTTGCTTCAAAGCACACAAAAAGTTCTGTAAGTCTGTGGATAACCTTAAAGCCTGCAAGGGCTGCTGGTATGTTCATCTTGAAAAATGAATATCTCACGACTTATGAAAGAATGTTTGAAAGCCAAGATTGAGAGATATGGCTATGAGCCATAATATCTGAATTAGATTCCATCAGTGACAACCAGGTTATGAACCTAGTCTGTCTTACCTAGAGGGAATGTCCCCGTAAGGCTGAGCCCAGTTCTATTCAGATAATACTTGTTATAACTTTGTATCATGACTATATGATAGTGTTGAAGACGTTGGGCAGACAGCTCGATGTTCATAGACGATAACATGATATGTGAGCCCACGAGATCCATTTATGGACTCAAACAAGTTTCTCTAGACAATTTCTTTGTTTGATAATTCAAAGGAGTTTGATTTAGTCATAAGAAGGATATGCCCAATGTGCAAGATGGATAGTGGGAGTGTGTTACGATTTTTGAGTAAGGTATTGGATATCTCTCTCGAGAATTGTCACCCCATGTCACAGTCAATTAATGTTTGGTAGTTCAAGGTCTTTACGAAAGCACTTGGATTAGCAGTTCTTATTTTTAGAAATAAGAATCTATAGTGATAGATTTAACTGCTGTCAGATTATAGTTTACCTATATAGATGTGATGCTAAAAGGAGTTTAGCATAGATCACGAAAGGAGATGCTGCTAGCCGGTGTTCTCAAGATCTATCTATGTTAGGATGTTAGTCCTAAAGATGAGGTGAAAGATGATGCTTATGGAAGGTTTTCTTTGCTACTGCGATAACCATCATAAAGGTAATGCCAGATGTTCATAGTTCATGAACTGTCATGAGCAAGTATGAAAGTAAATCTGGTGAATGTCGAGAATATCCTTAAACAGGTTAAGGACGATTTCCTAGTTTATTGAAGCTTGGAAGCGAATAAATATAGTTATACGGATGTATATCCTGAGTCTTACGAAGGCGAGTGGGAGCTACAGTCTGGGTTTGCAGTCACTTTGATTAAGTGATACAGTGAGCTGGAAATGTTCTAGCATATGGGTCACTGTAAATTCTACAACGAGGCCAAAACACAGTAGTGCCTTAGAGGCGCAACGGGAGCAGTACATGGATCTAGAAGGTTCATTCTTGAACCTTGTACGGTTCTTCCACCTTTTCTATATAGCTGATATAGTAAGTGGATTCATTGCTTGAAGCAAGGACCAGGGTCTCATCAGAGATTCGTGTGTGTGTTGAGGAGGTTCCTTTGACTTGGTCATTTGGAACATGATATGAAGATAGTCTGAGTCCCCACGGATAGCGATCCGTTTACGGCTAGGGCAGGTTGCGAGTATTGCATGAGATTCTTGTGTTTCAACTTGGTCTTGTGTGTGCGAGTGATTGGTTTTAGGCCAAGTGGGAGATTGTTGAAATAGTGTCCTAAACCCAATCGGGTTGGACCGGATCCGACCGGGTCGGATCATTTCTACTATTTCTTTATGTTTATACATATGTTAAATGGCTTTTATGTTGTCATATATCTGTTCTTCTAAAGAACCAATTATGTATTGTTATATGATAACGTCCTTAGTATTAAACTGTGATAGAGAAACCATGATAGGCGATTATGGTTGATGAGATCTCTAATCACTTTAATAAGTTTGATACTTAAATGTCTCTAGGCGATGTACTATTAAACAGACATTGATAGTATAAAATGTACTAGCACGTATTAGATGTCTTCTGCCTTTAGGCGTGGATAGATCTCGCTCTATCGAAGTGTAGAGACACTTGGACCGTGCGTGGGCGTGTATTAGAGAATGCGTCGTTAGGATCGACCCACTTACACGGATAAGTGTCACACTATGTGGCGGTTGTGTAATTATCCTTAGGACCGAGTCTTCATGGCATCACGGTGTGGATTTTCATGCTTTGACACTATTGAGGTTTCCCACAGCCACGGGGCGATAATGCGGTAGTGATTGGGTATGATATTGAAGCATGCGGAGTATACATGATTGGTCGTCCGGGAATCGCGTATCCTATGATTGGGATCGAATATCCGAAATGGCCTTCTTATAAGAATATCTTGTTCTCGTGAATCTTTACAAAGTGGGAGTAAACGAGTTACTTCGAGAGAGCTTGATATCCGTGATTATAAGATACGGTCGTTGATGTTTTGACACTCGACTAACGACCGTATGGATATTATTACAAATGATAGGATTGTAAGTTACACGGTAATCGTTTCACATGAAAGGTAGTAGTCATTGCATTTGACTCTTCCGATGATTGGGGATCACGGTGTGTTGCTGCACTCTATCCCGTGATCGTTAGGCATGAAGGGCATTTTCGTAATTTGCACTTTGTGTCTACGGCCAAAATATTCGGAAGCCTATCGGGTCACACACATAAGAACATCTAGCCGGATTAAAATATGGTTATAGATGATAACCAAATAAGGAAAGTTTATCTCGAGACTATAAAAGTTATAGTGGTAAATTAATATGGTGGTATTTATTTATTATGAATAAATTAAATACAAGATATTAATAATAATTATATTAATTAAAGAATATTCCGGAAGCCAATATTTGGCAATATGGGGCGCCATATTGAAGTGTATAAGATACACTTGGATTGTGCAATTTAATTAATGATATTACCATATATTAATATAAGATATTAACATATGAATATATATATATATGGTCACCACACGTGAATTGCATATATGATATGCATGTTCACATTTGTGATAAATATATGTGTGTAGATTTATATTTGTAATAAGATATATGTGATATATACACATGTGTAAATTGATTTATGGTAATAAAATAATGATAGTCAATATAAGATATTGACAATATCCTAGATTTATTTGATATGAGATATTATAATAAATGAGATAAATCAATCAATTATATTTTCCTTATTTTATTAGAAAAATGTTTTCTTCTCCTCCACACCTAGATGGGGCGCCCCCTACACTATAAATAAGAGGTGGGTGTCAAGCTCTTTTGAACATCACAATTCCAAAAACTAATAGTTCTTGTGTAAAATAGAGAGCATCATAAAGAGAGTTGGAGAGAGGGAAAAGGGCCGGTCTAGCAACCGGAGTTTTCCAATAGCAATCCATGATGGGATTCCGGCGGGCTGTTCGTGTGGACTAGCGGTAGAGGCCGAACACTTGGGCGTCTCTATGCAGAACTACTCTCTTTAGACGGTCAAAGTGTCGATCTTTTAGATCAACCAAGGTAACCACCGTCTACTACTTGTTTGTTTATTGCTTAAACTAAGTCGATCCTGGTTAAAAAGGAAATAAAAAATTAAATTCCGCTGCGTTCCCGCGTAGATTTCCTAACATTATGTTCCAGTTGCTAAACTCACAACAGTGCGGATTCTAATGGCAGTAGCAGCTGCAACCAACTGGCATCTAGAACAGCTCGATATCAATAATGCATACCTACATGGGGATTTATCTGAGGAAGTTTATATGAAAACCCCACCAGGGTACCATACCCCTGTACCTAATGCAATATGCAAGCTCAAGAAATCCCTCTACGGCCTCAAACAAGCAGGCCGTCAATGGAATGCAAGGTTGACATATTACCTACTTTCCCTGGGGTTTCATCAATCAAAAAGTGATTACAGCCTATTCACTACTGGAAATCATGATACTTTGGTGGCTCTCCTTGTTTATGTTGACGACATCATATTAACAGGACCCAACCTCTGTCTAATTCAAGAAATCAAAACACATCTAGACCGAGAATTCAAGATTAAAGATTTGGGCAAGTTACATTACTTTTTGGGGGTAGAAGTTGCACGAAGCACTAAGGGCATCACCTTGTCTCAACGCAAGTACACGTTGGATCTCCTCTCCGAATACGGGCTTCTTGCTTGCAAACCAGCTTCAACCCCTATAATCACCAGCAGTAAATTAGCTAAGAATGATTCTCCAACAATTTTCTCAATTTCTTGATTGCCCAACCATTAACCACCAACAAGCTGCTACACGTCTTTTACGTTTCTTGAAGAACTCTCCAGGGCAAGGATTGCATTATCCAACTGAATCTGCCAAATTCGACCAACCCCGAATCTCTTCGTTCAGTGTTGCCGCTTACTCCTATTCCGATTGGGCTGGGTGCCCAAACACGCGACGATCTATCACTGGATGGTGTATATTTCTGGGTCGATCTCTCATTTCATGGAAAGCTAAAAAGCAAAGCACGGTTTCCAGAAGCTCGGCGGAGGCTGAGTATCGAGCTCTCGCCGCCACCTCTTGTGAATTGCAATGGCTGGAATTTATTTTGTCTGATTTGGGTATTAAGCCAAAGCTTCCAATTCCGTTATTTTGTGACAACCAGAGTGCGTGTCACATAGTTGAAAATCCCGTATTTCACGAACGCACAAAACACATAGAACTCGACTGTCATTTTGTCCCTCGCTCTATACCTACTCAACAGCAATTAGCAGATATATTCACTAAGCCTCTTGATGGTCCACGCTTCAGTCAACTCTCTCAACACCTCGGTCTTTACTTCATCTACTCCAAGTCCAGCTTGCGGGGGGGGGGGGGGTGATAAAGTATAAAACAGAAACAGCCAGCAAAAGAGTACATATTGAAGGGAAGAGTACAACTTGCACCACAAGTTTGGTTGTTTACATTGGATAGAATATCCATAGAATATTCCATTCTTGATTAGGAATATTCTAGGAATATTCCCCGTTGACCAGAATATTTCATGGAATATTCTGAACAGTCTCTTAGCTATCAATGAGTATAAATTCCAAAATGTAACAGTGAATAATCATTACGAAATAATAATAAAAAACAGTTGATTCTTTTCAGTTTTATACCAATTTCTTCACATGTAATGGTTTGTGCACTACACAAATGTGTAGTGCATATATCATTTTCCAATCTGAAAAGACAAGAATGCCTGAATTTGGATATTCTACATTTGTAGCTTTGGTAATCACTGGACTCATATTTTAATTTTTTATTTTTTAAATTTGTTTTTATAGACAAATGAACCTTTTATTAACACGGACTCATACTTTTCATTTGTAATAAAATATATTAAAGCTGGCCATATGTGACATCATTCACTTTGGTTCAAAATCTTTTGGCCTTCTTTATTATTTTCTTTTCATATACTATCCTTTTCGTTGACACCTAGTTTAAGATTTTACATGAATTGAATTTATTTTACTGCCGTTCGAAAAAGAAAAAGAAAATGGCAAAGCTTCGTCGAGAATTTCAATAGGATTAAGAAAATCTTGCTGGCACTCTGAAGCAGTGGCGGACCCAGGAAATTTTTTCAGTGGGGGCCAGATTAAAAAAAAAATTGAAAAAAACATGCATCACCCAAGATTCGAACCAGTGACCTTAAGGTGTATATTAAAGGTTTTAACCAGTTGAACTAAAAACATAATTGCATTAAAAAGTGTCTGAAAATCTATACATACATATTTTTAATATTATTAGAAGGGTATACCAGTAACTTCGCCCGGAATATTGAGCGGGGTCCATGCACCCCCCCTCTCCTATGCTGGGTCCGCCCCTGCTCTGAAGAGGTTTAGGGCAAGCTTCCCTCAAAATCCTCATCTTTGGGGCCTATGTTTTTCTATGCTAGCAGTGTATTCTTGGTCTATTGTTTTTTTTTTTTTTTTTTTTCCTAAATAAAAAACTTTGTAAGACCAAAATCAATAAACATATCCATGATAAAAAATCTAACCTACTTACTTACCTTTTATAAATTTAATTTTTTCACCCAGTATACCTCAAAAGCGATTATTACAATGTAACTTTTTTACGGGACTCAAGTGCCTCAGAATAAAAGTTTGTCCTAAAACACCGATTACACACGGATGACTCTATAATATATGAATATATACCTATTTATAATATTGGGTGGGAAAAATGCGCACAAGCTGTACACGTCCGCCCCTTTATGGAATTAAATTCGTGCTGGGCTTTTTTTAATCAGTTGCGGTCCATTTGAAGCTGGGTTGGCCCAAAGCCTGTGAAAAATAGATAAGAAAGAAATAAAATGTAAAACGATGGGTATTATCTTGGTAGGGTTTTCAGACGCATTTTTTGGGGGCAGCACGGGTTCATCGCTCCCCCCTACTCGCCGGCTCTTTTTGCCGTTTACCGCCCGCATGAAGTGTTTCCGATGCTTTCTCTGCAGCATCCTGCACCAACACACGGCTAGGATGGCTTCGATTTAACAGAAAGTAACCGGCCGAGGATGATAGAAGCTGGTGGATGTATATCCTGTCAATTTCGAATGACAGGTATGAGATGCATACTCAGACCTTTCTTTCTTTGGGTTTTTTTAGTCTTGTTTTGATGACTCCCTCGCCTCTGCCTGCCTTCGGCTGCTAAAGAGAAATCTATCTTCGATGTCGTCATGTTTTCTGATCGATTGGATTTTTTTGCTTCTCCTTTTATTCATGCAGTAAACCCGTTTAGCTTTGGTGCATGCTCCTAGACGTTTTTGTACAGACGGTTGAAGACCCATATACTTCCGCTCATTCTCGCTTTCATTATCTCGATTTGATATGGAATCGCCTTTGATTTCTTGTTTACCGCCGTTTGTGAAGGTTTGGCATGAAAGGTTTGACCTTTCATCATATATGTAGCTGATTCGAGCATTCAATTCAAAGGATTCGCAATAAAGTAATAGCTGATTCGAGCATTCAATTCAAAGGATTCGCAATAAAGTACATTTCAAGTTTGAAATCCTTTCGCTATATCGCTTTCTTATCATTTAGTAATCTTGATTCGAACTTGAATATCTCACTGATTTTGTGCTATTGGTTGTTTGAATTAGGGTTTCCATATCCTGGTTTGGGAAATGTATGAAAATGTAATAGCTGATTCGAGCATTCAATTCAAAGTAATAGCTGATTCGAGCATTCAATTCAAAGGATTCGCAATAAAGTACATTTCAAGGGTTTCCAATATATATTGGGAAATGTATGAAAATGTACTTGATTCTTTTCTGATCGTTTTCGGTTTATGGTTTAGATATGAAACTGGTGATCATGTTGGTGTGTACCGTTAGAATCTCAGAGAAACTGTGGAAGAAGCTGAAAGATTGCTAAACTTACTGTCTGGAACTTCTCTATCCATTCTACCAAAGAAGATGGATCTCGGATAGTGGTAGCTCGTTGCCACTGCCTGGAACTTACTTGCAGTCTAAGAACAACACTTAATCGTTTCCTCAAAGAAGGAAATTATGCTCCTAATGTGTTTGAAGAAACTACATTGTTGATATTTGAAATGTTTTGAGTGTTCAAAACCATTTCTTGTGAGTGTTTAAAACCATTATCAAATGACTACTGTTTGAATCCTATCCGATAGACAGAAAAGAATTTGGAAAAGAGCATGACTAACAAGGAATGAGACTTTGCAAAATAAATTTGGTGGATGGGTGGGGAAAGGATGAAGAGGAGGGAACAAAGAATATTTATTCTTTCACTTTTCACTTTTCACTTTTATCAGCACAATACATCGTGCATATAAAACTCAGGTAACCGTTTGTGCTTGAGTAATTTGAGGTTTTTTCTCCTGCCATAATATTATTTTTTGTTCATCAAAGACAACACGTACAGGCTTTATAATTTTCTGCGGGGGACCCTTGGCCTCCACTATTCCCTCTCGCGCTCAATCGATGGACAACTTTGTGAGCAATTTTTTTTATGATTTCCCTTAATTTTGCAGTGTAACCTTCTCCAACAACTGCACCTATTTTCTTTCCAAACATTCACAAGGATCTGGTGAAGCCGCTGCTGCGCCTCATTGGTTAGAAATTGTTCCACTGTTGTCGCTTGGAGCGCATAATATGTAACACCTTCGAGTTTCAGGCTGAGCAATGGAAATGGTGTCGCTGGCCGCCCAAATGTGTCTTTGGTAACTCTTAATATTATATATTTTGTCTATGTTCCGATTTTGCTGTTGAATTCAAATTCCGAACATTACTCAGATATTAACCATCATACGTCAGAGCCTTATTGCTTATTACTATATTAGAGGTTCTTGTGACAGCATCATTTTGTTTGCCAAATGGCGTAATTTATATATATACAATCCATATCTTATGCTCCTTGTCTATATGAGTAACAAACAGGAACCAATATGCATTCATATGGCACATATCTTGCACTTTTCCAGGGAATTTGCTTTTTTAGTCCATCATCACATGTATTGTTCTGCATTCTGAGGTAATAGTTCCTGATTTAGATACTTTTTTGAAGTCATCATCAGGTTTTATGCTGCAGCACGATGAGCCATTAGAAACTCTGCACTAGAACCTTCCCCGGTCTGGTATTCAAGTGCCTGATTCAGATAAAAAAGACGCAAATGAGAGGTCTGCAGATGATGTCTACAATTGGCGAAAATATGACTTGTTAAAGGATGTGAATTTCCTCGAAGCGATTACAAATGCACTTATCCTAACTGTGAGGTGAAAAAGATATTTGAACGTTCTCCAGGTGGACAAATAAAAGAGATTGTTTACAAGGGCTCACATGAGGACAGAGAAAGAAGATATGGTTACCATTCTTATAAGGACAGAGAAAAAATTGGGTCATCTTCCACACTTAAATTGCAATAGAGGTAATTTGCAGTTTTTTCCCTCCAGTTTTACCTCTCCATTATACGCATGCATCTGCATCTTCTTTCACTGAAATTTTTGCTCACTGTTGTGGTTTTTCGCAGGTGTCTTGCTGGTGGTTTTTCATTGTCATTGTCATCTCCTGTGATTCTTAAAGAAGGGTAATGGTGGTTTTTAACTTCTTATTTCTGATTCTTTTTATTTCTAGGGTTTGATTTGAAGCCTTTCTGAGGTTTATCCCTACTCTATATGAAGTTGAGTCCATTGTTGATTTCATTTCTTATTGGTTTTCACTGTCTTCTCCAAAAATGTCCAAAGATCTGCTCTTCTCACTGTAGAATGCCCTTTTGCTATATGATTTTTTTTTTGGGGTGGGGTGGGGGTGGGGTTTATCAATTTTATTGGATTGTGTTGGAAATATGTATATTGAGGGATTCAATGAGGATAGATTTAAAGCATAGACCAAGTGGTAAGCATGATTAGGCCCTCCCTGGAGGTTATCTTCAAAGCTTGCGTAAAAGAAAAGAAAACAAATCTACATTTTTGTTGTTATTGGTCCATTTAAATAGTGGTAAATCCACCAGATATTGATATATTATATCTCAATATAGAGAAGGAGGGTTAGAGGATGGGCAGGAACAAGCTAATGACAAAATCTGGCATAGATGTTATTGTAATTTGGGATGCAAAGAGGGTTTTAGTTGGAGCTATACTACATTGCATTTGTAATCTTTTTAATTTAATCTGCCTTTGTTTTTAGTTGTATTTTTTTCACAAATTTGTATTTCTTTTTGGCATTTGGGTTTTTTCCCCATTATTTTTGGGCCGTGTTTTTACCCGTTTTTTTCCTTTTTATTGAAACGCAACAAAATTTTAAAACAACCGTACCGAACCCGACACGTATATTTTTTTGTTTTTTTTTTCTTTTCTTTTTTTGCCATTTGCATTTACGTTTGCATTTGTATTTGTTTTGGCCATTTGCATTTACAGTTGTTTTTTGCCAATTTTTTCCCCTTTAATTTTTCAAGTTTTATTATAATACCGTACAATGCATAAATAGGTTACAACTTTATGGGATGTACTGCTAATTTGCTAGCAATTACAATCATTACATTTTTCCCATATGCATGTTGTTAGAAGCTTTACATAATGAGTCGAATCTGTGGCAGTCTGTCTTTGTGATCAAGGCTCCTCGTAGTATTAATTATATATTCGATTGGTAGGTATCTAGAATACTCCTGATTACACTTGATTCCCTTCAAAATTCAGGTTTCTGAAACAACTTTTGTGGGATAACATTCATGGGCGTCTTATTCATTACAGGATGTGATTGACTTTTATATAAATGTGGAGGACGTGAGTTCGACCGTCTCTCACCCCAATTCATCATTTTTTTTTCCCATCTCATACGCACGCCAATTAGGCAAATGAAATGAGGGGCTTTGACAAATTAATAAACATTCCTCTGTAAACAAAGTAAATGGTGTAGCTCAATATACTGTAGGTTTTTCTCGATTTTCAAAATAGAGTGATTCAAATTTGAGATTGCTAATAAATATGCCCATGAATCCTATTAGGTTTTTTAGTGTCACTGTTGTCTTCTCTTGAAATACTGTTGGTTGCTATCATGTTTGCTCTAAATCTGTTCATCTTCCTTTTTTTTGTGATTTGCTGATTCTACGGCATAGAAGTTAGTTCCTGCATCTTCCTTTTATTTGTTTTAGGTGTTGTGTGTATTGAATAAGTTATGTATATCTATTAATATGTAGGCTATCTTTTGACTTTTTTTAGTCTAGGAATCACACAAACGATCTGCGGTGCTTGGCCCTGTTCATTTGATTTTGTTTGTAGTGTTCTTCAATTCATGCAGTTTGTAAAAAACAAGGCCTCTGTTACTTGATTTCAATTGTGTAGTGTGGTATCTTGACAACCTAGGGCTTATAAATCTAATTGAAAGTTTTTAAATTTGTCTTTGTTCATTGTGTTTTATTTAAATTCCCAGTACATGCACTACCACTATGGTTTTTTTCCCTTTGGAACCCCACTTACCTAGCTGGTATTTATTACAGTTTGTCTTGGAAGAAGGTGTTGCAGTTTCTCTGCCATGCAAACAAGGAAATTGCTTCAGGTAAGTGTAGTTAGGGGTACTACTGCAAACCCCAATAGTTAGGGGATCTATTGCAAACCCCGTAGTTATGGGATCTATAGAAAATCCTGATTTTCCTGTACATGTAGACACTTCATGCTTGTTTACACCTCCGATGTATGCAATACTTATGCTTGCAATTAATACGTTTCTTATGTGAAGTTTTCTTTGTTACATAATCCTATTTTGCGATCCAACTGTTGGTTATCTCTCTACTTTAGGATTTAGTAGATGCAGTAATAGGTTTCTCATATTGTGCCTATAGGTGCAGAACAACCTTCTAAAAAAAGGCATAAAAAAACACAAATTAAATACGCATACAGTTGGTACACATAATGCTTTCACAGATATTGCGCCTGGTCCTGATATCCTGCCTCAAGTGAACCACTGTCTTTAAAAATTGTATCTTTTCTGATCAGTTTGGTTTTAGCATTGAAATTGTATCTTTTCTGATCACTTTGGTTCTATCCAAAAACAATATCACTGCTTTTAATTACATAGTTTTATGCTACAAAGGCACGATCATTAATAATTTTACAAGGTTGCATGCATATCAGTATATTGCCTATATGAGCTGGTTGTAGGCTAGGTCCGGTTTCTTCTTACACCGTAGTTACTATTTGCCATTTTGTGATTTCTTGGGCTGTGGCTTATTTCCTGTTTTTTAAATACATCTATTCACAGCATGCAATTCCTGTTATATCAAAACTTAAGGTGATACTTGTAATTGTGTGACCTGAGGTTTTGCATGTGCGGTGCAAAAACCTTCTGTTTTTATTTCTTCCAAGAAAAAAAACATGCCTTGCATAAATAGCATGGACATACATGAATGTGTATAGCCTGTATAGCATCATCTAGGGTGTCATTTATGTCTTTGACAACTACACTTTTCATTTTTATACCCAGCATATGTCATTCAACTGAATTTGTTGTTTTGTTTTTACTTCTTTGGTTTTATTATCTGAACAGATTCAGCAATGGTTAGTAATACAAAATGTATGTTTTTGGAATAGATTCAAAACTTTGTAACACTTCTGATGGACTGTATCTGATATTATTGCTGCATATTTGAGTTGCACATAACATATGTAATACCATTATTATTTTTCTAACTATGTCTTCCTTCTAGATGTCGTGTGCCTATAGAGATTACCGGAGGCAACCAATCTCTCCACATCGTCATGAGCTCACCAGATGTTGAACAAGTGTCTGGGCTCACTCCATAGATGCTCAGCGACTCTTATGAGTTTGTAAGCCCACAAAACATAGATTTTATGATTCAAATAGTTGTTCACTGCCTCGCATTACTTCTTCTAACAGAGTATCAGCTTTCGCAGGACTTTGGCGTGCAGGATGATTTGCAGGCAGCACTTGACAAACTCAATGTGCTATGTTTCATCAAGAAATACGACCCTACTACACTTGGTGCCCCAAGCACTGCAGGGATGCGGTACACCGTGGTGAAGGCCTACCGGATGGATGCTATAGAGAAACCTCCCGCTTCGTCCCCTTCATCGTCAGATCTACCCCAGCTAACACTACCTGATGATGAAGAGCAGTTGTTCACTCCCAAGACAAAGAAAAACATGACTGAGGTCGAAGCTTTGCCCACACCAAAAAAGCGTAATGAGCCTACTCCCCGCCTAAAAGAAGCCTTGATTTTGTCTTTGCACACCCTGAGAGATGCACCACTCCCTACCCATCCATCTCATGCTTCTTCCGCATCCACAAATGAACCTGCTGATGTTCACAAAAGCCCAAAGAAAGAAAGGCAAAGAGAAAGCAAGACTCAAAGTGATGCCTCGATCGTTATGCCTTGCTATTAGTAACCTACTATTATCATGTACTATAAAATAAACCTCTTTTGCTTCTATTCCTTCATTAGCCTATCGACTTTGGCAAAAACATCAATATGATGTATGCTTAGCATATTATAAACTATTACCACCTATAAAAATGGTAATAGTATAATAATATGCTTTTTGGTGTATAATATGTTTTGTACTTTCAAAACGATCAACGTTCACATGTTGTAATATATTCCTATTCCATATTCCAGTATTTTATCCTAACCATGTATCCCCGATTTCATATCCACCGAGTGTGTACATGCCGCGCGTTGTGCGGCCCCTCCCTCTAATATATATATATGGGCGGGCGCAGGATCTCAGGTAAGGGGGGCAATAAATTTTTTAAAGGCAAATAAAAAATATAAGGGAGAGGGGGCAAACCTTATGTTTTGTACATATATTAATGTAAATTTTTCGGATCAAGGAGGTCAGTTGCCCCCTTGGTTGTATGTAGCTCTGTCACTATATATATATATATATGATATAATATTTAGCTAGGTTGAATATCGACGCGTACATTACCAATGGCCATTCAACACATTAATTATGTTGGTAGATATTACAATATGAGAAAATATAAATTTAGGTCACTGTAATACCCTTTATTTCATTTTAGGTTGTGTCAGACCTGACATTTTTTTTTAGGTTGCCCGTGGAAATTTTCCCCTCGCCTGTGGAAATTTTTCACCAGTGAAATTTCCCCCGATCCGGTTGAATTTTCCTCCAAAGATGTGGAAATTTCCATGGTGGGGGAAATTTCCACGGGCAGGGGGAAATTTCCACGGGCAACCTAAAAAATGTCGTCTGATCCGACTTAAAATGAAAATAAGTATTCTGATGACCTAAATTTATATTTTCTCTTACAATATTGGATGATTTACACATTTGACATAATCTCATGCAAGAAGTTGTATATCAATCACTTTGTCAATGCGATTGAGATTGTCTTTTCTTGTGTCAAATAATGACCTCATTGAAGGTAGATTGTGACTAACAAATGTCTTTTTATTATTATTGTGTCTTTTTATTGTATTATTATTGTCTTATTTTATTAGCTTTTTGTTTTTTATTCCCTTGTTGTATACTTATCATTGTTGATTCCCCGGGCCTAAAACAAATACGTAGAAGCATGGAAGTTCTTACCTACTCACCTAATCACCTCATTTGGCGTAGAGTGACCGGTGATTATTTAATGAGAACCACACTCTTCGTATTCTAGATATGAACTGTGTGATTCTGATCAAGTGACCCGAGCAAGAATCCTCGCAAGTATAATACTTTTACACATTATTAGCAAAACGGCATAGTTTTAAAGGAAAAAATCTACGGTTAGATCATTTTCATATTTTAAATGTGTGGTTAAATCATTTCTACTTGAGAGGATAATAACTCATGACCCGTTACCTCACTCTAAATGGAGTGAGCGAAGAAAAATCCCCGTAAAAACAGGTCTACAGTGTTGAGAATACTCTAGAAAATCTCGCAGATTCCGCATAATAATCATAGAATATTTCATAGTAGTCGATTCCGGGTCATTGGGCAAACCCCTTAGCAACAAGCCGAGTTTTGTGACGATCAATGGAGCCATCAAGCTTGTACTTTAACCTAAAAATCCACTTAGAGCCAATAACATTGCAGGAAGGATCAGGAGGAACAAGGTCCCAAGTACTATTATGCATCAAGGCATCATATTCCTCTTGCATTGCATTTCTCCACTGGGGGTGTTTAAGGGCCAGAGGGACGGTGGTAGGTTTAGCAGTGAGTGTAGGGAAAGAGAGGTGTGCAGGTTCAATTTCTGAATAGGATTGTGGATATTGTTTTGAGATCGAGTGCGCATAGGATGACTAGAAGGCAGGGGAGGGGGCGGCGGTGGAGGTGGCGGGGAAGGGGAATGCCATGCATGATCTTCTAAAGTATTCTTAACATACAATATTGGTTTCGTAAACACTAGACTCACTTTTATATACTTTAACTGGCGGATCCAGAAATTTGTACTGTGTCACCGGAGTTTAAAACTATATTTTTGGTCTACAAATTTGTTCCAATGGGTCACCGAAGCCTAAATCTATATTTTTTAACCACAAAATGACATTTTTAACAACAAAACTAAATCATTTTAATACTAAAAAAATTTCCCCTAATCTCATTGGGTCACGTGACCCCACCCTTCAACATGTGGATACGCCGTGCTTTAACATACTTTTCATTTCATTTCATTATATATATACAGGGGCGGCGGAAAATGGAAGCATTTGGGTCACTTGACCCAAATCTGAAATTAAAAAAAAAATTCAATGTATTTTTTATATTATTTAAAAATTTTATGTATTAATATCTACTAACTGACCGTTAAAATTTTAAAATATTGACTCTTGACCCATAATTATGCATATATTTTTCATATAATGCATTAGAAACTTGTAATACGATGTGTCGTTATCGATTCCTGACCCATCTCACACAATTTCTGCAGCCGCCTATATATATATATATAAATAAAAGCTGCACATCCCATCATCATTCACAAAGTGAAAAACTAAGCTTCATTATCCTCAAAACTATCCCAAGAAAAGAAAAGAAAAAAAGACAATATATAGAAAGAAGACTCCTATGGATTCAAGCAAGACAAACTTGGGAAGCTCTTTCAAAGTGCCTTCAGTTCATGAGTTGGCTAACCAGAATTTATCATCTGTTCCGCCCCGTTACGTACGTGCTGCTGACAATGATCATCCGGTTTCGTTGCTGCAAAATTCGGTAGAAATTCCGATAATAGACTTGCAGAAGCTGCTTCATTCTGGGGATGATGATCTCATGGATTTTGAGCTGGAAAAACTGCATTTTGCTTGCAAAGAATGGGGTTTTTTTCAGGTAACTTCCTTTGTCTGCTTGAAGGTTTTTCCCACCCTTTCCTGCTAGGATCGAAAATCCTGCATTTTACATATGTATACATGATTGAGTCCTTAGAGTTAGAGTTCCAAAATAGTGTAAAAAGTGGTTGAATTAAATAGTGTAAAAGGAAGTTCTTCGAACATTGTTATTCGAATCGGATTCGGATTTGTTCTAAAATGTCAAGAGGTATTTCAAACTTTTTGTTGTTACGGACAAAGTCATGGGTACCTCATAAATTATTTCTATATTGTTTGTTTAAAAAGACTCTTCTCGCATCCCAGTTATTTGATTTGGAAGATACTTATTTCATATGAGCCGAAACAATAGGATGAACAAAAGGAGTTCTCCATTAGAAAGTTTTACTTCGTTTTGTACGACGCACATTACTTAGAAGGTTTTAGAAAGTTATGTAGATAAAAATGAATAAATAAAAAATAAAAGAAAATACAAAGAAATGAAAGGGTATGTAATTCTCTTTATTTGGATCTGAATTGAATCTTGTCTATTAAATATTAAATTCAACCCATCTATATGTTAATTTCATTTACACACTTTTTATGGAAAATTAGGGATAAGGACACAATCTGAAATATTATTAAGAATGAGACAACTACATATTTTTATAGGGAGAATGACAATGCGCATAATTTTTATAATGGTAAGACAAACAATGAATCCCAAAAATCGGTGAATCTCCTAGTGAATCCCAAAATCGGTGAATTTCGATAGTGAATTTTGATGATGAATCCCAAAATCGGTGAATCCCGACAATGAATTTTGAAAATTAGTGAATTTCGACAAATAATTTCGGCAATGATGAATTTAAATAATGAATTTGAACACAAGTGAATTTCGATAGTGGATAAATAGTTTTGTCCTTTATGCAAAAGTTTCAAAAGACTGTCCTTCTACTTAATTGATGAAATATTTTTGTCCTTCTCCCTCATTCCCCCCACTTTTTAACCCTCATCTATACAATTTTTTACCCTTTCAATCCATTTTACTACGTGTCAAGTTTTGAGTGGTAAGTGTATCTCATACCTTCAATGCTGATATATAGATGAGAGGTATAAATGTCAAAATGGATAAAAATGCGAAAAAAAAAATCGCAGTTAAAAGGGACAAAAATATCGTTTATCCTTTACTATATTATGATGGTCGAGCCTTTCATTGATCGTAACCATATGTATATTTAATATATTTACAGATAGTTAATCATGGGGTGAGTACATCACTGGTAGAGAAAGTAAAAAATGAGATTGAAGCATTTTTTCATATGTCAATGGAAGAGAAAGAATCATTCGGACAAGAACCCGGTGATTTAGAGGGGTTCGGACAGGCCTTTGTTGTATCCGAGGAACAAAAGCTTGACTGGGCAGACATGTTTTTTTTAGCAACTCTACCTGCGTATTTAAGAAAGCCTCATTTGTTTCCCATGCTTACCCTTTCATTCAGGTACAAATTCATTCAAAACTTCTGCATACACATGTAATAACTATTGATATAAATAAAACATGCAGTCATGAATCATTAGCATACAACAATTTATCAACATAAATTAAACATAAGATGATTGTCATGACATATTGACATGCATGTCCCGGTTAATAATGCATGCATGTAGGGAAGCTCTTGAGGCATATTGTGCCGAAGTGAATAGCCTCGCAATGAAGATCCTTGGCCTAATGGCTAGAACTTTAGAAATGGACCTTGAAGACATGACCAGTGTTTTTGAGGAAGGAAGCCAAAATTTGAGGATGAACCATTATCCACCATGCCCACAACCGGAGCTTGTCACTGGGTTGTGCCCTCACACTGATGGTGCTGGGCTAACCATTCTACTTCAAGTTAGTGAAGTAGAAGGACTACAAGTGCGGAAGGATGGAGTTTGGGTCCCTGTGCTACCACTTCCTGATGCTTTTATTGTTAACGTGGGTGATATGTTAGAGGTAAACAAATGATACTTTTGTTGATTTATATGTTACGCTCGTTCATCATCATGGCATGAAGTTTAGTTTTGAGTTATTCTTGATTCGGATCATCAAGTCATGTTTCGTAAATGTGTGGTAACTTTTCCACAACTTTGGTAATATCCCACATCAGAAATGTGAGAAATATTACCGTCATATATGGGTGAGACATGATGGAATAGTTAACTAAAGTTAACCTTTTTAGTCCAAGCGAGGACGACGGGTCTAAGTAGTTAATTACCGGATCCATTATGGATCAAATAGCGTTCTCAGACCCGGGGTTGTTGGGGACTACCAGACGGAACAATGTCCCACACAGTGGGAGGCAGTTGGGGCAACCTCTAGTTACTTCGGGTAGGGACAGGGTCCTGGCGAGGACTTCTCTTCCTTATAAGAGGGTGAGAATGTAATAGGATACGTAGTGTCGTGGACCAATGTGCCACACTGTGGGAGGCGGTAGGGGCGACCTCTAGTTACTTCTAGTAGGAACAGGGTCCTGGAGAGGACCTCAGTTCCTTATAAGAGGGGGGGAGAATATAATAAGGTAGTGGCAAAGACCTTATAAGAGGGAGGCCAAGCGAGGATGACAGGTCTGTCTTGTTACTAGATCCATTATGCCTCAAGTAGCATATAGTCAGATCCGGGATTGTAGGGTGTTACAACTTCACAATTACTTAGCTTCCATAATGATAAAGAGGCTATGCAGCGTATGAATGTATCTTAATTATAAGAGGGGTGGAATGTAATAGGGTAGTGGCAAGCATAGTTATCAAAACCGGACCGGCGGTCGGACAGGTAAAACAGGTGACCCGGACACGGAACCGGTCCAGTTCAGTCATTGGACCGGTTAAGGAGCCCGACTGCTCAAAACCGCTAAAACCGTCGGTTGAACCGCTAAACCATGACCCGACCAGTTATTTGTCGAACCATTTTTTTTATTTAATTCGGTGGATTTAACTTAAAAAACAAAAATAAACATTTTACCTTTAAATAATCACAACAAAATGCCAAATCCTTAATTCATTCATCAAGTATTAGTCTTTTCATTCTTTCAGGTTTCCTCTATTTAGGAATAAACCGTGTAAAAATTCATTATTCCTCGTCGACATCTTTTCTTTTCTATATTCCTATTACTTCTCTTTCGTTGGATTAATCGTGAAAACTGAAAAGTTTCTGCCTTTAAAAAGAATTTGGTACTAGTTTGAAAATTTAGGACTAGTAAAGTTATGCTATTATACAATGTGTAAATTTTACAAACTAGATCTTTTACTCAAATTTATTTGTCGGTTTTCATTAGTATTGTAGTGTTACCTTATAACTTACATATTTTATTTGTATATTGTTGTGGTTTTGGATTTTGGAATATTTTGGAAATGATTTTGGATGTTGTATTACAATTTTTTCTTATGCCTTGAATATATTATTATATTTTTAATTATATGTAGTGACTCACCGGTTCAACCAATGAACCATCGGTTGAACCAGTGACCCGGTGTTTTTTCCGCTTGAATGTCCCGTCCGGTTCTGATAACTATGGTGGCAAGGACCTCATATCATTATAAGAGGGAGGCCAAACAAAGATGATAGGTCTGTTTAGTTACTAGATTCATTATGCCTTAAGTAGCTTATATAGTTAGATCCGGGGTCGTAGGGTGTTACAACTTCACAATTACTTAGCTTCCAAAATGATAAAGAGGCTATGCAGTGTATGGAAGTATCTTGTTTATACTACGTCAAAGACATTTAAGCCAACTATATACAATTCTAGTTCGTATTTTTACAAACCAAAATTGTTTTTAAATGACCTTGAACCTATGAGTCCTATACGTAGAGATTGTGATTTCTTGTCTGAATTTCGTTGTTGATTACATTGAATGTAGATTGTGACAAATGGGATATACAAGAGTGTGGAGCATCGAGCAACGGTGAATTCTGTCAGTGAAAGAATCTCCATTGCAGCTTTTCATGCCCCAAAACTAGAGAGTGATTTGGGGCCTGCTCCAAGCCTCATTACTCTTCAAAATCTGCCGAAATTCAAACGTATCAGTGTGATAGATTACACCAAGGGATTATTCTCCCGCGAACTTGATGGAAGGTCTTATCTTGACACCCTGAGGGTTTAGAACATGAAATATGCTCGTGCTTTTTCAAGAAATTTAATAAGATTAACTAAGAACATCTTGTGGGCACACCTCATTAAGCCGCATTCGAACACACACATCATATGATTTGTGATACTATATATATATATATATATATATATATATATATATATATATATATATATATATATATGTTAGAATCACATTGTCTTATGTACCTTGTAATAGTCATTCTGTTTTCCTTCCTATAAATCAAGCACTTTTATTATAGCTCTACCTAGAAAAACCACAATTCTTCAACCAATACTTAAGACATATATACATGCCGGTGTCATGAAACGGTTGTAAGATTAATGAAGAAGTTTGAAATGAAAACCATACGTAACTTTATTTATTTCCCTTATTCTAAAATCCTATTTCGAGATATCAATCGGTTTAAAAGTTTTTAATCAGAGAATAAATATCATAATTGTAGGCCAACCGACCGTAATCAAATATGTCAAAACATGTTTTGTCAACCGTGTCAAACCGTTGTGGTAGCAGGATCACCCCCTATGCAAAAACAATGAGAGGTTTTTCTAAATGCACATTTTAATATAGCTTTTCTAAAGCCAAATAATCTGTATTCATGTCATTTATCTTTATCATTTGAATTGCGAGAATGGTTAGCGGTTTCTGAATTACCGAGGAGGCATCCTGTTTCTTTTCTTTGTTTCCGTGAGATATATTTCAGTGATTTTCTATCAGTTAGTTAGGCTGAGACTTAAGGGCATGTACTGAACGTCTTGGTTTCTAGTGAAGAACTATTTTGTCTGTCTGTTTGGTTTAGAGGTTACAAATATCCACAAATTAATATCTTTTTCACTTAATTAATATCAGAGACAAAAGCTTGACATGTGATCATATGTCCGATTTTCACGATTGAAAGATAGATAGCATCATTTCTCTTTGTCTGTGTGTTAGGTTTAGAGGTTCAGGAGTTGCTTAGGCTCTTGGATGTTGTCTTTGTTTCTATTCTAATCTTTTAGGGCAGATAAAGCTTTGTATCGAGTTCGTTTGAAAAAATCAATGAGATCCCTTTTTGCTTAAATACAAAAAATGAAGAATATATATAGCATTCTTTAATTTCCTGCAAAATAAGGGGTACGTACACCATCTATCAGAAGACTCAAGAAATTAAAATAAGAAAACCTCGCAATGGAATCAAGCAGGATAAATTTAGGAACCTCTTTGAAAGTGCCTTCAGTTCATGAGTTGGCTAAGCAGAATTTATCATCTGTTCCACCTCGTTACTTGCGTAATGGCCATGATTCTCTGCTAAATTCTTCTTCTTCATCTGCGAAAGAAATTCCGGTTATAGACTTGCAGAAGCTACTTTCTGGGGATGATCCCATGAATCCCGAGCTGGAAAAGTTGCATTTTGCTTGCAAAGAATGGGGATTTTTCCAGGTAAACTTCGTAACTTCTGTTTGAAGGTACGTTTTATTATTATGATGATGATTGACCCGATTTCATTGATTATAACTGTATTGAGAATTAATAATATTGTTACAGATAGTTAATCATGGGGTGAGTACAACGGTGATAGAGAAAACGAAAAAGGAGGTTGAAGCGTTTTTCCATATGTCTAAAGTGGAGAAAGAAAAATTCAGGCAAGCCGCCGATGATTTGGAGGGATTCGGGCAGGCCTTCATTGTATCCGAGGAACAAAAACTTGACTGGGCGGACATGTTTTATCTGGCGACTCAACCTGCACATTTAAGAAATCCTCATTTGTTTCCAAAACTTAACATTTCATTAAGGTAAAAAATCTCATTCAAAACTGCCAATCATTTGAAATTATTAAACAATCGACATTAATGTGTGTAGGGAAGCTTTAGAGGCGTACTCCTCCGAAGTGAATAGCCTTGCAACGAAGATCTATGGTTTAATGGCTAGAGCCCTAGGAATGGATCTTGAAGACATGAACATCCTATTCGAGGATGGAATGCAGGGTATAAGGATGAATCATTATCCACCATGCCCTCAACCAGAGCTTGTCATGGGTTTTTGTCCTCACTCTGATTCCGATGGGCTTACCATTGTACTTCAAGTTAATGAAGTAGAAGGACTACAAGTCCGGAATGATGGAGTGTGGGTCCCTGTAACACCACTCCCTAATGCTTTTATTGTCAATGTCGGTGACATGTTGGAGGTATGTTCATCAATCATCATGGTATGATGTTCATTTTCTTACTTAACGGCCACATTACCGATGATCAAGTTCGTAATTAAGTTGAAACATAATTATGGTTTCTTGACTAAATTTCGTTGTTGATGACACTGAATCTAGATTGTGACAAATGGAATTTACAAGAGTGTGGAGCATAGGGCAACTGTGAATTCTGACAAGGAAAGAATCTCAATTGCAGCTTTTCATGTTGCAAAACTACAGGGTGATCTAGGACCTGCTGCAAGTCTCACTGCCCCTCACGATCCACCAAAATTCAAGCGTATCAGTGTCGTAGATTACGTCAAGGGATATTTATCCCGTGAACCCGATGGAAAATCTTTTCTTGACGGCATGAGAGTTTAGAGCATGAAGTACACTACAACTTCTTCAAGAGATTTAATAAGATTAAGCACTTCTTGCAGGCACACCTCATTAGGCCGCGTTTAGACACACACTTCTTATGTAACGTTGATGAGAAAAACCCAAAAGATTATCGTGATACAAACTATATGTTGCATCACGTTGTCCTATGTATCTGTATCTTAAAATATTGACTTTTCTACCTTCCTATAAATTCAGCACTTATATTATTGCTTAACCAAGCAAAAACACAATTACATCCTCAACCAATAGTCAAGAGATGTCGGTGTTTTTCTCTACTTCCGGTGATTTTCTGTCGGTTATGGTAACGTGTTTTTAAGGTTAACATAAAGGTATGTGTTGAACGTCATGTTTCCGGTTGAAAGTTATATAAGCTTTCAAAACGGCATTTTACATACGGGATGAGATCACCTGTTCAATTAGTGTGTCTAATTTCGGTGTCTAAGTAAAAACTACGTCGTTTCATGTGTGTTTTATTTTTTACGAGAAATTTTAAGAAAAACAAGAAAACAGAACCCAAAAATAAAACACACATTGTTGAGCATAATATTATCAAGTAGTTTATTATTTATAATAATTTGTATTTTACCGTTTTAGGCCTCTTATCTTTCTGCTTATAAATACTTGATGTAACACTCATTATGAACATAATACAATACAATTACCATTTACAAATCTCTACATGGTATCAGAGCCTCTCTGAGATCCTCACCAAAAAAAAAAAAAAACAAAACAAAACCCTAAGCCGCCGCATCCCCTTCTTCTTCGGCGCCATGTATGACGGAGACGATAGCTCCACCACCGTCACTGCTGCTACCTCAAACGCAGCCGGCCTAACTACGCCGTCGTTCACCCCCTCTTCTGCTATACGTATCACCCGTCTTACCCGACACAATTACAATCTCTGGCGTGCTCAGATAGTCCCCTACCTTAAAGGCCAGGGTGTTTTCGGTTTTGTCGATGGCTCTCTTCCACCGCCGCCATCCACCATCATCACCGGCACTGGTGCCGCTGCCACAACGTCTGCCAATCCTGAATTCACGGCCTGGACAAAGACTGACAATTTAATACTCTCCTTGATCACCTCCTCCCTCTCCGATGATATCCTAATGCAAGTATACACGGCAACCACCTCGCAAATCTGGATCGCCTTCTCACCGCGCTTGCATCCCAGGCGGTCGAACCTTGTCCATCTCAAGCACTCTCGCCTCCACACGCAAGGAAGAAAACTCGGCCGCCGATTATTTCTTCAAAATCAAAAATCTCGCCGATCAATCGCCTCTCGCCGGTCAACCTCTCTCCAACGCGCGACATTATTGCTCTATCTCCTTGCCGGCCTGGGCCCTGAATTTGATTCTCTCGTCACCATGCTCTCGGTTCACCTTCTTTTCGTTGGATGATGTTTATTCTCACCGCCACAACCGAGGCACGAATTCAAAGACCACCGCCCCATCGTTATTGCCGCCACACCTTCATCTTCCACTCGGTGGCTCCGCCTCCACTCCTTATCGCCGCTATGTCTCCGTAATACCCGTCCCCGCTTTTTCTACTAATAACGATAGAAATAATAATTATAATAATTCTGGGCATGCTCGCATTGGTGATAATTATGGCAATAATGGTTCTGGTCATTCTGGAAATAATCGAGGCCGGGGGCGTGGTGGTCGTGGCAATGGACAGCCCCGTCCTCCTCCACCGTCCCCCTTCACCTCTGCTGACTCCTTGCCCAAGTGTCAAATTTGTGCTAAGACAGGTCACACAGCTCAGACTTGCTACTGGCGTTATTCGGAATCTCGGGGTTCGGCACCACGGCCTCCTGCACCTCGTGCTCCACAAGCTTATGCCGCTTTCCCACATCCCCAGCATCCTACTCCACGATCGATTGATTCCTCGATCATCGGTGCAACTCATCACATGACAAATAACTTTGGCAATCTTAATCTTCATTCCGAACCGTATGACGGCACTGACCAAATACATGTTGGAGATGGCTCAGGTTTACCTATTACTCATTCTGGTTCTTCTTCTATTGTTTCCCCACCCCACACTTATCACTTATCCAATATACTTGTCTCCCCAGCACTCACTAAAAATCTACTCTCTGTTCAAAAAATTTCCACTGACAATTCTGTTTTCTTCGAGTTTCATGACACATTTTTTGTTGTGAAGGACTACTCGGGTCACATCCTTCTTAGAGGCGTTGTCAAAGATGGACTCTATCACTTCACCCCTCAACCCAGTCGGTCTCCTGCACAAGCTCTCACTGCCGCCCACCACTCCTCCACCACTTGGCATCGTCGTCTTGGCCATTGCTCCTTTCCAGTGCTCCAACAAGTCTTTAAACGTCTTTCTTTTAATGTTCCAAATAAGGCACCTACTAGTGTGTGTGCCCCCTGTCAACTGGCCAAAAGCCATCGTTTTCCTCTTTATACTTCGGATTTTACTTCTAGTGCACCATTGGATTTGATTTTTACTGATGTTTGGGGTCCTTGTACCGATTTATCTACTTATGGTTCTCGTTATTACGTTAGTTTTCTTGATGATTTTACCAAATATTTGTGGCTTTTTCCGATTAAATTAAAATCCGACGTTGAAAAGGTTTTGCCCGACTTCCTCAATTTCATTGAACGCCTTTTCTCCACTAAACTCAAAGCCCTACAATCCGATTGGGGGGGTGAATATCGCCACCTCTCTCACACCCTCACTACCTTGGGCATTCAGCATCGCCGCTCGTGCCCACACACACATGAACAAGTCGGTGCTATTGAACGCCGTCACCGTCAAATTGTTGAAGTTGGTCTTTCCCTACTCGCCCAATCTAATCTTCCCCTCCCTTACTGGGAAGATGCCTTTATCACTGCCACCTACCTCATAAATCGCCTTCCCTCTAAAGCTCTTGACTATAAAACCCCTTATGAAATGGTCTACCATCGTCCTCCTGATTACTCTTTTCTCCGCGTCTTTGGCTGTGCTTGCTGGCCATATCTGCGTCCTTATAACCACCACAAAACTGACTATCGTTCTGCCACATGCATCTTCTTAGGTTACTCTCCAAACCATCATGGCTATAAATGTCTTGACCTTGCCACTGGTCGTCTCTATATTTCTCGCCACGTCATCTTTGATGAATCTCTCTTCCCCTACACACCAACCTCTGCCCCCATTACCTTTCCTCCTCTCACAGTCGATCTACCCCACCTCCTAATCACCCCTCCTCCTATGTCTGCTTCTCCCACTTCGCCACCCGCACCCCACTCACCTCCTTCACCACACTCTGCCTCACCTCGACCTGTCCCCACACCCCTCGGCCGAACCCTCCTCTCTCGGCCTACCCCACGGCCTTGCTTCCTCGCACCTCCCAATCCCAACCGCATGATCACCCGCACCCAAACCAATAAACTTAAACCGGTCCAAATGCCCGACTACATTCGTTATCCTTTATCTCGGCACTTCTTGCCACCACTACCTCTTTAGACCCTTCCTCCTATATCGATGCCTCTAAACATGACATTTGGCGTCATGCGATGCGGGATGAGATTGATGCCCTGTTGAAAAATCACACTTGGGATCTTGTGCCGCGTCACCCTCATATGAATATTGTTGGTAATAAGTGGGTTTACCGTACCAAACACCTTGCAGATGGTCGCCTCGAGCGTCACAAGGCACGCTTAGTTGCTAAAGGGTTTCATCAAGCGGAGGCGTGGATTATCATGAGACCTTCACCATTGTTAAACCGGTTACCATACGTCTGCTTCTGTCTCTTGCAGTCTCTCAGGGTTGGTCTCTGCGGCAGGTTGATATACAGAATGCCTTTTTGCATGGTCATCTCTCCGAGCCTGTCTACATGCAACAACTACAGGGCTTTGTCCACCCTGACTTCCCAGATTACGCCTCATCCGCTTAAAGCGCGATCTCTATGGCCTCAAACAGGCTCCTCGGGCTTGGTTTTCTCGGTTCATCTGCGGCGCTCACACACGCTTGGATTTACAGTGCTCTAAGGCCGACCCCTCCCTATACATTTACTCTCGTCTTCGGTGCTCGAGTTTATGTCCTTATTTACGTTGATGACATTATTATTACTGGTTCTTCCTCCTCTTATTATTGAGCGGGTTATTCGATTTTACGGCTACACGGTTTCCGTGAAAAGATCTTGGTGCCTTGTCTTACTTTCTTGGCATTGAAGTTCTTCCCACCGCCGATGGACTCTTTCTTACTCAAATGTAAGTATATCCTACAGCACTACAACGTGCATCCATGGATAAGGCTAAGCCTTGTCGACTCTCATGAGAGTGCCTCTACTCACTTGATTTGGGATGATGGTCCTCCATGCTCGATCCTGCGCTTCTACCGCACTATTGTGGGTGGTCTTCAAGATTTTGCTTTCACTCGCCCGACATTGTCTTCGCCCGTTCATAAGGTCAAGAAATACATGCATGCCCTACCGATGCGCATTGGAATTTGCGGTCAAACGTATCTTACGCTATTTGAAGAACACGATTTACGAGGACTGCTTTTCTCTCGTATTTCTCCTATTACCATCCGGCTTACTCGATTCGATTAAGCGGTGACTCGATAACCGTCGCTCGCTTGGTGCTTATTGTGTCTTCTGGGGTCGAATCTAATCGGTTAGCGTACCAAGCAACATTTGACTGCCTCTCAAAGTATAGCGAGAGGTCGAATACAAGACCTTGTCCAATACTGCTGCTGAGATTCAATGGCTTTGCAGCTTGCTCACTGAAATGGAAGTTCATTTATCGTCTACTCCGACTCTTTGGTGCGACAACATCGGCGTTACCTATCTTGCGCACAATCCGTTGTTTCATGCCCGCACGAAACATATCGAGATTGACTTCCACCATGTTTGCGAACTTGTTGCGTCTAATCGCCTTGCTATTTCCTTCATTACTTCGAAGGAACAACTTGCGGATGTTTTAACCAAACCGTTGGGGTCACCGTTGTTCCATTCCATGAAGACCAATCTCCGTGTTCATCCTCTTCCCACGGGATTGCGGGGGCGTGTTGAGCATAATATTATCAAGTAGTTTATTATTTATAATAATTTGTATTTTACCGTTTTAGGCCTCTTATCTTTCTGCCTATAAATACTTGATGTAACACTCATTATGAACATAATACAATACAATTACCATTTACAAATCTCTACACACATGAAACGACATAGTTTTTAGTTAGACACCGAAATTAGACACACTAATTGAACATGTGACCTCATCCCTTTACATACAGTGGCCATGGACCCCACTAAAAAAGTATCTAAATTTTACTTATGAAAAAAAATTACGGACTCGGTTTGAAAAAAATAATTCTTCATCCGCCATTATTTATAAATCCACATCTTTCCCTCGACGTCAAAGTCAAAATCTTGACGTGTGACCACCAAGGGCATGGCTCATTAGTAAAAAAACTATGACTATCGTAGTTGTAGTTGCAGACATCGAAATTCTTATGGTTAAAAATCAGATCATTTCTTTTTAACCAAAGCATCCACAATGTCACTTTTTTTATAGCATCCTAAGTCATGTTATATGAGCGATTATGCGCGTGATTCATTTTTAGAGAGCAGAGATCATTCCATAGTTGTTGCTGTCTTGCTTTTGATATTGGACCGTGGGAGTTCGACCATGTATCGACTTGGTGTGCATCCAACCTCTTAAAAACCAGACCAAAAAACAGCACTCTCGATTCACGTACTCCACGAGACTCTACGCGCAGGCAGAGCAGTGGAGTCCCTTTTAGTTCACATTATTTGAAATGATATTTTAAAATCATAATTAAATTCTTTAGCATGTTTTTTTTAAAGGATCTTCTTTTTTTTTTTTTTTTTTTGAAACGGGCATTTTTATTTATTTAACTTAAAACTGATGCTCCAAAACGTTGCACCAAACCAAAAACGTACAAACTTCAAAATTCAAGAAAAAGTCATAAAAAGATCTAAGAAATACATTAATCTTGCCAGTAAGCAAGCCGTAAATTCTTCACTCGCTCCACCGCACGGGACACGAACACACAGTGGGGTCTTTCACCGTTGAGTCATGAATCTCCTTATTTCTCCACATCCATATACCGTTAACCACTTCCCGCCAAGTATAGTTCCATCCATTGGATCCGCTTTAGGTTCTCTTCTATCCAAGTATCTAAATTTCGTGTGCCAAAAATTGACTCCATTTCTCACTAGTAGTAAAACGTCCACACTTGGGTTGCCCAAGCACAATCACGGCGTGCATGAAGGGTGTTTCATCGTCTGTCTCTCACTGATTGGGCAAAATGGAGAGGGATAATAGACCTCTTAGCCAAGAGATCATAAGTAGGCAGTGCTCTATGTTTGACCATCCATAGAAAGAAATTGGTGCGAGTCAGACCCTTTAATTTCCATATGTGTTTCCACTGATTAATATCATTTACATTTGCTTGTTCTTCCCTTCCTTCTAGATATGTTTTATTTTATTTTTTGCTTAAAGCTCCCGGTGTCTGGAACCCACTGGTCCGACTAATCTAGAGTTCGGTCTAGGTCGTGTCTGGAGAGTCTGACTCTTACTCAGGGGTAAGACCTAGCCAAAAGCTCTTTCAACTCGGCGTTTCAGAGGAGAATCGAACCGGTGACCTTCCTAAGAGGTCTCAAGTCACTTACCATTTGAGTCATGTTGTTTGGTTAAAGATAGACATATTTTGAATAAAGATGATAAGGAACAGTTGATGAAAAAAAAAAACATTCAGCGTTAAGCGAGAAGGTTTTGGTCGAAAATTTTAGATCGGGATTCAAATGCTCTTATCTTTTTAAGATATAGTTTAAATTAGACTTTATTATTAAAAATGACAAATTAAACATATTTAAATGCAAAGAAGACACCTAAATGTTTTTTGTGTGAGGATAAAATGGACAAGTTTTTATTCCATTGTATTTAAATTCTCTCCTAATCAATTACAAAATGAGTATATTTTCTGATATGATTCTCGAAAGATGTTAATTATTTCAGCAATTTTTTCCTTTTTACATCGTCTTTATTTAGACACATCATTTGATATTTTTCCCACATTATTTTTTAGTTCATTTTTGTAAAAAAAAACATATAAACAATGGAATAATGGAACATTGGATTTGGGCAGGGCCGGCCTTGACATTTTTTGGGCCTTAGGCCAAATTGTCGAATTAGGCCTTTTAGTTCGAAGTTGTTTATCCTCAAAAAAAAAAAGTTCGAATTTGGTTTTTTTTTTTTTTTTTTTTTTTTCGAAATAATATACTTATAAAATATTACTTCAACATCGCGTTTTTTAACATCCGTAGATACACAAAAAAAAAATGGACCAAGTAATTTTTTTGGCCTTTATCGATTCAAATAAAAAAAACATATTATATTAGGTTGGATCGAATTTGATCTATACGGAATTATGTTTTTCTTTTAGCGAAACATGTAATGTTAGGCCCCCGGCACCGTCGGGCCTAAGACCACCGCCTCCTCCGCCTTCAAGGTGGGCCGGCCCAGAATTTGAGGTCAGTTCTACTGCATCGAACAATGGATTTGGTTATGAACAATGGATTTATCCTTCTTATCCAATTTATATTTGGGTTTATTGTTAAAAATGACAATTTGAATATAAAAATATGCAAAGAAGAGAGTGGAATATTTTGTAGGTAAAAATGATATGTTCTTATTTCACTTTGATTTAAATTCTTTCGTATTCAAATACAATAACGAATATATCGTTAGATGTGATTGTCGAAAGATGATAATTGTTTTATCACATTTTTCCTTTTTCGTCTTCTTTATTTAGACATTTAATTTGATATTTTTCAACGTTATTTTCAAGGTCATTTTTGTAAAACCACATAAACAGTGGAATAGTGAAACGTTGGAATATAGATCAGTTCAACTGCAGTACACAATGAATTTGGGTTATGAATAGTGGATTTGTCTTTAACACCAAATTTATATTTTCTCTGTCCTGATTCTTATTTGACCCCCTCTTTTTTGTCTTTTTAAACCACATCACTTTTATATTTCTCGTGTCCTGATTCTTTTTTTTTTCCTTCTTTTTTGTTCTCCTTTATTCCCATTACCTCTTTAAATTATTGTCAAACAACACTTAATGTAACTACCACTTATAATTTTTGGAAAAATTACTTATTTATATTATCAAACACCCCTTTAGTTGAGTAAATGAGTCTATTCGCTTAGTAAATATCCTTTTACCTAATATTTTATTTTATAATTTTAAAATCACGACATCTTTCTATATTTATCATAAATGACAATCGATGTTGAAACCAAGCCGGCCAAACAAATCTGAAAAAACAAGAATGCCTGAATTTGGATACTCTACAATTGTAGCTTCACTGGACTCATATTTCAAATTTTGTTTTTTTTAATACAAAGGAACCTTTTATTAACATGGACTCATACTTTTTCATTTGTAATAAAATATATATTAAAGCTGGCCATATGTGACATCATTCACGTTGGGTCAAAATCTATTGGCGTTTTTATTATTTTCTTTACAAGTATTATCCTTTTCTCTACCAGTTTGAATTTATTTTATTGCCGCTCGAAAAAGAAAATGTCAGAGCGTCGTCAAGAATTTCGATAAGATTAAGAAAATCTTGCTGGCACACTGAAGAGGGTTTAATGCAAGCTCCTCTCAAAATCCTCATCTTTAGGGCATCTTTAGAGCGTCGTCAAGAATTTAAATGTTATTATAGGGGTATGTTTGGAAAAAAATGCATTAAATGATGTATTGATTTTCTAAATAGACATTTTTATGAGACAATTCATTTTTAAAAAGTGGACAATTTTTATGGGACGGAGGTAGCACTCCCTCCGTTCCAATTTATCTGAGGCAGTTGCCAAAATCACGCATATTAAGAATATGAGTTAATGCATTAACTTTAACAATGAAATGACTAGAATGTCTTTGGGTATATTTAATGTGTTCTTCTTTTTTATATCTCCTACTGTAATAAATAAGAGTAAATCAAGTAAATACACGATAAATGTTGTATTGGAAATTGTACTGCCTCACTAAAATGGAACAAAACATTTTGGCAACTGCATCAGCTATTTTGGAACGGATGGAGTAATAAAACGTCTCTTTGCCGGAAAAAAAACCTTCAGAAGTAGGCACCGCGGATCTAAGTGCATCAAAGGGGTCACGTGACCCCACTGAGATCCAGAGAATTTTTTTAGTATTAAAACGATGTAGTTTTATTGTTAAAAATGTTATTTTATTATTAAAAAAAATTTAGTTTTAGGTTCTGGTAACTTCATTGAAACAATTTTTTAAATGAAAAACATAGTTTTGCGGTTCGTTGACTCCACTGAAAAATATTCCTGGATCCGCCACCGAAAATAAAGGTCCTTTGATTCTATTTCTCTCTCTACGTATAAATATATATAGATGTCTCTCAACTCATTTAGCTGGGAAGTTATTGTGTGGTGAGGGAATTTGAGGTGAAGTGACGGGTGAAACGATCAGAACCACACAGTTTAAATACAGAATAAAACTGTGTAGTTTGTATGGTGCCACACAGTGTCTCCACACCGTGTGGAGACACCACACAATAACTTCCCCATTTAACTAGGTTGATTTACAAACGGTCATTCAATTGGACGATTTACACATTTGACATTATCTCATGCAACAAGTTGTATATCTATCACTTTGTCAATTATAATGTGATTGAGATTGTCTTTTCTTGTGTCGATAATGACCTCATTGAAGGTAAATTGTGACTAACAAATGTCTTTTTTCATTCCTTAAAAAAAAAATGTCTTTTTTCATTTTATTTTTGGATTGACAAATGTCATTTTTTTTTAAAATCTCACGTCGGTAAAATAAGAGAATGCTTACCTCCATATAAGTGTGAGACATAAAGATCTTGTCAACTCTGGTTAGGTCTTTTAGACCAAACGAGGACGGCGTTACCAAGATTGACCGGACATTTACGACTTCATTTAAGCGCCTACTGCGCCGGTGCAGGCGTTATAAAATGGCATCGAGCCGACTATCGACGGAACTATGCGCCGCACCGTAAAGAAGACGGTGTAAGGATGTCCTCTGAATTACCTCCGGTAGGACGATCCAGAAACGCCTCGGCCATCCCACGAGATGATGCCATCCCTTATAAGGGAGAATGGAAAGTCCCACATCGGTAAAATAAGAGAATACTCACCCCATATAAGTGTGAGACATAAAGTTCTTATCAACTCGGGTTAGCCTTTTAGACCAGCGAGGACGGCGCGGTCTAAGCGATTGACCGGACATTTATGACTATTTAAGACTACTGCGCCTGTGCAGGTGCGTTATTTTTTATTAAAAAAATTGTCTTGTTGTATACTTATCATTGATGACTCCATCCTGGCCTAAAACAAATATATAAATGGAAGTTTTTATCTACTCGCTTTATTTAGGTTCTGATCAGGTTACCTGTCATTTCCCTCTAATAGTGTGATCAACATAAAGTTTCCGTCGAAAAGGTCTATAGTCAGAGGCGGCTGCATGTACTGTCATTTGGGTCAATTGACTCATAAAACAAAAAAAAAAAAATTCTATATATTTTTTACATTATTTAAAATTTGATACTATTATCTATTTGATTTTTGTAAATATTGATCCTTGCCAATAATCATGTTTTGATATTTTCCGATTAATACTTATAAACTTAATTGTAATACGATGTACTGGTTTAGATCAATGACCCGTGTCATAGAATTACTGCAGTCGTCTTGTCTACAGTTGTAGTTTTGGTAAACACTGGACTCGCTTTTATATGAGTAATGATACGGGCACAACGATTGTGCCACAACGGTTGATCATGATGTAATCTAACATGATCAACGGTGTAGATCATCGTTGTGTCTGTATCATTACTCCTTTAATATACTTTAACATACTTTTCATTTCATTATACGAAATATATATATAAGCTGCACATATCCCTCCCATCATTCACAAAGGGAAAAACTAAGCTTCATTATCCTCAATACTATCTCCAAAAAAAAAAAAAAAAAGACTCTAGAAAGAATACTGCTATGGATTCAAGCAAGACAAACTTGGGAAGCTCTTTGAAAGTGGCAAGTGTTCATGAGTTGGCTAACCAGAATTTATCGTCTGTTCCGCCCCGTTACGTGCGTGCTGCTGACAATGATCCTCCGATTTCGTTGCTGCCAAATTCGGTTGAAATTCCGGTGATAGACTTGCAGAAGCTGCTTGATTCTGGGGATGATGATCTTATGGATTTTGAGCTTGAAAAACTGCATTCTGCTTGCAAAGAATGGGGTTTTTTTCAGGTAACTTCCTTTTATTGTTCTTTTTTTTACAAAATCCCCATGTATCCGGACCAATTGGCCCGACTAATCCGAAGTTCGACTCAGGCCTTTAAGACAGAGTCTGACTCTTACTAAAGGGTACGACCAAACTAAAAGCTTTTAGTAGGGGTAACTTCCTTTCTGCTTGAAGGCAAGGACGGAGCTTACTTAGGGGTTGAGGGGGGCTAAGCCCACCTAGCCCTTTTTATTTTTTTCTACATAGTATGTATGTCTAGCTCACTAAATCATCAGCCTACTAGATAATTATCCTTACAGCCCACCTAATATGAGTCACTAAAAGTATATGTTATAACAAAAAAAACGATTACATTGACATCACACGTTTATTTCCGACCCCACGACCATTTCAAACACTCAAAACATTACTTCAAGCACCACGATTATTTTTTATGAAAATAATGTGAGTGATATCTGACGTTTAAAAAATAACGTCAGTGATGATAGTGACGTTATAGTTACAGAAATGTCACTTGTGAGTAATGTCAGATCCAATAAATTGACACCGGAGTTAATGTGTGTAGTGTGGTGCACGAATCAAAAAAAATTGACACCGGAGTTAACGTTTGTAGTGTGGTACGAGAAGTAAAAAAAATACATCATAAAGTATAAATAAATTTATCGTTTACAGAAAATTATGCCGTATAAATAACATTGAAAAAAAAAAAATTCAGCTCATCCGACGAAAATTTCCTGACTCCGTCCTTGCTCAAAGGTTTTTCACTAATTATTAGACATTTTCTTCGTCCACCCTTTCCTGCTAGGATTGGGAATCCTGCATTTTACGTATATATATATAGAAATGAGTTCATATACATACCTATTGATCCATGCTTACCGTACATACTACTAAAATAGTGCATCTGATCACCATTTTAGTGCACCTGGTTATTGTTTGAGTGCACCTAGTTAATGAAGCGGGAAATCTGCTATTAGGTAATACTAGAAACCTAACTAGAAACACCTCTCCTCAATTTGTAGTTGCAAAACAAATAATAATTGCAAAGTGCACTAAAATAGTGATCGATGCACTATTTTAGTAGTATGTACGAAAGCATGGATAGTATGGTATGTAGGGAACCCAACCCTATATATATATATATATATATATATATATATATATATATATATATATATATATATATATATATATATATATATCGTAAAAAGAGTGCATGCTATGATGCATTGTTATTTGACTCAGATTTGTTCTAAAAAAAGTGAAGAGGTATTTCAAATGGTTTGTTGTTACGGACAAACTTAAAATTAGAGAACAAAGAAGATAAACAAGAACAACAGCATTTTTTTCGAATTTGTAGCATAACGGACACCAAGAGTCTTGAATTGCAATTCCACGAAAGATAAGATTTGGTTTTGTAGGAATTCTATTAAGACTTGCTTTCCACAAGAAGAGATTGACTTTTGAAGGTAACAGACTGTTCCACTCGACAACTTGCTCATTAGCCGAGAAGGTATTTTTGAACACTTCGCTTTCGAGCTTTTCCCGCAAAAGAGCCACCGAGAAGAAGCCATTTGAGTTAAGACTCCAACACAATTTGTCCGCTAGACCTTCATTTCCATCAACACGGTTAATAAAATTCTCCAGCTCACCTACTTCCTCCTCCTCAAAACCCCTCAACCTCCTTTTCCACGACCAACAGAAAGATCTCCTATCATCTACCCACCTCACCAAACTTTCTACAATAACACCTTTGGCCAAAGACAGCCTACAGAGCCTAGGAAAAACAGTTTTCAGCGCTCCACTTCCCACCCAAACATCTTCCCAAAATCTCACCCTACTACCATTACCCACCACCCACCGCTCCGACCCCACCAAATCGACACCCACATTTTTAACCGAATTGACAGCATTAATTATCCCCTTCCAAACCCTCCCTCCTTTCCGCCAATCACTATCCTCCCCCCAAGCTCCCTCCACACCATAGATAGACATAATCACCTTCCTCCATAATGCATCAGCTACTGAGAAAAATCTCCACCACCATTTGCATAACAAAGACAGATTCTGAACCCTAAGACTCCCCACCCTGATCGGGGTCAATCAGGTTATAATATACTTGACCACCATAAACCAATACTAGCAAGAGGACTAGGCCCATCGTAGTATAGCTATAGTGAATCAAGGTCGATCCCACAGGGAACCAATTGTGGATCATCTTATATACAAACAATTAATTAAACATGTCAAGGACATAGAGGCGGTCTACGACCAACATAAGACAAGAAAGGTAAAGACACGACTCGACACAACGTAATTAACCTCCCCAATTATAGTCTTTATCGTTTGGACCTAGATAATTTATATAATAAATCGAACTTATTAATCACAATCCGCTTTGTATCTATCTTAGATTGGCTACGGAGTCATCCTCTTTAACTTGACTTAGCACCGGTAGGTCACTAGATCAACGTGATATTGTTACGTGACTTCGCTTTTGGTGCCTCCATCTCATATAACTCACACGCTTTTACGACTCTAAGGATGCCGATATTAACCGTACACCTCGTCCAGGCAACATTCCTATGGTTAGGCGTACTTCCTAAACGATTACTCAAGCTCTCGTCCAACTAGCAATTACCAAGTTATAGTCTCATGCTAATCTACGACGTATGTATAATCAGTGCTAGCAATCCCCAAATATAAACCTACCTAGATAACGCATTTGAACGTCCAAGATCAATTCATAAGCCTACCTAAGAGTTTTATATTGGTATTTCCTTTTTACACATTTAATTAAACTAAGCGAGTAACGTAGCCATAGCCATACCTACTGAGATAATAAATTCCTATTAAGTTAACCTAACCATAAAGACGTGGCTATTTAACGGATAAAACAGGCTCGGTCGACCGAATAGGTGGGCTCGGTCGACCGAGTGAACTCATTCGGTCACCCGAATCAATTTCGTCCCCAGATTACATCCCTGAACGTATCTCTCAGCGTTTCATCATACACAACGGATTAAACAGTAATTCGTAAAGCATTCATATAAACTAACATATATACGCATTAATTAAACTAAGCAGATTCATGGATAGAAACTAAATATGTGACGTAGGTTATGGGATCCTCATAGACAAGGCTTCGCCACATCCATAACGACATAACCTAGATCTACATCATCTAGCTATGAATTAACTAACTCAAACAATAAAGCATAATTGGGGGGAATTAATTACTTAAAAGAAAAGAAAGAGAAAAATAAAGGCTTACATAATGCAAATTTTAAATTGCTTTGAAACACCTCAATAAACTACATTGAATCAAGATATGAATAGAGTGATTTTATTGAATGATATTCTAAGGTATATCTAAGGTGTATATTACAATTCTCGTAGCTGCTTGCTTATATAGAGGTTTTTGCCGACTTAGGGTGGTTCTAGAAGGTAAACACGACTAAAGCCCTAAACCGCCCCAAAGCTGACACTCGGTCAACCGAAAGATGACACTCGGTCGACCGAGCCTAATGGTTCGGTCGACCGAACCTATATTTTCCATGTTCTACACGCGTTTTCTTCGCTTGCCTTGCTCCCCATCGCACGCTTTGCATGTCGATCCGATTACTCTCTCATTTAATGCTCCGATTTCCTTCCTTCCTTATCTTGAGATAATTGATTGAATGACACTAATCTTCTCGATTTGTAATGATCTGTAAAATCAACATTAATCGCACAGTAAATCGGATAAAACGAGTAAATACCAATTTACATAATATAAATCACATAACATTAAATATTAAATATAAACGTGTGATTTAATATAAAATGCGTATTATTAATCTCGATTTAAGGTCAATGTTGATGACTTTTACGGGTATAATTTGACCGTCATCAACTACCCCCCACTTAGACTTTGATCGTCCCGAACAAAGCACAATAAGTCATTCCCCAAGACAACATTTTCTATGGTCAAATCATACTTACACAAGAAACTCAAGTCAACTCATACTAGTCATGCTCATAAGATATCCATTATTCACTACTCGCTATGAATCGTAGTGATGTGTGCATGTGCATTTAGTTTTATATATATGTGGCAAGATTAGAGTTTATGCTAACTTCGCAATCTCAACCTACCAACCTCAGCATTCATACTTCTCAAGCCTTTAAATTTTTGAAGCACTAGAGCAATAAGCAAGAGCGTATCTATAGGGTTTTTGGATTTGGAGACCGAGTACTACTCAAAGCCTCTTAAAGAGTTGAATATTCTTTTCATATCTTCATATTTTTCAAATACTATAAATCTCAAGGAAGAAAACTTTTAAAGTATCCCCTATCTTAGATCAAATATAGCATTGAATATTACCACAAGCGCAAGGCTACTTTGGTAATGTTACTACAAGCCCAAATGTTTAACATTTTGTTAAAACACAGTGCACGCCTCAAGCTTATTACTCCGCTTTTGTTGGTAAGAATATAAGAATACCTCAAAGAGATAGATATTGACACTAGGTAGGCATAACCAATCATCTATGCAATGTACACAATATTTTCAATTTTTTTATAAATTGCGCGGTATAACTCGATTCATTTATTGAGTAATTGAATAATAAATAACTACTCGCAACAACCAGCATGAATATCCTTAAATTTACTTAGCATAAGTATAAAATGATCATGTACTCATGAAACTTGGTTCCTTTCCTATCAATTCTTAGCTAGGAACTCACAATTCTAAGGGTACGAGATACATAATATGGTATTTATTCAATTTTTTCAATCATGTGCCGTTTCATTCAATTTTCAATTATAACATAACATGGCTAAGTCTCCTACCCCCCACTTAAACATGGCATTGTCCTCAATGACAAAAATAAATGAGAATTTAAGAAAAGACTTAGCTCGAAAAGCGGCTCTCAAGTAAAGGAACAATATCGGAGTAAATGTCAAAGACGTCGTGGAGAGATAGACACATCCTGTATAAGCAAAACAAACTCCACGAAAACCGTAAAATATCATGTCTATGGAAGTTATAAAATAATGTATAATAATGAGGTATAAATACCTTAAAACAGTTTAAGCCACTTTATTTTATACAACCAATGACAAGGGAAACCAAAAAGAAAAATACTAAATAGAAAGAAAAATAAACAAGCAACTAAAGATGGTGGGCTTCATCTACAACCTCCACCGCCTAAATATTCTTAAAACCGGGTGGAGAAGACAAAGATCAAAAAGCATTACCCCAAGTGGGAAAACACGAGGGTGACTTTATCGAAAAGGTATTCAATCCAGGAAAAGAGAATCTTGGTAAGGTATAACAGATTGAATGCGACCTATTGGCTAAAGATAAAATCAAATACTTAGCGCAGAAACTTCTCGCTTGCATTGGATACCAACAACTTAGGGAGATGTAGCTACTCCTCGAAATTACTAATAACCCAATGTATCACGTAAAAGTCATAACCGTCATCAACAAGGTCGGAACAAAACTTATCATCTAGAAATGCCGGAATAGGCGGAAAAGTGTGAAATTTAAAACTTCCGGTAGAAAGATAAGTTGTACTTTGATCGAACCAAAAACCTTTAAAATCTAGCTAGGGTCAGAGCTACACTTCCCCCAACTAGGATCATGAAAATCAAAATGATAAAAAATTATCATTAAAGCTTAGCAATATTTCAAATTCCGCAACACAAAGGTATTTTGTAAACAAAATGGAGGTTGAGAGTATGATGGGTTTAGAAAAAGATACACATAAGGATGGGACGGGTAAGAAATTGTGTTTATGGGTGGGTTGAAAATGGTTAAGGCATTGAGATTGGGTGGGAGAGTGAAACGGATGGAAAGAAAGAGAGGTGATGAAAGAATGGTTAGAAATGTGAACTGTTTGGGGCGATTGGGTGAGAGGATCGAAAAGTTTGAAGGTGAAAAAGTGTAAAGGGAAAGATAAGGATAATTGCAGAATGAATTGCACATCACTTTGTATTTTCACTTGGATCACCATTCTGAAAGGTTTTGGAAGTTGACCAAAATTGTTCTTGTTCGCACCAATCATTCTCTGTTACATTTTTAGTAATTCTCAAGCTCTCTTAATGCTTCCATCTTAAGATTGATTGCTAAATTTCCTTTTCTTTAGCAATTTCTCGACTCTCCTACGGAACTCTATTTCACGTGGCCTATATTGAGTAAAAAAGTTTTGCACATCCTTAGCCCAATGGCCATCGGAACACGGCAAAATAAAAAACCTCAACATATGTCACGTTACTCTTATTTGACTCAAAGAAAACAAAACCTATAATCCTAAAAAGAAATCCTAAGGTTTTAAAAAAGTAGTTCGAGTTTAAAGTCCTCACTTTCGACTTTCCAAACAAAGATCCTTGTCGGTCATTATTCTTAGATCACGAGATATTGACCCTCTCGAGCACTATTAGAGGTGGCTTGTCGCTTTTGCGGATTAATACCCTTCCTTTGTTGTGATACCTAGAAAACGACATTTATCCATACCATTTATCCAAAGCTCTTACCTCGGCTCGCTTTTAGAATTAGTGAATTCTAAGAAACTCGGTTAAAATTACGGTTTTGGCCTTGACAATAAGAAACAATGAATCAAAGTACTCCGAATAAGTCGGTTATGTAGGCAAGCCTACGCCGTCTTATTCGTTGGAACATATGTGATGATTCAGGCCAATCCGTCAAAGATTAAGCCCCGCTTAGCCCGAAGGCTTATCGGCTATGCTAAGTCTTGTTGAATCTGGCATGTAACGTACATCACACGTGGGGGAGTCGATTGAGCGAAGCTCGGTTGAACTCGCCCGACCATGGTTAGACCATTTCCGAACCAATGTACTAAGAGTCTCCGATTTCTAAATTGTCACCCAAAGCGTAATCTCGCTTTACGCTTTAAGGTGGGTTCACCGAGAAGCCATCACCATAAAACTCAACGAAAGCGTAAGATGGTGTTCTCTCAAAACTCAACGCCTTCTTTAGATTGTGAATGCTTAAACTACACAATTTGTTGCTCCCTGGCAGTAGAAGCAATCTCATGCATAGACAATGAGATTTTAACAAACTACGAGGAACTCTTTATTCACTGCTTCCTTCAACTACTACATGTTTCCCTACACCCTCTAGATGAGACAGATTTGGGGCAGAACCTTCCACACTAATAAAATTAATCTTACAAACCAACTCCGGGCTAAGATTCATACTCAGGTTCATGTATAGGCTAACTTATGCTCAAAAAACCAAAAGGTAGTAAAACATAAGCAAAAAAAGGTAGTACCTTGCCTTCAACATTATACCACGAAGAATTTAAGCCTTTAAAAAAATTTCAGAGCCATCTTTGTGCTTTAAAGGTATTGCTTCTATCGCTTTTCCCATCGCAGATTCGTAGCTCCACATGTTGTTGGGTTATTTCCTTAGCGCCCTTGAAAAATTCATCGACTCAGATTATTGCTTCCTGGTTTCGCAAACGTAAGAAAAACAAAATGCAGACCGTGATCGATTTTAACATGGTTTCCCATGCCGCTATCGACCTCACGGATTAAACATACGGGATAAACAGACACGCGAAATTCCGCACTCGAAAAACACAAATCGAAACCGTAAACAGTAATGAGAACAAAACAAAACAAAACAAAACAAAATTCTAAATTCTCGGTCGACCGAATGAGGTCTCTCGTCGACCGAATAAATTTTTTTATTTTTATTTTTATTTTAAGAATCTGAATTTTCGTACAGAGCGCACAAACCGTAGGACTCAAAACGTAAAAACAGACTCTAAAACAAAAAACTTGACATGAATAAAAAATTATTTATATATAAAATTGACCGTTGGTTCCCCGGCAACGGCGCCAAAAACTTGATCGGGGTCAATCAGGTTATAATATACTTGACCACTATAAACCAATGCTAGCAAGAGGACTAGGCCCATCGTAGTATAGCTATAGTGAATCAAGGTCGATCCCACAGGGAACCAATTGTGGATCATCTTATATACAAACAATTAATTAAACATGTCAAGGACATAGAGGCGGTCTACGACCAACATAAGACAAGAAAGGTAAAGACACGACTCGACACAACGTAATTAACCTCCTCAATTATAGTCTTTATCGTTTGGACCTAGATAATTTATATAATAAACTCGAACTTATTACTGTCAATCCGCTTGTATCTATCTTAGATTGGCTACGGGAGTCATCCTCTTTAACTTGACTTAGCACCGGTAAGTCACTAGATCACCGTGATATTGTTACGTGACTTCGCCTTTTGGTGCCTCCATCTCATATAACTCACACGCTATTTACTCTAAGGATGCCGATATTAACCGTACACCTCGTCCAGGCAACATTCCTATGGTTAGGCGTACTTCCTAAACGATTACTCAAGCTCTCGTCCAACTAGCAATTACCAAGTTATAGTCTCATGCTAATCTACGACGTATGTATAATCAGGTGCTAGCAATCCCCAAATATAAACCTACCTAGATAACGCTGAACGTCCGAAGATCAATTCATAAGCCTACCTAAGAGTTTTATATTGGTATTTCCTTTTTACACATTTTAATTAAACTAAGCGAGTAACATAGCCATAGCCATACCTACTGAGATAATAAATTCTATTAAGTTAACCTAACCATAAAGACGTGGCTATTTAACGGATAAAACGATTCGGTCGACCGAATAGGTGGGCTCGGTCGACCGAGTGAACTCATTCGGTCACCCGAATCAATTTCGCCCCAGATTACATCCCCGAACGTATCTCTCGGCGCCATCATACACAACGGATTAAACAAGAATTAAGTAAAGCATTCATATAAACTAACATATATACGCATTAATTAAACTAAGCAGATTCATGGATAGAAACTAAATATGTGACGTAGGTTATGGGATCCTCATAGACAAGGCTTCACCACATCCATAACGACATAACCTAGATCTACATCATCTAGCTATGAATTAACTAACTCAAACAATAAAACATAATTGGGGGGAATTAATTACTTAAAAGAAAAGAAACAGAAAATAAAGGCTTACATAATGCACCCCTTAAATTGCTGGAAACACCCTCAATAAACTACATTGAATCAAGATATGAATAGAGTGGTTTTATTGAATGATATTCTAAGGTATATCTAAGGTGTATATTACAATTCTCGTAGCTGCTTGCTTATATAGAGGTTTTTGCCGACTTAGGGTGGTTCTAGAAGGTAAACACGACTAAAGCCCTAAACCGCCCCGAAGCTGACACTCGGTCAACCGAAAATGACACTCGGTCGACCGAGCCTAATGGTTCGGTCGACCGAACCTATATTTTCCATGTTCTACACGTTTTCTTCGTTTGCCTTGCTCCCCACTGCACGTTTGCATGTCGATCCGATTACTCTCTCATTTAATGCTCCGATTTCCTTCCTTCCTTATCTTGAGATAATTGATTGAATGACACTAATCTTCTCGATTTGTAATGATCTCAGAAAATCAACATTAATCGCACAATAATCGGATAAAACGAGTAAATACCAATTTACATAATATAAATCACATAACATTAAATATTAAATATAAACATGTGATTTAATATAAAATGCGTATTATTAATCTCGATTTAAGGTCAATGTTGATGACTTTTACGGGTATAATTTGACCGTCATCACACCCCAAGGCCACCCAAAGATTTCGGAGCTTGTAATTTGCTCCACTCAACCCACGCAAATTTTCTTTTTTCCCCACCCCCTCCCCAAAAAAAAGAAGACCTCACACTTTCCAAGATAATCAGCACACATTCAGGTGGCTTGTAGACGGAGAAAAAGAAAAGTGGAATAGCGCTTAGAACAGCTTTTAAAAGAACCAATCTACCACCTTCCGATAAGGTAGCCCACTTCCAAGCACCAATTTTCGCTTTGCATTCTGTATAATGCCTTCCCAAGCCTTTCTCTTCTTCAAATTTTGACCCACCCACAATCCCAAGTATTTAAACAGTAAAGCACTGGACTTACAATTGAGAGAAGCTGCCGCTATATTAATGTCCTATTCTGGCACCTTTATCCCGGTCAACGAGCTTTTACCCATGTTTATTTTCAAAACCGATAATTTCTCGAAACAAGACAAAATCCTCTTTAGATTCCTCAGATTCTCCAAACTCCATTCCCCCATGAAAACCGTGTCATCAGGATATTGTAAATGAGAAATCAAAATTTGATCATTCCCAATTCGAACACCATTAAACTTCTCTTTAGCGATGGCTTCCTTCATAAGCTTATAACAAACCAACTTTAACCGGCAGAGTATTGGATCGGCTGTACTACAATGGCGAGCAATGTTGTATCCAATAAAAAATTAGTCAAGTACCACAACCACGCTCTTATTTAGTTTAATTAGGCCTATTGGTGAGGTAATCTACAACTAGGCAAATAAAAATAATAACTTTAGAACATGTTAGAATTAGGACCCTCAGGGATCAAAACGGATTGCAATAATCAAGAATAAACGAGAAAGCATAAATCACACAAGAATAATAACACAAGATTTAATGTGGTTTCCGGCAAATGCCGACTACTCCACGGGCAGAAAGAGGAGAATATATTATCACTGGAGATTTTACAGACTCTTGGCAATTGCCTAAGGCAATTGCTCAAAGCTGTTGCTGCTTCTACTGCTTGACTGCTGCAGATGTTCTAGGTTACAACAGATAGCCACAAAAAACTAGACCTAGCCGCCATAAAAACATACTAGCAGAATGACTAAAATGCCCCAGATGTGAAATCAGCTCAACTGACTCCACCAGACGTAACCATGCTGACATTTGCCCAAACTGAGATTTGCCCAAAACTGACTTTCCCAGAGCTAACTTATGGTAAGCTGACATCTGGCAAAACTGACTTCTGCCCAAAGCTGACTTCTGGTAAAGCTCACTTTTGCTAAGCTGACTTTTCTCAGCTTAGTACTAAACTCAGTTTAGTACTCAGCTCTTAAAAAGAGGTCAAGTCAAATTTCCTAACAGAATGAATGATAAATGAAATAGTTAAACTATAGTCAAAAACTCTACTCTTAACACCTTTAATCAATAACCAGGAACGAGCCTAACCCGACTAACCAACCAATAGCTTCTAATGAATGTGTTGTGGATGAAAACTCCTAAACTGGTCCCTAAGTGCTGATACCACAACCTAGTTACACTATACTCGGTTCAACAGTCTTTTCTATGAGATTTATTTATATATTATAATTTAAAAATGTGAGACACGTTCCGTATCCACCGAGTTCACGGTTTAACTAGAATAATCTCATTAAAGAACAGGCTGCGAATAACTCGACTAGTTCGTGTATGAAAATTTGAAAACCCTATCGCACACTCTCTCGCAAAATACATTTACAAAGTTCATATGTGAGATCATTAATCTAGTGATCAGGTTGATTCAAGCATTAAATATTAAGTTTTAGAACACAACCATTCAAACGATTCGACTTTTAATGCCTACGCATCCCTGGATCATAGTTTAGGCATTAATTTCGTAGATTCATCACATAATCTAGCTATTAGAAATTTAGCTACTCATAATCGGAAGAACGAAATAAGAAATAATGAAGCAATTGAAAGAAAACATGATAAAAATAAATAAAATAAAATTAAGAATAACGTAAATGAATCTTCCAATTGGTTTGTCAATCCCGTGGAAAGAAATAGTGGAAAAGAATCAACAATCGTAGAAATTTGGTGCAAGTCATTTAACCTAAATCTATAGTTTTGGCAAGAAAATAGTCTAAGAACTGAAGATAAAATAATGGTATGAAGAAAATTTCGACCTAATTGACTTTTATATCTTCAAATTAAGTCCGACCCTGAATGGACCAAAAAACGAAAAATCACGTGTCATGGACAGATCGGTGCCCTCCAGGCTTGTCCCGGCGCCCGCCAGCTTTTCCCGAGGCTTCTGGTTTTGTCCGGCATCCACCGGCTTCAACTCTGGCACCCGCCAGGACCCTTCTTGTGGCTACTGGCATACCTTCGGGAATTCGACAATATCTTTGTGTGTATAGCTCCGATTTGATTGATTCAAGTTGACATAAAAATATTATTCAATACCCTACAACTTTCATGAAGAAAACTTTCCTATAATATGCCCTATAAGAGGTCTCAAAACTCAAATTAAGTGACAGCAGCAGGAAAACATTAATGATTCTTAATCCGTTTCAACTCTTAAGCTTCGGGCATATGTTTCCACCATTCAAAATCTGTAAAGTCCCACATCGGTAAAATAAGAGAATGCTCACCCCCATATAAGTGTGTGACATAAAGGTCTTGTCAACTCGGGTTAGCCCTTTTAGACCAAGCGAGGACGGCGGTCTAAGCAGTTGACCGGACCATTTATGACTCATTTAGTGCTACCAGGCCCGGGGTCTGGGGGCGTTACAGAATGGTATTCAGAGCCGACTATCAGACGGAACTATGCGCTGCACCGTACAAGAAGACGGTGTAAGGATGGCCTCTAGTTACCTCTGGTAGGGACTATCCAGGAACAGTCTCGGCCGTCCTGGCGAGGACGCCACCCCACTATATAGGGAGAATGTAAAGTCCCACATCGGTAAAATAAGAGAATGCTCACCCCCATATAAGTGTGAGACATAAATGTCTTGTCAACTCGGGTTAGCCATTTTAGACCAAGCGAGGACCGCGGTCTAAGCAGTTGACCGGACCATTTATGACTCATTTAGTGCTACCAGGCCCGGGGTCTGGGGGCGTTACAAAATCACCCTTCCATCATCAATGCCTCCTCTCCTGGGATCACAATCAACCTATATCCTAGAAATACTTTTAACAATAACGCGCATAACTCCGACAAGATAAAATAGGCATGAGATATGCAATAATTCACTAAAAATGACAAGATTTTCAGACTTATTCGTCTGTGACCTCAAAGTGAATGCAATGGTGAAAATGCATCATAAATCGTTGAAACTACCCCAAAAGTGTATCAAATGAGTCATAAACAAGGGCTAAATCACGTAAGAAATAAAGCAAAGTTGGCTCTCATCACTAAGTTTCAGACACACGGAACTTTGGACTAAAAAAGCATACATATGGATAGATGAGAGGTGAAGTCAAAATAGATATAAGAAAAATGCAAAAGTCGTGAAATAAAAGGGTTGAAAATGTTGTTTTTCCTTTGCTATTATGATGACTGAACCTTTCATTGATTGTATGTTTGTAACCATATGGAAAATTAATTTTTTTACAGATAGTTAATCATGGGATGAGTACATCACTGGTAAAGAAAGTGAAAAATGAGATTCAAGCATTTTTTCATATGTCAATGGAAGAGAAAGAAACATTCAAACAAGAACCCGGTGATTTAGAGGGGTTCGGGCAGGCGTTTGTTGTATCCGAGGAACAAAAGCTTGACTGGGCAGACATGTTTTATTTTATAACTCAACCTGCGTATTTAAGAAAGCCTCATTTGTTTCCCAAGCTAATTCTTTCATTCAGGTACGTACAAATTCATTCAAAACTACTGCATACGCATGCAATAACTATTGACATAAATAAAACATGGAGTCATTTATGCAACAATTTATCAACATAAATAAAACATAAGATGATTGTAACGACCTGTCCCATTTAATAATGCATGTGGCATGCAGGGAAGCTCTAGAGGCATATTGTGCCGAAGTGAATAGCCTCACAATGAAGATCCTTAGCCTAATGGCTAGAGCTTTAGGAATGGACCTTGAAGACATGACCATCGTTTTTGAGGAAGGAAGCCAGTCTTTGAGGATGAATCATTATCCACCATGCCCACAACCGGAGCTTGTCACTGGGTTGTGCCCTCACACTGATGGTGCCGGGCTAACCATTCTACTTCAAGTTAGTGAAGTAGAAGGACTACAAGTACGGAAGGATGGAGTTTGGGTCCCTGTGCTACCACTTCCTGACGCTTTTATTGTTAACGTGGGTGATATGTTAGAGGTATGTGAACAAAAGACATTTTTAGTGATCTTATATATGTGTTACGTTCATTAATCATCTTGGCATGAAGTTTAGTTTTGAGTTTTCTTAAATCGGATCATCAAGTTATGCTATGTAAATGTGCGTAACTTTTCCACTACTTTGGTAATATCCCACATTGGGAAATGTGAGAGAAACATTACCTTCATATAAGAATGAGACATGATGGAATTGTTAACTTGGATTAACTCTTTTAGGCCGCGCAAGTGAAGATGATGAGTAGTTACCGGATCCATTATGGATCAAATAGTGTTCTCAGACCTAGGGTTGTTGGTATAAAAACCGACTACCAAAACAAATGTGTCACACTGTGGGAGGTGTTGGGGGCGAATTCTAGTTACTTCTGATAGGGACAAGGTCCTGGTGAGGACCTCTCTTCCTTATAAGAGGAGGGGGATCAATGTAATAGGGTAGTGGCGAGGACCTTAGTAACTTATAAGATGATACATAATATATTGTTAACTCGAGTTAATGTTTTTAGGCCAAGCGAAGACGACAAGTCTAAGTGGTTACCGAATCTATTATGGCTTAAGTAACGTTGTCAGACCGAGGGCCGAGGGGTGTTACAACTTCACAATTAGTTAGCTTCTAAAATGATAAAGAGGCTACGCGGTGTATGAAATTATCTTTTTTATATATACTACGACAAAGTCGTTTAGGTCAATTGTATCCAGTTCTACTTCGTATTTTTACACACCATTGTTTTTACACCTCAAACCTATGACTCCTTCTTGTCTGAATTTCGTTGTTGATTACATTGAATGTAGATTGTGACAAATGGGATTTACAAGAGTGTGGAGCATCGAGCAACAGTGAATTCTGTCAATGAAAGAATCTCTATTGCAGCTTTTCACGCTGCAAAATTAGAGGGTGATTTGGGGCCTGCTCCAAGCCTCATTACTCAAAATACGCCAAAATTCAAACGAATCAGTGTTGTAGATTACCTCAAAGGTTATTTATCCAGTGAACCAAAATCTTTTCTTGATGGCATGAGGGTTTAGAGCATGAAGTACTCCACAACTTCGTCAAGAGATTTGATAAGATTAAGCACATCTTGCAGACACATCTCGTTAAGCCGCGTTTAAACACATACTTCTTATGCATCGTTGATGAGAATAAACCAAAACATTATCGTAATACCAACTATATGTTACATCACATTTTTTTTTTTTTTTTTTTTTTTTGGTTACATCACATTGTTTTATGTGTCATATAATAGTGACTTTTCTTTCCCTTCTTATTAATCCGGCACTTTTATTAATGCTTAACCAAGATGGCGGTGTTTTTGTTTCTATTTTTTTTTACTTACTGTCCATAAGTCAGTTAAGGTAATGTGTTCCTTAACCTAAAGGTATGTGTTGAACCTCATTTTCCAGTTAAGAGTTAGGCTTTCGAAACAGGGTTTTACAAAAAAGTGGCCATGGACCATACTATAATTATTTTTCTAAGTTTTACCTATAATAAAAATTTAAAGTCACCTTTGAAATATGCAATTACTTCAAAAAAATTATGGATCCGTCTGAAAAAAATAAATCAAAAAATATAATCTGCATCCACTATTATTTACAAACATCCACATCTTTCCCTTGACGTCAATCGAAATCTTGATGGGTGACTCCCAAGGTCATGGCTCATTGCAAGGACATAGCTAAAGGTAGGGCGAAAAGGGTTAAGCCATCCGGCGAAAAAGAATTCTCCGGTTTTCCGTCATATCTCCGTCATAATATATTGTTAACTCGATTGAGAACGTGAGAGAAATATCTCCTTCATATCTCCGTCATTGGCTCATTGGTAAAAAAATTATGACAATTGTGGTCGCATTCTTGCCTTTGAGATAGAGTGTGAGAGTTCGATAATCCCTCCGTTTTTTTTTAACTGTAATTTTTCAGAATTTGCTTTGTTTTTATTTATTTGTCAATTTCATTTTACATTGTCAATGCACCATTTATTATTTTTTTCCTTCTCTACCCTTCATTTCAATAACCTAAATTTTGGTGCGATTTTCCATTACACAATAAATGAAGGATAATTTTGTTATTTTACAATCTATTTCATATATATTAATCAATTTATTAATCTGTGTGATTCTTCTCTCCGATAATTAAAAAAAGGGAAGGAGTACCATAAATCAATGTTTCTCAGAAAAAAAAAAATTAAAATAATACGTGTACATGCAACCTCTTACCAAGTCAGGCGGATGCAAGTGTACCTATATGGGGTCCGTGGATTCCGTTAAAATTAAATTAAAAAAAAAAAAATCTATATATTACTTATAGAAAAATATTTCGGATCTCATAAAAAAATAATTACTTTGAAAATTATTTACGGATCTAGCTGAATAATATTTCCGGATCCACAGTTAAAGATAACCATCGGTTTACATCCTCCACAAAACTCTATGAGACTCTTTTAGGTTGGGGCCGAACCTTTCAAAATCTTGGCATTTGTATGGGGTTTCATGAGGAGTTGCTTAGGTTCTTGGATGTTGTCTTCAGGGGCGGCGCCACCTTATACACTTTGGGTCAAGTGACCCTCAAACTAAAAACTAATAAAATAAAAAAAGAATTCTATGAATTTTTATCACTATTTAAAATTTTTATGTAATAATATCTACTTATCGACCGCTAAAAGTTCAAATATATACCCTTGACCCATAATTACTCATATATTTTTTATAAAATGTATTATAAACTTGTAATACGGTATGTCGTTCTTGTTCCCTGATCCATATCACACAATTCCTGCGGTCGCGCCACTGTATCTATTCTAATCTATTAGGGCATTCTTATCAGAAGCCCCAAATTTTATCCCTAAAATAATATAAAATAATACATATCCCTATTTTACAACATCTCAATTCAAAAACCTCCACAACAGCATCTCTATCATTATCTCTATAACATTTCAAATAATATTAAATAATACATATTTACCTCAAAATCCTATCTATACACATTACATATTTATTATTTCACTCCAGCAGCATCCCTATCCCTATAATTTTTAATAATTAAATATGTTTAGGGCGTGAATAGTGCATCCCCACAAGTAGGGATGCACTGTTCATATCCCTAAAAATAAATAGGGATATGAACTCTGCTGTGGAAACTATTTTGGATTAAAATCTATTTTTTATCTTCATCTTAGGGATATGACACCATATAGGTCTTCTGCTACGAATGCCCTTAGGGGAGACACTGTAATATTCCGATTTTCGGGAAAGGACAGACGTGTCTTTTTGCGAAAACGAAATATTGGGTTCGGTTCCTTTTAATCGGAGTTAATTAATTTGGACGTCATATATATTTTTTTTTATAATTAAGGGCAAATAAGGAAAACTAAGGTTTTATGGGAATGGGTATTTAAAGGAAAATTTGACTGATAATTCCCATAACCTTTTTACAAAAAAAGAGCAGCCACGTTTTCTCCTCCCTTCTGCGCATTCAAGGAGAGAGTTGAGGGATGGGAGAGTTTCACCAATAACTGAAGCAACTCTTGGTGATTTTCGATCGACGGAAGATTTGGAACCGCTGTGTGAAGGAGCAACGATTGGTTACCGGTTTGGTTGGCAAAGCTGCAGGCTTTTGTTGAGGTTTTGATCGGTTTATGCGGTTTGCAAATAGGTAAGAAACTATCCCTATGATCTCAATTGTCTTTTATGAGGTTTAGATGAAATTGTAGGGTGTTTTGATGCTAGATTGATGAGTTTATGGATTGATCATTGACCATAAGTGCCATGATATGTTTAGACATGTTTTTCTCGAAGCTTCTCTTTGTTCTTGTTGTGGTTCGGTTTGGAATCGTTTTGGAAATCGCATGATGAAGGGTTAGGGTTCTAGTCGAACCCAGTGGACGAAGTCTGGCCTCCCTGGACGGGCGTCTACTTGGGGCACACTTCGACGAGCGCCTGGCTTTACCGACGGGGCGTTTGAAGTGTTGTTTTACATTCGAGATTGAAATCGTTTTTAAGTGGACGGGCGTCTGGTATATAGTGGACGGGCGCCCAATATGGTTCGAGACGGGCGTCCAGAGCCTTAAACGGGCGTCTAGCTTATTTTGTCCTTCTTCCTTTGTTGGGTGTGGTCCAGCCCTATAAGCATGATTTAGCTTTATGAAACCTTTAAACATGGTATGTTAATACTGTATAAACTTGGACAAGTGGTGTGTCGTTAACCCACCAAAATTATTTCCCTTCACCTTACAACTAGTATAGGGCGAGAAGGAGTCGATCCCACGAGCATGGGCTTGATTATTTCTTTTCGAGAATAGTGATAAAAACAAGTTGTGTAGATGACTTTAAAATTAAGTATAAATTCACAAAGTATGCAAGAATGAAATCTTGGCGGAAAAATTAAAAGCAGAATAGAGCAAATAAGTAAGGAAAAATCAAGTTGAGACGAATCCAGCTAAAGCCAATGTTTCCTCCCTAAATCAACACAATTGATCATTGATGCAGAAATGACTCATTTGATGCTTGATAAATTGGTTATAGCTAACCGCAACCGCGAATTAGCCAGTTTTTCCTACAAACGATAACTAGGGCAACCGCCACTAATTATTCCCTAATCGGAATCACACTCCTAACGACCGCTAGAAGTTGGTGAACCGATAGCATTAACTAGCAGAAAAACCCAATTTCTAGGTATTAAGCCAACCGGTCTAATTTTAACCATAGAACACTTAATTCTCACAACAGTGATTCCTACGGGAGGCGATCCGGCAGAAATTTATCGTTTACCACTTTTAATTTCACCTAAACAACCGTCTTGGTGTAAATTATGGCAATGAACTAGACAATTAAACTAAAAACCCTGCAGTGGAAATTAGATTGATTTACTAATTCTAATTCGATTTAAACAGAGAATTAAACGATACCAAAAATTAAACGAGGAGAAATATCAATTTGATCTCACAATTGATAGATTTAGGGATTCACAATGCTTTAACTGGAAAAGAGAACTTAGCTACTCATGATCATAATAATAAGCATAAAAGTAATCAGAATACCTTATTCAATTGTAGAAAATTGAGAAAAGTGTAGTTGTTGAATAAATAAACCCTAGGAAAAAATGAGTACCCAAGTCGCACAAGCTGTTGCTAAATTGCGGCTCCAAAAATCTGAATGTATGCGTTCCAGCCAGGGAAAAAAAATGCGTTGCCGTCTTCTTTCTTTTTAAAAGGGAAATTTTCTAATAATTAAATAATATCAATCATCCTAATAAAAAACTAATAAAATAATAAAGTAGGTCCATCTGTAAAGTCAAATATGTAAAAAAAAAAAGTGTTTGATAACGTTGCAATGAGCCATAAATTCGCCGCCAGCTCGATTCGTTTCTGCCCAGCTTACTATCTAATGGTAGGATCCTACCGTTCCAGCTTTTAGCTTTTCAGCACCGTTTTCTTTTCCGATTCAATCGCTTCACTTCCACTTTGTCTAAATAGCTCCAAATGACTCCAAAATGCCTCAAAACATCCAAAATCATGTCTCCATCATATTAAACCTGAAATACACCAAAAACAACCACCCAAGCGAGATCTTTTCGTAGAAAACGCCCTAAAATTGCACCATATATGTAGTCAAATATGAACCTATCAACAAGCCTGAATTGAGCTTCTGATTCGTTCAGTTAAAACACCGAATGTACTCTTAAAGGGAGTTGAAGTTCGGATCCGTCGGAAGAGCATGATAGGCTTGTGCTTTGATGAGTTAGTATTCATCAATGTCTGTGTAATTGCTAAGACTTGTCCGTGTCTAGTGGTCTACGAAGAGAGTAGTTTGTGTGAGGGAGATTATTTGAAAACACCTAGGTGGCTAGTTAATCATCCTAATAATCAACGTACTTGACTAGTAAAAGATTAAACAACATGTATCTCTTGGCTAGGCACCAGGCTAAATCGCGATGCATGTGCTACCTCTGAAGGCGGAGGAACTCTGTAGGTCAATGACCCTAAGTACAGAGTGACTCTGCTGAGACGCGCAAGCTATCGGAGTCTACCTTTTCTAGACTTCGTGGATATTGGTGTGATCCACTAATATGTTGCAAAAGAGTGTTCCCGAGGTAGAAGAACTCCGTAGGTCATAATGACCCTAAGTACGGAGGGATTCTGCCAAGGTGGATGCGCGTAGTGCCCTTGAGTGCGGTTGTAACACAGATAAGCTAAGTAGGAACGTTTTGTCAATTTGTGTTGATGGACATGAAATGAACCCTAGGTTGAGTCGGTTTCACATAAACAACCAATTTAATTAAATATCTTTTCCGTATAAACTATAGTTGTTATCATAGCTTCTCTTTCTTATTAAGTACGTTGTACTTACCTCAAATGCATGTTTTCTGTGTGTTTGGGGATGAGAAGACGAACAGGTTTTCGAGGAGGAGTTCGACGACGACGTTGACGGCGCTCGTTGAAGACTTATCATTTTTAAGTTTTACTTTACATTTGGATTTATTTGATACTTTTGAGGTAGACTTTTGGTCTTTCGAGACGTGTAGTACTTTTCTTTTGGGATTTTCATACTTCCTCAAATGTAATAAATTTACATTTCCGCTTTTAGATTTTCTCTTTTCTATTCTGAAACGTTTAGAAATTTTATACCCGAGTTTTTGCTTTCGTTTGCTTTAATTTGATACGACGTAGTAGAGGCTTACGTATAAAGTGAATTTACTTTTATTTTATACGTGCCGAACGTTTCATTTCCGGATAAGGACTCGGTGTCCGGGAACGGGGCGTTACAGTTGGTATCAGAGAAAAGCGTCCTTTAGGCTTCCTTTCTTTTAAGATAAGCTTCTTTAGATCTTTTAGTATCGTCTGGTTTTCTTGATCATCGTGATGGTGTTCACGAGGACCTGAGCGGGTGCGAGTCTTCCGAGTTCGAGGGAAAGTCCCATACCGGTTGTAGGGGGTGGTGTAGTGAGGCCGATACCCTTAACCCAGCAGAGTTTGTCACCACCACCTCATACGGCGACACCATCACCGAGGTCTCATCAGAGCTTGTCACCCCGACCTCATCAGGAACGACCTCCACGATGGCACGTGGGAAGTTCGGCTCAGTTCACCATGGTAAGTGATTTCCCAGCTGGCTATGTACCACCACCTGTGGCTAGCGTGTACCCTCCACCAACAAGTGTTTATCCACCTGGGTATCCTCAGCAGCAACAGGCCTTTTACCCTCCTCCTGTAGGGCATGCTCCTCAACCTACCGTACCACCTTCACCACGCCTTGATCATCAACAAGGCATTGGTTACCCACCTTTTGTTTTCAAAGAACCCCAGCACTCCTCCGCACCTCATCGGTTTACCCTCAGGGATACTATCCTTACCAGCCTGTACTCAAGCGTATCCGGCTCACCCTCCTCAACAACAGTACCCACAGCAGATACCTTACGGTTACCCACCGGTTTACCCACCAGCTAGACCGGCTTTTGAGCAAGCACCAGTTGTAGATTGGTACACACGGTTAAGAAGGAATCGGGTTGAGAACTTTTATGGAAATGTGGAACATATGAAGGCAGAAGAATGGCAAAAGGCTTGCAGGAATATACATGTCCCTGAGACGGAAATGGCACAGCTGGCAGTTAGTTTTCTGTTGGGAGCAGCAGAAGCATGGATCGATGCCATTCAAAGCAGTAACGGTAAGATAACGGACTGGGAAGGTTTTAAAGCTATGTTTTACAACGAGTACTTTCCGGCTACGGTGCAAGCTGATAAGGCAAGTCAGTTTTTGAAATTTAAGCAAGGTACTCAGTACACAGTGACCCAGTACACCAATAAGTTCAATGAATTGGGGCGGTTCTACCCCGAGTTGATGAAAGTGGAGGAAAGAAAGATGGCTCTTTACAAGGACGGCTTGGCTTATGAAATCCAATCAGGCATGTTGGGATTTACAGCAAAGAATATGGCAGAGCTACTGAATAAAGCTTTGGAAGTCGAGACCTTTAGAAAGAAGGCTACAGTGGTTGTTGGAAACAAGAGAAACTTTGGGACTAGTCAAAGGCGCTTATAGGGGAGCACCGCAATGTAATGTCAAGAAGACGACGGCTCCTACGGCAACTAAGGCCCGCAATAAAGCACCGCTTTGTTCTAAGTGCAACGAAATCACTCGGAGAGTGCAGCAGCAACAACACCGTTGCTACATCTCAAGGAGAGCCGTGACACTTTTCTAGAGCGTGTCCAAATAGAGGAACAAAGGTAGCTCGAGTCAAGGAAGCGGAAAGAAGCGCCCAAGCCGACCGGGCCGAGTTTTTGCAGCTTGATGTCGGGTTTTGTGGAACCAGAGGATGATGTTATTTCAGTACCATGTTGTTGTTTTGTTCTTTTGTTAAGATATTTTATAGCGTGTTTATTCATGTTGTAACTATATTTAAATAAATGAATATGCATCCTAGGTACGATAATGTTAGAAAACCTAGTGGTCAAGGCTTTGTTTGATATGGGAGCGTCAAATACTTTTGTGTCAACCAAGGTCGCTAAGAAATTGAACTTACCTTCAGAACCTTTAAGGAACACTTTGGAAATAACTACACCGTTAGGGAAGGTAACAAAGGTGACTAGGATAATACCTCAAGTGGAAGTTCGAGTTGGACCTTATCGATGCAAGAGCGACTTCACAGTTTTGGACTTCTCGGATTTTGATGTAATCCTCGGAATAGATTGGTTATCCGAGAATTATGTTCACTTGGACTGTAGAGAGAAGAAAGTGACTTTTAAAGTACCCGGAAAATCGACAAGACGTATCAAGGAATGTGTACAAGCCAGTAAGAAGCGACATCCGATCATCTCGGCGATTAAGGCCATCGTGGCTTGTCGGAAGGGTTGTGAAGGCTACTTGTTGTATGCAATGGATGTGGAACAAGTGAAGCCAAAGTTAGAAGAAACTCCTATTGTAAGAGAGTACCCGAGGTGTTTCGGAAGAGTTACCGGAAACATGCCGATAGGAAATCGAGTTTGAGATAAAGTTGTTACCGGGGCGGCACCGAGCTGCTAAGGCACCTTATAGGATGGCACCGGCTGAATTAAAGGAGTTAAAAGCTCAACTTAAAGATATGCTTGAAAGGAACATAATTCAGCCCAAAGACCTCGCCTGGGAGCCCCTGCTTTTATTCGTGAAGAAGAAGGATGGTAGCATGCGGATGTGCATCGATTACGAGCTACCGAATAACCTTACCATCAAGAATAAGTACCACTATACCAAGGATAGATGATCTGCTTAACCAATTGCAAGGCAAGAGAGTGTTCTCCAAGATTGACTTGAGATCCGGTTATCATCGCTTGAAGATTAAAGTGGCGGATATACCAAGACGGGCTTTCGATCGAGAGATATGGACATTATGAGTTTCTTGTCATGCCATTTGGACTCACTAATGCTCCATCTGCATTTATGGACTTGATGCAACGTGTTTTCATGCCGTATTTGGATAAGTTTGTGATTGTATTCATAGACGATATCCTTATCTACTCAAAGGATGAAAAGGAACACGAGGAACACTTGAGGATAGTGTTGGAGACCTTGAAGAAGAATCAGTTATATGCAAAGCTTTCAAAGTGCGACTTTTGGTTGGATCGAGTTAGTTTCTTGGGTCATGTGATTTCCGGAGATGGTATTCAAGTTGATCCAGTGAAGATCGAGGCGCTTGAGAATTGGCCTGACCTACCACCGCTTGTAGTAAGTTTTCTTGGGTTGGTGGTTACTACCGGAAGTTTGTGCAAGACTTTTCGAAGATAGCTACTCCACTCACTAAGCTGACACAAAAGAATGTGAAGTTTGAATGGACTAGAGAGTGCGAAATAGCTTTTCAGACACTCAAGAAGAAGTTGACTACGGCCCCAGTTTTAGCAGTCCCGGAGATTTTTGATAATTACGATGTCTATACCGATGCTTCAGGACAGGGTCTAGGTTGTGTGCTAATGCAAGGAGGGAAAGTGATCGCCTATGCATCTAGGCAGTTGAAGGTGCATGAGAAGAATTACCCGACACATGATCTAAAGTTGGCAGCGGTAGTTTTTGCCTTAAAGACTTGGAGGCACTACTTGTATGGAGTTAAAGCAAGGATCTTCACCGACCATAAGAGTTTAAAGTATTTCTTCACCCAAGAGAATCAATATGAGACAGAGAGAGATGGTTAGAATTTGTAAAGGATTACGATTTGGATATTCAAGACCATCCGGGAAAAGCAAATGTAGTAGCGATGCTTTGAGCAGAAACCAATGTTTGCGCTTTCCAAAGTTGAAGTAGTGGCGTAAAAAGGCTAAATGGGCTGCAAATCGAAAGCTTTGATCGGATCAAGACCGGCGGTTTGTGGCACCGTTGTTGGCAAGATCTGAATTGATGGATGACATTCGGGAGAAGCAAGACGAAGATCCGGTTTTGGTTGATTTGATGCAGGTTGCTAGGGAGAAGCCTACAGTTGGCTACGTGCTAGACAAGAATGGGAATCTGTGGTACCAGGATCGTCTGTGTGTACCTAATGTCGGCGACCTAAGACAAGGAGTTATGGAAGAGGCACACAGAATTGCTTTTGCGGTTCATCCAGGTGCTACTAAAATGTACGGAGATTTAAAGGAAAGATTTTGGTGGCCCTCAATGAAGTTGGAAATAGCCAAGTTTGTGGCAGAGTTTGCCTATAACAACAGTTTTCATGCAAGCATAGGCATGCCGCCGTTTGAAGCGTTGTATGGGAGAAGATGTCGGACGCCACTGTTTTGGGATGAAGTTGGGGAGAGACAGATTACAGGGCCGGAAATGGTTGAACAAGCAAAGGAAAGGGTTCAGTTGGTCAAGAAAAATCAAGACACTGCTTTCAAGACAGCGTAAAAAGTTGGGCTGATGTTAGAAGAAGACCTCTAGAGTTTGAAGTCGGTGATAGAGTTTACCTCCGAGCTTCACCGATGAAAGGAGTGAAACGCTTTGGACAGAAAGGAAAGCTAAGTCCAAGGTATGTTGGACCTTTTGAGATCTTGGAAAGAGTTGGAACGTTAGCTTATAAGCTTCGCCGCCGTAATCGATGTCGAGAGTCCATAACGTATTTCACGCTTTGATGTTGAAGAAATGTCCGACAAAGAACGATGTTGAAACTACGGTTGATCCGTAAATCCTACAAGATAATCTTGCTTACGACGAGAGACCTATCAAGATTTTAGACCGGAAAGAAAAGACGATTAAGAGGCGGATGATTCCCTTGGTGTTGGTTCAGTGGAGCAATCATTCACCCGAGGAGGCAACTTGGGAAGTGGAAAGCGACATGATCAGTGAGTTCCAAGAGTTTACGGACTTACCAGGTATGTTCTAGTTTCGAGGACGAAACTCCTTCTAAGGGGGGAGGAATTTAATATTCCGATTTTCGGGAAAGGGCAGACGTGTCTTTTTGCGAAAACGAAATATTGGGTTCGGTTCCTTTTAATCGGAGTTAATTAATTTGGACGTCATATATATATATATATTTCGAGTGGTATATATATATATATATACATAGAGAAGGAAATCTTTTTTTTTATAATTAAGGGCAAATAAGGAAAACTAAGGTTTTATGGGAATGGGTATTTAAAGGAAAATTTGACTGATAATCCCCATAACCTTTTTACAAAAAAAGAGCAGCCACATTTTCTCCTCCTCCTCCTGCATTCAAGGAGAGAGTTGAGGGTTGGGAGAGTTTCACCAATAATCAAGCAACTCTTGGTGATTTTCGCACTGCAGACGGAAGATTTGGAACCGTTGTGAAGGGAGCAACGATTGGTTACCAGTTTGGTTGGCAAAGCTGCAGGCTTTTGTTGAGGTTTTGATCAGTTTCTGCGGCTGCAAATAGGTAAGGAAACTATCCCTATGATCTCAATTGTCTTTTATGAGGTTTAGATGAAATTGTAGGGTGTTTTGATGCTAGATTGATGAGTTTATGGATTGATCATTGACCATAAGTGCCATGATATGTTTAGACATGTTTTTCTGAGTTTTCTATGCTGTTCTTGTTGTGGTTCGGTTTGGAATCGTTTTGGAAATCGCATGATGAAGGTTTAGGGTTCTAGTCGAACCCAGGTGGACGAGCGTCGGCCTCACTCGACGGGCGTCTACTTGGGGCACACTTCGACGACGGCGTCTGGCTTTACCGACGAAGCGTTTGAAGTGTTGTTTTACATTCGTGATTGAAATCGCTTTAAGTGGACGGGCGTCTGGGTATAGTGGACGGGCGTCCAATATGGTTCAGACGGGCGTCCAGAGCCTTAAACGGGCGTCTAGCTTATTTTGTCCTTCTTCCTTTGTTGGGTGTGGTCCAGCCCTATAAGCATGATTTAGCTTTATGAAACCTTTAAACATGGTATGTTAATACTGTATAAACTTGGACAAGCCTGAATTGAGCTTCGATTCGTTCGGCTTAAAACACCGAATGTACTCTTAAAGGGAGTTGAAGTTCGGATCCGTCGGAAGAGCATGATAGGCTTGTGCTTTGATGAGTTAGTATTCATCAATGTCTCGTGTAATTGCTAGGACTTGTCCGTGTCTGAAGTGGTCTACGAAGAGAGTAGTTTGTGTGAGGGAGATTATTTGAAAACACCTGGGTGGCTAGTTAATCATCCTAATAATCAACGTGCTTTGACTAGTAAAAGATTAAACAACATGTATCTCTTGGCTAGGCACCAGGCTAAATCGCGATGCATGTGCTACCTCTGAGCGGAGGAACTCAGAGTCAATGACCCTAAGTACAGAGTGACTCTGCTGAGACGTGCAAGCTATCGGAGTCTACCTTTTCTAGACTTCGTGGATATTGGTGTGATCCACTAATATGTTGCAAAAGAGTGTTCCCGAGGTAGAAGAACTCCGTAGTCATAATGACCCTAAGTGCGGAGGATTCTCGCCAAGGTGATCGCGTAGTAGGCCTCTTGAGTGCGGTTGTAACACAAATAAGCTAAGTAGGAACGTTTAGTCAATTTGTGTTGATGGACATGAAATGAACCCTGGTTGAGTCGGTTTCACATAAACAACCAATTTAATTAAATATCTTTTCCGTATAAACTATAGTTGTTATCATAGCTTCTCTTTCTTATTAAGACGTCGTTGTCTTTACCTCAAATGCATGTTTTTTGTGTGTTTGGGGATGAGAAGACGAACAGTTTTTTAGAGAGAGTTCGACGACGACGTTGACGGCTTCGTTGAAGACTTATCATTTTTAAGTTTTACTTTACATTTGGATTTCTTTGATACTTTTGAGGTAGACTTTTGCCTTTCGAGGCGTGTAAGACTTTTCTTTTGGGATTTTCAGATTTCCTCAAATGTAATAAATTTACATTTCCGCTTTTAGATTTTCTCTTTTCTATTCTCAAACGCTTAGAAATTTTATACCCAGTTTTCTTCGTTTCTTTAATTTGATACGACGTAGTAGAGCGCTTACGATAAAAGTGAATTTACTTTTATTTTATACGTCTTGAACGTTTCATTTCCTGGATAGGCTGGTGTCGGGAATCAGCGTTACAGACACGGCTTTGTATCCAGTTGGTTTAAAATACTCAGTGAGATCCTTTTTTTGTGCAAAAACATTAATTAAAAGAGGAAGAATATAATTAACATCATTTCCCTCAAACACAATCATAACATCTATCAGAAGACTCAAAAAGTCAAGAAAACCGCGCAATGGAATCAAGCATGACAAAATTAGGAAGCTCTTTAAAAGTGCCTTCTGTTCATGAGTTGGCTAATCAGAATTTGTCATCCGTTCCACCCCGTTACGTGCGTTTTGATAATGATCATCATCTGATATCACAACATCTAAATTCTTCTTCTTCTTCTACGAAAGAAGAAATTCCGGTTATAGACTTGCAGAAGCTGCTTTCTGGGGATGATCCGATGAATCCCGAGCTGGAAAAGCTGCATTTTGCTAGCCAAGAATGGGGTTTTTTCCAGGTAAGAGCCAACAATCTGTTCTTGTGATCAAGCTAGTTCATTTATATATGCTTGAAAGTCTTTACCAAAAGCTCTTATCCAACTTATTTTTAACTTTGGTTTTACTATACCCTCCTCCTCCTCCTCCTTCTTCTTATTATTATTATGATTATTATTATTATTATTATTATTATTATAACGATTATAATCATGGTTCAAAGTCTCGGCCGACTCGTCTCCGACTCGGAGCATACCGGTATAAAGTTACGAATTCATCTCGGTTTAGACTTGAATCGGGTACGTATCGGCCAAACTCGGCCAATCTCGGCCGAGTCAATCCGATTTAAGTGGGAACTTTAGTGATTCGATTGGAAACATGAAAAAGGATAAAGCAAAAGCAATCATACACAATATTCAGTCAATCTTAATAATAAACTTCCCTCCAAAAGCATAGTAGCAGACAAAATCTTTACTATTTACTTCTTTACAGAAGAAATAGTACCTATGACTTTGTTAATTGTCAAGAATCAAAACAACTCACATACCTTCAATAATTATCCAGTTTTTCAGCCTCTTTATAAGAAAAAAATCATACACGGTTATCATAGCAAAACTTCACAACCCACAATACAACTTTGATTCACCACAACTCCTCCATTTTTTTGTTAAATTTCTTTAATTTTTGAAGCATACAAAACTTAATTAAATCCCTGATGCTAATTACCCAGACAAATAAACAAAACCAAACATCAAAACAACAAATACGCATGTTAAAACAACAAACAACCACAAATACTCATGATAAAACGTAACTCGACAGCGTATAGTTTGTTGTATTTAATCAAAAGAGATGATCTTGATAATTGTTTTGGGACATTTTGATGTTGTGTTTAGTTATTCATATTTTTTTTGAATTTTTTAGATTTTTTTCAAATTTTTTAAAGCATTTTATATGGGAGAAAACTCGTCTCGCCCGAAACGATACCGATATGCAACAAGTTATGTGACTCAATAGTCTCCGAGTGGGTTACCGAGACCGCGACTTTAAGCCATGGTATGGAGAGGGAAGCTTAAAAGGACGGAAATGGCTTGGAGAGGCAGAGGAGTTGGTGGGGCTTTGGGAAAAATGGAAAGAAAAATAATAATCACATAAAGGCTATCTCGTTCAATGCCACTCATTATGATGATGAGGTTCTCTCAACTTGATATTCCACGTGTGTAAACAAAAAAAACAAAAATATGAGTATCATGTCTTATTTCAATAACGTAAATCGACAGAGTATAATTTATTGTATATAATCAAAAAATGATCTTGATGATTGTTTTGGAACATTTTGATGGTGTGTTTAGTAATTCATATTTTCTGTGAATTTTTGAGATTTTTTTCAGATTTTTTAAATCATTTTATATTAGAGAAAACCCGTCTCGCCCGAAACGATACCGATACGCGACGATACATGTGACTCGGTGTTCTCCGAGTCAGTTACCGCGACCGCGACTTTGAACCATGATTATAATTATGATAATTATTATGATGATGTATGATTGACCCTTTAATTGGTTATAACCATTCGAAGAATTACCGTTTATTACAGGTAGTTAATCATGGGGTGAGTTCATTAGCGGTAGAGAAAGTGAAAAAGGAGGTTGAAGCGTTTTTCCATATGTCAAAAGAGGAGAAAGAAAAATTCGGACAAGAAGCCGATGGTTTGGAGGGATTCGGGCAGGTTTTTGTTATGTCCGAGGAACAAAAGCTTGACTGGGCGGACATGTTTTATTTAGTGACTCAACCTGCGTATTTAAGAAATCCTCACTTGTTTCCGAAGCTTCCTCTTTCATTTAGGTATGCACATTTCATTCAAAATTGTGTACTAAACATCTCTAAAAATGATATATGCACTACAAATATCCACTTCACATGAAACACTTAAACGTGCCATTCATTTGAAATTATAATTATACAATCAACGAGAAAGTATAAAAGGAAGTATAATTTAGGACGAAGAAAGTATATCGAAACATGAATGCTTGATGTCTTCTTGATTAATTTAACATGTAATCCATGCAGAGAAGCTTTTGAGGTGTACTCCACCGAAGTGAATAGCCTTGCATTGAAGATCTACGGTCTAATGGCTAGAGCTTTAAGAATGGATCGGGAAAACATGGCCATTCTTTTTGAGGAAGGAATGCAGACTATGAGGATGACTCTATATCCACCATGCCCTCAACCAGAGCTTGTCATGGGTTTGAGCCCTCACTCTGATGGTGGTGGGCTAACCATTCTACTTCAAGTTACTGAAGTAGAAGGACTGCAAATCCGGAAAGATGGATTGTGGGTCCCAGTGATACCACTTCCTGATTCTTTCATCGTCAATGTTGGCGACATGTTGGAGGTAAACAAACCATACATTATTTTATTTTATTTTATATGTTCGTCGATCATCATGGTATGAAGATTATTTATTTTTGTAATGGCTTGAACCTGCGACTCTCATTCATCTAAAGATTGAAATTGTGATTGTGACTGTGATTTCTTGACTAAATATTGATGTTGATGACATTGAACCTAGATTGTGACCAACGGAATTTACAAGAGCGTGGAGCATCGAGCAACAGTGAATTCGGACAAGGAAAGAATCTCCATTGCATCTTTTCATATTGCAAAAATAGAGGGAGATCTGGGACCTGCTGCAAGCCTCGTGACTCCTCAAGATCCACCGAAATTCAAACGAGTCAATGTTGTAGATTATGTCAAGGGATATGTGTCCCGTGAACTTGATGGAAAGTCTTATCTTGAGACCATGAAGCTTTAGAGTATGAAATACTCCACAACTCCTTCAAGAAATGCAAGAAGTTTAAGCAAACTTGCAAGCGCCCCTCGTCGAGCCGCATTAAAACATATTCATGATTTTTCTCTTGTAATTAAAAATGATTAAAGCACATAAATACTCTACAACTCATCCACCCGAAAGGAGAAATGTATGTTTTATGTTTCTTGTATTTTCTTTTCTTTAAAATTTGTAGGGTTGGAAAATTATGTCGATACCTAGCTACGTGTGGATGGAGTTCGGTGCATCCATCACAGTCCATCTTATAATAGTCATTTTACTTTTCCTTCCTATAAATCAAGCAACTCTTGTTTTCGCTATGTAAAAGTATTTAGGCACCAACTTTTCCACAAAAAAGAATGTATCGAAAGATGATCCAAAGGTGGGTATTGTTTCCTTTTTTGGTTTTTGGTTTTTTGTTTTGTATATGTGTGGCTTAGATTAATATTGTTTGTATTTTTCTGTGTAAAATTTTATGTGTATGTATCATCTCCCTTTCACTTTACCATACATAAACACAACGGAAATGATTAATGCACCGGTTTGGGGCATGATTTGAGCACCGAGTCACCCACTATTGCTTGGTAGTGCTTTTGTTAGAAGATTGTGTTAATTATTAAGTTAATTAATTAAGTTTTACGGGTCAGAGTCAATAAGGACAAGATAAGATACAAAATGGTTGAGAATGACAGTTACTACATGTGTTATTGCATTTTTGTACATGTGTTACTACATTTTTGTCTTTCTTAACCATTTTAGATTAAAACTGTCATTCACAACCTTTAACCTTAAGTTTTATTACCTAAGGCTATGTCAGCCGTGTTATTTCCCACTTTCGCATGATTTTTCATTACTAGAGTAGTTGTTGTTAGTTAAAGCCATGATCCTATATTTCCTATTTTTTAGGCAGTGGCTTAGTGGTTAGTTTCCTACTACTTGTATATATATGCTTATTCTATCAATAAAATTATCAAGTTTTCCCACAAATTATCTCTTCCATAAAAGTTATCAGTGGTATCGGAGTCATATTCACAACAGCAGTTGGAGAAAGATCCATGGCCGAAACAAATTTTGTTCAGGCTTCCTTCCCAAGGTTTGATGGACAATATTATGATCACTGGAGCATGTTGATAGAGAACTTCATGCGTTCTATGGAGTATAATTGGACCATCATTGAGCAAGGAGTGGTTGAAACAGCAGTAAATCCACCCCCAACTGAGGCTCAGAGAGCAGATTTTGAAAGAAAAAAACTCAAGGATCTGAAGGCCAAGAACTATCTATTTCAAGAAATAAAAAGAGCTATCTTGGAGACCATTCTCAGCAAAGAATCATCAAAGGATATCTGGGAGTCAATGAAGAGGAAGTACCAAGGAAATGCCAGAGTGAAGAGATCACAGGTAAGGCCTTAAGAAGAGACTTTGAAACCCTACACATGAAAGAGGGCTAATCTGTCTCAACTTATTGTGCTAGAACCATGGAAATCTGCAATAAATGAGATTTCTTGGTGAGAGATGGAAGATGTAGCAGTTGTGGAGAAAATTTTGAGGTCCCTAACCCCAAAATTTGATTATGTGGTATGTTCTATTGAGGAATCCAAAGATATTGATGCACTGTCTCTTGATGAATTGCAAACCTCTTTGCAAGTTCATGAACAGAAGATGAAGAGAGGCTCAGCAGCATCAAATGAAGAGAAGGCCTTGAAGAACACTGCCTTTAATAGCAATTATAGGGGCAGGGGTAGAGGCAGAGGAAGAGGTAGAGGAAGAACAACCAGAGATTCTGACAGCAGGGACAACTCTCAGGGATCCAAGAATGGAGAGGGAAGAGGTACTGTAAACAAAAAGAATGTTGAATGCTTTAGGTGTCACAAATTTTGGACACTACCGGTCAGAGTGCTACACCAAATTGCCAGCAGACAAGGAGAAGGGCACTCGGCAGAGTTCTCACTTTGCTGACAAAGAGGAGGATGAGACCCTGCTGATGACTACACAGCATGAGCAGACTTCAGCACCCCAAATATGGTATGTTGATACAGGATGTACTAATCATATGTGTGGTACTAAGGCATCATTCTCTTACTTGGATGAATCTTATCATTCAAAGGTGAAGTTTGGAGATAACTCCTTAGTAAGTGTTAAGGGAAAAGGAAATATATGCATCAGATCCAAAAATGGGACATCTGAAACAATCTCTAGTGTTTTATATGTTCCTGATCTGAAGTGCAATCTGTTAAGTGTTGGACAGTTGCAAGAAAAGGGGTACGAAATTATTCTGAAGAATAAGGAATGTGAAATCAAGGATTCAAGCAAGGCAATCATAGATAAAGTTCCCATGAATGCCAACAGATTGTTTCCTTTGGAAATTAAGGAGCCACAAGCATGTCTTATGGCAGAATCGAAAGATGCAACTTGGTTAGGCATTATAGATATGGACATCTCAATTTTGGAGGTTTGAAAACTCTTCAGTAAAAAGAAATTGTTAAAGGGCGTCCACAGATCCATACTCCTCAACAAATATGTGAGGAATGCACTAAAGGAAAGCAACATAGGCATCCGTTCCCAAAAGGAAAATCTTGGAAGGCAAAACAAGTGTTGGAACTCATCCATTCTGACTTGTGTGGACCAATCAACCCATCATCTAATGGAGGAAAAAGGTACTTCATTACATTCACTGATGATTTTTTTAGGAAAACTTGGGTTGAATTTTTGCAAGAAAAATCTGAGGCCCTGAATGCATTCAAGAACTTCAAATTGCTAAGAGAAAAGAGACAGGTCAAAATATCAAAAGTATGAGAACAGACAGATGAGAAGAATTTTGCTCAGCAGAGTTTGAAGATTTCTTTACCAGTAATGGAATCAAAAAGGAATTGACAGCAGCCTACACACCTCAGCAAAATGGTGTATCTTAGAGGAAGAATAGGACTATCCTGAATATGGTAAGAAGCATGTTGGCCTATGGAAATGTACCAAAGAGATTCAGGTCTGAAGGTGTAAGTTGGAGTGTGCATATTTTGAACAGATGTCCAACTTTTTCTGTTCAGAACATGACACCAAAAGAAGCATAGAGCTCAATCAAACCATCTATATGTCATTTTAAGATTTTTGGATGCATTGCTTATGCTCATATTCCAGATGCAAACAGGAAGAAACTGAGTGATAAATGAGAGCAATGTGTTTTCTTGGGGATCAGTGAAAATTCCAAAGCATTTAAGTTGTTTAATACTATAACCAAGAGGATAGTGATCAGTAGAGATGTGGTGTTTGATGAGCTGAACACTTGGAATTGGGAAGCAAAAAATGCTCAGTACCATCTATTTAGAATCTGATAGATGAAGAAACAAGTGAGGATCTGGCACAGGGTCAGCAAACTCAGGATCAGCAGACTCGGGATCAGCAGATCCAAGACACTGCTGATTGTTCAGCAGACCCAAATCATGAAACAGCAGTTGAGGGTTCACCAGCCAGACCTCAGAGAACTAAAAAAAGGCCATGCTGGATGATAGATTTCGAGGTAACAGGTTTACCACAAGCAGAGGAGACTACCTATTATGCTCTATTTGCTAGTGGTGGCCCAATCACGTATGAGGAGGCATCAAAAGATAGCAAATGGAAGCCTGCTGTGGATGAAGAAATCATGGCCATTGAAAAGAATTAGACTTGGAGTCTCACCGATTTTATAGAAGGACACAAAACTATTGGTGTCAAGTGGATCTACAAGACAAAGCTGAATGAAGATAGTAAGGTCAGCAAGTATAAGGCCAGACTAGTGGCCAAAGGATACATGCAAGTGTTAGGAAATCACTAGTTTAACGCAGCGGAATTTAAAATTTGATTTCCTTTTCTAGATCGTTCTTCGTTTAATGCAATAAACACGTTAAGTAGTTTGACGGTTATACCTCAGATGATCTATAAGATCGTCGCTTTGACCGCCAACGGAGAGTAGTTCAATGCGCAAGCCGTCCACGCGTCCGGCCTCTATCGCTAATCCACACGAACCCCTCGCCGGAATCCTCCTTGGATTGCTATCGGAAAAACTCCGGCTGCTAGACCGGACCTTTTCTTCCCTCACAAACTCACTATAGAAGACTCTCTATTTTACACAAGAATTATGAACTCTTGCAATTGTGTTGTTGTACAAAAGAGCTTGACACTCACCTCCTATATATAGTAGAAGGTGGCGCCCCAATGGTGTGTAGGAGAAGAAAACCTTTTTCCAATAAAATAAGGAAAATCAACTAGATTGATTTATCTCTTTAATTATAATTGATTTTGCCAATATCATATATTGATTATAATTATCTTATTACCATAAATCTATTTTTCAAAATCAATTAATATCTTATATTAATATTATGGCAATCTTATTAATTAAAATGCACAATCCAAGTGTATCTTATACACTCAAAAGTGGCGCCCCATATGCCAATAAATTGGCTTCCGGAATATTCTTTAATTAATCTAATTTATATATAATTAATATCTTGTATTTTATTTATTCATAATAAATAAATACCACCATATTAATTTACCACTATAACATTTATAGTCTAGAGATAAACTTTCCTTATTTGGTTATCAACTATAACCGCATTTTAATCTGACTCGATGTTCATATGTGTGTGACCCGATAGGCTTCCGAATATGTTGGCCGTAGACACAAAGTGCAATTTACTAAAATGCCCTTCATGCCTAACGATCACGGGATAGCGTCTAGCAACACACCGTGACCCCCAATCATCGGAAGAGTCAAAAAGCAATGACTACTACCTTTCATGTGAAGTAGTTACCGTGTAACTTACAATCCTATCGCTGTAACAATATCCATACGATCGTATCTCGAGTGTCAATACATTAACGATCGTATCTTATAATCTGGATATCATGCTCCCTCGGAATAACACATTTACTCCCACTTTGCAAAGATTCTCGAGAGCTAGACATTCCTTATAAGAAGGCCATTTCGGATATTCGATCCCAATCATAGGATACGCGATTCCCGGACGACCAATCATGTATACTCCGCATGCTTCAATATCATACCCAATCACTACCGCATGATCGCCCGTGGTTGGAGAAATCTCAATAGTGTCAAAGCATGACAATCCACACCGTGATGCCATGAAGACTCGGTCAAAAGGATAATTACACAACCGCCACATAGTGTGACACTTAATGTAAGTGGGTCGATCTAACGTCGCATTCTCTAATACACGTCCACGCATACCCAAGTGTCTCTACACTTCGATGAGACGAGATCTATCCCTACCTTCTAAAAGATAGAAGACATCCAATACGTGCTAGTCGATTATACTATCAATGTCCCATTTGATAATACATAAGACTAGAGACATTCAAGTACCAACCTTGTTATAGTGATTAGAGATCTCATCAACCATAATCACTATCATGGTTTCTCTATCATGATTGATACTAGGGGACGTTACTATATATATACAACAAACAATATGAAGATAAACAATATATAATAACATAAGTGCTTTTATTAATCATAATAAAGTTATTACATGAACTAAATAGATCAGAAATGACCCGACCGGTCGGATCCGGTCCAACCCGATTGGGTTTAGGACACCTTTCCAACAATTTCCCACTTAGCCTAAAGCCAATCACCCATATGCCTAAGCCCGTGCAAGTGAACATGTTTCTCATGCTTAGCTTGAGACAATGCCTTGGTTAACGGATCGGTATGTTATCATCCATGTGGACTTTCTCTATCTTTACATCTTCTCTCTATCTACTATCTCTCTAATCAAGTGATAGCGTCGTAGCACATGTTTGGACTTCGATGAGACCTTGGTTCCTTAGGCGAGATATCGCTCCATTATTATCACGAAGATGCAGGTAATCGGACCTTCAATGGAGGGAACCACACCAAGTTCGATGAATGAACTTCTTCATCCAAACACTTTTCCTTTGCCGCCTCCGAGGTCGCTATGTGTATTCGGCTTCCGTTGTAGAGTCCGCAGATAGTCTCCCCGCTTGGAACTCTTCCACTCATTTGCTCCGCCATTAAGCGTGAAAACAAATCCAGTTGCGACTTGAAGTCGCCCTTGTCGCTTTGAAATCGGCATCCGTGTAACCTCGTAATACTAAATCATCGTTCCGAAAACCAGGAACATATTCCTAGTACGTCTCATGTACTTAAGGATATTCTTGACAGCAATCCAGTGACCCTCACCTGGATTGGACTAGTACCTACTAGTCATACTAAGAGGGTACGAGACATCTGGTCTTGTGCATAGCATGGCATACATGATGGACCCGATTGCCGAAGCATAAGGGACCTTACTCATTTGTGCCCTTTCCTCCTCTGTCTTAGGACTCATTCCCTTTGACAGGTAGACCCCATGTGACATGGGCGAGAATCCTTTCTTGGATCGCTCCATGCTTTGAATCTCTTCAACATCTTGTCTATGTAGGTGGATCGTGATGACCAAGCAACCTTTTAGATCTATCTCTATAGATCTTTATTCCTAGAATATAAGTCGCATCACCCAAGTCCTTCATTGAGAAGTTCTTGGATAACCAAGCTTTGACTGATTGTAACATAGGCACATCATTCCCTATGAGCAATATGTCATCTACATAAAGCACTAAGAACACAATGGCACTCCCACTAACCTTCTTGTAAACACAGGGCTCATCTTCGTTCTTGATGAAATCAAACTGTTTGATTATCTCATCAAAGCAAAGATTCCAACTCCGAGAAGCTTGCTTTAATCCATAAATGGATCTTTGCAGTTTACACACCATCCTGGCGTCATTGGTTGTGAAACCCTTAGGCTGTGTCATATAGCTTCCTCAGACAGGTTCCCGTTAAGGAAAGCTGTTTTCACATCCATCTGCCAGATTTCGTAATCATGGTATGCTGCAATAACGAGCAGAATTCTAATGGATTTTAACATGGCAACAGGCGAAAAGGTTTCGTCATAGTCAACTCATTGTCTCTGCTTATAACCTTTTGCCACTAACCTAGCCTTGTAGGTAGTCACATTACTGTCCATGTCGGTCTTTCTCTTAAAGACCCATTTACACCCTATGGGAACTATTCCCTCAGGTGGATCAACTAAGTTCCAAACTTGGTTGTCTTCATGGATTCCATTTCAGAATTCATGGCTTCCAGCCATTTCTCTTTGTCATGCCTTAATAGCACTTCCTCATAAGTTCTAGGGTCCTCATCTTCCATGAGATACACGCCAGTATACCTTTCAGGTTCACGGCGTTCCCTGGTGGATCTGCGAGGTGCTAGTGTGTCCACGGCAGAGGTTGGTGTCACATCTGCGTGTGGCAAGTCCTCTACTTCCATCAACTGACTGTTATCCGTAAGTGGTTCTCGAATTTCTTCAAGATCAATTTTACTCCCACTGACCCTATCCAGAATAAACTCTTTCTCTAGAAAGTGGCCAGTCCTGGCAACAAACACCTTTTGTTCCTCAGGATGGTAAAATTGGTACCCTTTGGTTTCCCTAGGATATCCCACAAATAGACATTTGTCAGACATGGGCTCTAATTTGTCAGGCATCATCCGCTTCACGTAAGTCGGACAACCCCAAGGTTTTAGATGACCTAGGCTCGGTTTTCTCTTGGTCCATGCCTCGTATGGCGTAGAGTCAACTGTCTTTGATGGAACTCGGTTCAGTGTATAGGATGCGGTTTCTAGAGCATACCCCCAAAACGATTTTGGGAGAACTGCATAGCTCATCATGGATCGCACCATGTCTAATAAGGTGCGGTTCCTCCTCTCAGATACGCCATTCATTTGTGGCGTCCCGGGTGGGGTCCATTCAGGTAGAATCCCATTCTCCTTCAAATAGTCTTGAAACTCTCCATCTAGGTATTCTCTACCTCGATCAGATCGAAGTGTTTTGATTTCTTTACCCAGTTGTTTCTCCACTTCACTTCTAAATTCCTTGAACTTTTCAAAGGCCTCAGACTTATACTTCATTAAGTATATATAACCATAGCGAGAATGGTCATCAGTGAAAGTGATAAAATAAGAGTATCCTCCTTTGGCTTGAATCGACATTGGGCCACACACATCAGTATGTATGAGCTCAAGCAATTCATTGGATCTTATCCCTTTGCCACTAAAAGGTGACTTTGTCATCTTGCCAAGTAAACAAGCTTCGCATACGTCAAACGATTCGTAATCGAATTGATCCAACATTCCATCTTTATGGAGTTTGGAGATGCGATTCTTATTTATATGGCCAAGTCTACAATGCCATAAGTAGGATTCATTCAAGTCATTTGTTTTAGCTTTCTTGTTATTTATATTAAGTACGTCAACATTCATATCTAATATGTAGAGACCATTGCTAAGTATGCCAAGATTACATAAAAGATTCCATCACGTGAAAAGAACAACATTTATTCTCAAACGTAAATGAAAACCATCAACATCTAATGCGAGAATAGAAATAATGCTCTTCGTAAGAAGCAGGAACAAAATAACGATTATTGAGTTCTAAAGTACTAGCCCACATGGGCAATGAAAGAAAATAAACTCCTACGGCCGGCCAAGCAAAGAACACTTGCTCCATTTCCAACGCGTAGGTCCACCTCTCCTTTCCTCGGATCTCTAGTTCTTCTTAGTGCCGTGCATATTCAGACAAATATGAGAACCACAACCAGTATCCAATACCCAAAGTGGTTAGACTTAGAAGAAGCAATATTGATCTCAATCATAAATATACAAAGTCGAAGCATCGAATGCTTCTTCTTGGTACTCAAGAAGCCTTTGCGCTTTCTCCTCCAATGTCCGGTCTCACCGCAATGGAAGCAAGCATCCTTGGATTTGTCTTTCGCTATCTTAGGCGTTGGCTTAGGTATAGCCTTTGCCGTCTTGACTTCTTCTCGGCCTTTTGCCTTGCCCTTGCTCAAGTGACCAAAGAACACTTGCTTTCTTTCCCACAAAGCCTCGGCAGCCTTCAACATGTTCAATAACTCCGCAGCGGAGCAATCTATCTTGTTCATGTGATAGTTCATCACGAATGCGAGAATGAATCAGGTAGAGATTGCAGAATCAAGTCAATACTCAACTCTCGTTCCAACTTGTGGCCCAGCTTCCCAAGCCTCTCTATGTACCCGATCATTTTAAGCACGTGTGACCCCACAACAGTCCCAGACGCCATCTTACAACTAAACAGGGCCTTCAAGACCTCGTACCTCTCAGTGCGAGACTGAGAAGCATAAAGTTACTTCAGGTGGACCATGATAGAGTAGGCGTCCATAGACTCATGATGTTTCTGCAGTTCAGGTGTCATGGAAGCAAGCATGATACATGTAGCATCGATCTTGATCGAGCAAAGGCTTGTTGTACTTCTCGACAACATCTCGCAAATTTAACCCTCAGCGTGCTTTTCCGGTAGGGCCTCGCCCAAGACATAGCCAATCTTCTCGTGCCTCAAAACGATTTTGAGGTTTCTTTCCCAATCGAGAAAATTTGTCTCGTCAAGCTTGTTTTCGATGATAAAACGAAGGTTCAATTTGTTTGACATTTTCTACAACAATAAATAAAGATAGAATAAGTAAAAGCTCATGTATAAAAACCCTAAATTTGCACTTAAAAATTCTATAAGGTTTTTACTCCCACTAGCCACTATTCCCTATTGGCTTTCAAGAAAATAATTCCTTTAGTGGGCAAGATCCCATTGAACTACCCCGACCCCCAACTTTGGCTGATGGGCCGAAAATAATTAAATAGGTGGACAACGATTTGTCGATCGTATCTTATACGATTCTTGTTGTTTGACCAGTCAACTCTTTGACAATATTTCATCTTATGAAAATACCCAAACCCTTGCCTCTAAAATCCAAACGACCCCGCTTTGGCTGGTGGCCGAGAGAATTCTTAGTCGAGTCTTAACCCCAATATTCATGAGATCTCTTTCGATCCTATCTCGATAACGACGATATACCTGAGGTAGGTCAACCCCCGCTTTGGCTGGTGAGTTGGGTCCGAACAAGGGCTCTTCACCGTCGTTATAATATGGGGAGGCAGTTCCGACTTGATTTTTGATGTGGGAATAATTTTAAATTAATTCACTTAATTAATTTGGTTTAATTATGGTCTCATATACTATGTGCATATTACTACTATATCATATAAAGTAAAACATACACAACATTCCGCGCATAAAAATAACCGGTATGATCATGGACTTTTCCTAGGTGCGGTTTCGAATACAAACTGACAAAACCGCGGGTCACAAACTAAGGGTATCTAAAACCGCCAATAGGATCTTTATTGTTGTACGCCAATGGGTTCTTTATCTCTCCTTGGTCTTCAACTTCTTGCTCCATTCTTGTTACATAGTAATTTATCTAATAATTACACCCGCCGCACACGGGGGGAGCTAATGGGAATGGGATAAATGCAAAAAGTAAACTAGGTCACGTTTTTCATAACGGCCTAGGACAATTTTTCAAAAACCAACATAAAGAAAACATTCCCATCTACCTTATTGGTCGAGTCCATGATCAATCGGGGTCCATATAATCACATTATATCTACACATCTAATCCATACAATTTTATCTTATGAAAAAGATTAAATTCTAATTTTAACTACTCATGCGTCTTTATTTTATCACGTCAAATAATTAAATAACTTTTAATTAATTATATGACTTAATCGAAAATTAAAATTAACATTTAATTTTAAATCGATTTCAATTTTAATTAAATTTGAACTATTCAAAATAAAATTAAAAGTCTCATATTTGTTTCCTTTCCAAAACTAAATTTAGCTTAGGCCTGGCCACTTTCCAAAATCAAAATTTTGGAAGTGGCTTGAGCTTAGCTATTCCAAATCAAATATTTGGAAAGGCCAAATAGTTTTAGTTTAGGCACAACCTTTTTCAAAATCAAAATTTTGGAAGTGTTTGCAGCTTTGCCTATTCCAAATCAAAATTTGGAAAGACCAATATGCCATATGGTTTCCCAATGGTCCAAACTATTTGAACCATTGGTTGGCCATACGACACAACTAAACAAACGAGATATTTATGCACAATAAAATATCACAAAACGAAAAGGGTTGATCTCCCCATTGGAAGAAGACAGTCGACGGACGGCAGCCCCAGGGCCACCGCCGCCGCCGAGGAAGGGGGACGCCGCCAGTCGGCCGACCCCCCATAAACCCTAGTTTTTTTTTTTTTTTTTTTTTGTTTTAACGTTTCGTGATTTAAATCTTGCATCTATCGATTAAATACTATGCAATTAAATTATGCTTATTGCTTAAGCTCGAAGTCTGGCTCTGCTACCACTGTTAGGAAATCACTAGTTTAACAAAGCGGAATTTAAAATTTGATTTCCTTTTCTAGATCGTTCTTCGTTTAATGCAATAAACACGTTAAGTAGTTTGACGGTTATACCTCAGATGATCTATAAGATCGTCGCTTTGACCGCCATCGGAGAGTAGTTCAATGCGCAAGCCGTCCACGCGTCCGGCCTCTATCGCTAATCCACACGAACCCCTCGCCGGAATCCTCCTTGGATTGCTATCGGAAAAACTCCGGCTACTAGACCGGACCTTTACTTCCCTCACAAACTCACTATGAAAGGCTCTCTATTTTACACAAGAATTATGAACTCTTGCAATTGTGTTGTTGTACAAAACAGCTTGACACCCACCTCCTATATATAGTAGAAGGTGGCGCCCCAATGGTGTGTAGGAGAAGAAAACCTTTTTCCAATAAAATAAGGAAAATCAACTAGATTGATTTATCTCTTTAATTATAATTGATTTTGCCAATATCATATATTGATTATAATTATCTTATTACCATAAATCTATTTTTCAAAATCAATTAATATCTTATATTAATATTATGGCAATCTTATTAATTAAAGTGCACAATCCAAGTGTATCTTATACACTCAAAAGTGGCGCCCCATATGCCAATAAATTGGCTTCCGGAATATTCTTTAATTAATCTAATTTATATATAATTAATATCTTGTATTTTATTTATTCATAATAAATAAATACCATCATACTAATTTACCACTATAACATTTATAGTCTAGAGATAAACTTTCCTTATTTGGTTATCAACTATAACCGCATTTTAATCCGACTCGATGTTCATATGTGTGTGACCCGATAGGCTTCCGAATATGTTGGCCGTAGACACAAAGTGCAATTTACTAAAATGCCCTTCATGCCTAACGATCACGGGATAGCGTCTAGCAACACACCGTGACCCCCAATCATCGGAAGAGTCAAAAAGCAATGACTACTACCTTTCATGTGAAGCGCTTACCGTGTAACTTACAATCCTATCATTTGTAATAATATCCATACGATCGTATCTCGAAAGTGTCAATACATTAACGATCGTATCTTATAATCTGGATATCATGCTCTCTCGAATAACACATTTACTCCCACTTTGCAAAGATTCTCGAGAGCTAGACATTCCTTATAAGAAGGCCATTTCGGATATTCGATCCCAATCATAGGATACGCGATTCCCGGACGACCAATCATGTATACTCCGCATGCTTCAATATCATACCCAATCACTACCGCATGATCGCCCCGTGGTTAAGAGAAATCTCAATAGTGTCAAAGCATGACAATCCACACCGTGATTCCATGAAGACTCCGGTCAAAAGGATAATTACACAACCGCCACATAGTGTGACACTTAATGTAAGTGGGTCGATCTAACGTCACGCATTCTCTAATACACGCCCACGCATACCCGGTCAAGTGTCTACACTACACTTCGATGAGCGAGATCTATCCCTACATTCTAAAAGATAGAAGACATCCAATACGTGCTAGTCTGATTATACTATCAATGTCCCATTTGATAATACATAAGGCTAGAGACATTCAAGTACCAACCTTGTTATAGTGATTAGAGATCTCATCAACCATAATCACTATCATGGTTTCTCTATCACAGATTGATACTAGGGACGTTACTATATATATACAACAAACAATATGAAGATAAACAATATAGAATAACATAAGTGCTTTTATTAATCATAATAAAGTTATTACATGAACTAAATAGACTGTAAATGACCCGACCCGGTCGGATCCGGTCCAACCCGATTGGGTTTAGGACACCTTTCCAACAACAAGAGTATGGGATTGACTACAATGAAGTGTTTGCCCCAATAGCAAGGATGGAAACTATCATACTAGTGTTATCTTTGGCAGCTCAAAATCATTGGAAAGTACATCAAATGGATGTGAAGTCAGCTTTTTTGAATGGTCAGCTGGAGGAAGAAGTATATGTGGATCAGCCACAAGGTTATGTGAAGAATAGAGCATAAAACAAAGTGTATTGGTTTAACAAAGCCTTATATGGACTCAAGCAAGCCCCAGGGCTTGGTACAGTTGTATTGACTCTTATTTTGTGAAGGCAGGTTTCATAAGGTGTCCATATGAACCTACCTTCTAAGTGAAAGTTAACAGCAGAGGAAGGCTACTGATTGCTTGTTTGTATGTGGATGATCTTATCTTTATCAGCAGTGAACTCAACACGATAACAGAGTTCAAAGAGGCAATGAAGATCAAATTTAGCATGACAGACATGGGACTAATGCAATATTTCTTGGGCATTGAAGTTCAGCAGACTGAGTCATGTATACTTGTATCTCAAAAGAAGTATTATCTAAAATTCTCAGCAGGTTTGGAATGAAGGACAGCAACCCAGCACTTACACCCTGTGAAGCTGGTATGAAACTTAGCAAAGAAGGAACGGGTGGTAAGGTGAATCCCACCTTGTACAAACAGATGATTAGGTGCCTTCTTTATTTGACAGCAATAAGACCAGACATCATGTATGCTGTAAGTGTGGCAAGCATATATATGGAGTCACCATCAATAGATCATTTAAACTATGTGAAGAGGATCCTAAGATACTTAAATAGAACCATCAATCTTGGCATCTAGTATGGTTCAGCAGGGAAGGCTCAGCTGACTGGATATTCAGACAGTGATTATGCAGGAGATGTTGATGACAGGAAGAGTACTTCTGGTTTTGTGTTTATGTATGGAACAAGTGCTATCAGCTGGTCTTCAAAGAAGCAACCAATAGTCACTCTATCTACAACCAAAGCAGAGTTTGTTGCAACATCACATGGTGCATGTCAATTGATCTAGTTAAGAAGACTGCTGGATGTTCTAGGACAAGTTCAGCAGAATGGAAACATTTTGTATTGGGATAACAGTTCCACTATTAAGTAATCCAAGAATCCAGTCTTACACAACAGAAGCAAGCATATAGATGTGAAGTATCACTTTCTAAGGGATCTATGTGAAGAAGGGATCATTGAGTTGCTGCATTGCATAAGTGAAGATCAATTAGCTGATATAATGACTAAAGGACTGAAGAGGGATCAATTTCTGAAGCTTTGAGATAAGCTGGGAATGTGTGTAGTAATATGAACTGTTAGCTCAGATTAAGGGAATGAATGTTAGAAGATTATGTTAATTATTATGTTAATTAATTAAGTTTTATTACCTAAAGCTATGTCAGTAATATTATTTCTCACTTTCGCATGATTTCCTATTACTAGAGTAGTTGTCGTTAGTTAAAGCCATAATCTTATGTTTCCTATTTTTTAGACAGTGGCTTAATGGTTAGTTTTATATGCTTGTTCTATCAATGAAATTATCAAGTTTTCCCAAAACTATCTCTTCCATAAAAGTTATCAGCTTTACCAATTAAAAGCACAACATAAATGATTAATGCACCGGTTCGGTGCATCATTTGATCACCGACTATTACTCCAGACCATTGATTGACACTTACAATAAAATAAAAAAATATAACCTTCTATTTATTGTTTCTTCTCTTCTTTCTATATTCAACAAGTCTACATGGATTCTATTAGTTTGTTTTTTTTTTCTTTTTCCCTTTCTTTTTTAGAAACATTCTATTAGTTTTGGAAAAGTATACATACACAGAAATTGACACACAAATTTAATCCCAATTATGCATTTATGTTTGAGAATAAAAATACAAAATAAAATAAATCACAGCCTCATGATTGGCAGTCGGGGGATGCTTTCGGTGAAATTCTGGGTGGCCCCATCACCTTTGATTAGTTTTTCTATCACCTTTGATTACCTTTGATTCTATATGCTAGAATACAACTAACTTCATGACTTGGCATTACTGGTTACAAGATATATAGCATATAAAAGGTTCCGATTGCACCATAAAATCTCTCGAAAATGGGCCACTTAACCCCATAAAAAAAATATATATATATATTATATATATTTTTACACAATTTAAAATGTTAATAGACTAATATCTACTATATGACCCGCTAAGTCTTTTTTTAAAATATTGACATTTAGCCCGTAAGCATATTTGGATTTTTATAATTAATGCTTATATTCTTATAATATGATATGTCGCTCACGATTCCTAACTCGTGTTCAAGAATTCCTGCTGCCGCCCCAGTTTAGAGGTTCATGCATTTTACTTAGGGTTTTTGGATTATTGTCTTCGCCTTGTTCTTTTGGACAGATTCGGCTTTTATATTCAAGGGGGATTGAGGGAAAATGACAAAAATATTTACAAAATGAATAAATATGACACACTCATTTTTTTAGTTACAAAATGGACAAAATAATTTCAGACGGACAAAAATACCATTTTATTAAATGAACGCGCGCTTCAGTTTCTTACTTTCGTTTACTTTCATCCGCTTCAGGTATTTGTTTTGTTTTGTTTTGTTTTTTTTTTTTTTTTCAAACACTCGTAGCTTTTATTTTATAACTCCGATTATCGAAATGTTTTCACCAAAATTCATGTTTTTTTTTCCTCTTCAATTTGAGCCCAAACACGATATCCTTCCGATGTCAATTTTGAAAGACGAAAAAACATTTATATTAACTTATAAACGACCGTAACTTTTGATTTAGAACACCGATCATCAAAATTGTTTCACCAAAATTCATAATTTTTTTTTATCTTCAATTTGAGACCACGTTTGATACATTTTCGACGTAGTATTTGAAAGCCGAATTTTATCGCAGCTTTTACAAAGAACGATAATGACGTGACGTAGAATAACACAAGATAAAGATGACACAAGAATAAGAATACAAGAATACAAAGAATAAAGGACACAAAGAATACAAGAATACAAGAATACAAACGAATACAAGAATAAAATACAACAATAAAGGTGACACAGTTTATTAACATCCAAAATATCATCATTAACATTGCATAATACAACAATCTATCAAAAAAATGCTTCATATCCTAATGAAACAATCTATGAAAGCATTATGGAGATGCAACTCCGGGGGAATCAAGAGAATAAAACCTAATACTTATTAGATGTAATCAAAAGCATATTAATGAAACTAAAACATTCTTCAAGTTCTTGAAGACAAAAGCGATCTGTTTTACCATCTATGGACCTTCATCCTTCAAACCCGCACCACATCAAACTCATGAAAGATGTATGAAGCGAAAAATGCATCAAATAGCATCGGCTCGGCTTCATCAATAGAGAATCTAGGATCCACCAATTTTCTAAAGACAAAAAAACACAAACATAACCATTTGAATCAAGAAAGTAACACACCAACAAAGTAACACACTAGTCTATTTTTGTTCTCAACAAAATAACACACCAACAAAGTAACACACTAGTCTATTTTTGTTCTCATCAAAGTAACACACTAACAAAGTAACACACCAACAAAGTAACACACTAGTCTATTTTGGTTCTCAACAAAGTAACACACCAACAAAGTAACAGACCAACAAAGTAACACACTAGTCTATTTTTGTTCTCAACAAAGTAACACACTAACAAAGTAGCACACCAACAAAGTAACACATTAGTCTATTTTTGTTCTCAACAAAGTAACACACCAACACAGCAACACAGTAACACACCAACAAAGTAACACACCAACAAAGTAACACAATAGTCTATTTTTGTTCTCAACAAAGTAACACACCAACAAAGTAACAAACTATCCTATTTTTGTCCTCAACAAAGTAACACACTAACAAAGTAACACACCAACACAGCAACACACAAACAAAGTAACACAGCAACACAACAACAAAGTAACACACTAACAAAGTAACACTAGTCTATTAGAAAGCTTAATGCTATGCCAAGTAAAAAACACAATCAATCTTGTTTAAAACATCATACATGCATCCTTAAACCAAACCTTAAACCGTGGGATCACCAATATGATCAGCCACAACAGACGTACCATTATTTCTGTTCTCAACAGAACTATTAGCCCTCTCTAAAAAAAAAAAACTATTTGTTTCAACTTCATGGTTATCAAAAGAGTTGACGATGGTAGCTTCAATATCTACCATGGCAGTTTCAATACCTGCCTTGGGATTCCTCTCAACCCCAGTTGCCAGAGGAACGGTCCCAGACTCAATACGCGAATTATCAAACTCAATTCGCAAATTTCTAGAATTTTCAAAATTTGAAAAGGATAAGGGTATACACCATAGTCATAAATTTAACAAAGAATACCTTTTCAAATTTGTAGATGCACGGCTGAATTAAGCTCAAACACCAAGCCCACTAATCAAGTCTCTTGTGGCCTTCATCAATTTAAGCTCTGAAAATCGAGTGTACTTCTTGAGGCTTTCATTTCTCTATCAATGAATTCAACCCTGCTTTCCTTCATAGTTATATGTGTCCAAAAGTGTTGTTTTGTAAGACTTAACCGCCTTTTCTTCCCATGTAAATGCTTTATTTGTTCTCACATTAGCAATCACCTGAAAGATAGCACAAAGTTACAAAAGCATCTCTTTGACATTGACGCATTAAATTAGCAACTCACCTAAAAGCGTTTGAGCTGTTACAGAGAAGTGTAATTTATACCGTATTTTTGTCAAATAATTTATCTACAACACTAGTTGAAACATCAGGATTAAGAAAGGACTAAATGTTACAAAAAGATAGCTTTATGGACATATATAGTTGCAAAATAGAAAGATTATAACAGAAAAGAAACTTTGTTAGCAACTGCAAATGTAGTGACTTTAATTATGCAAATTAGATTCAGCACATACAAATATATGAACTGTCCAAAAATGCTCAAAGATAAAAAATGCAGGCAAAATGAAAAGGATGCTATCATTCAGGAAGGTCAACTTACTACTTCCAAATGGGTGGAAGCTTTTTGTGGACCGATCGATATACCAATAATCAAGTCTTCAATCAGCTGGTGGAATACATCGCATCAACCTGGGAGCATTGGCCGATCTGGTATATCAATACATGTACCTATGCTCATTTCTTGTAGTAGAGAGCAAGGCGATGAATTCAGCTCTCAAAAAGGATCAATTGGAACTTGGAATCTTTGTCTTTCATGTTCCTCTCAATGCTGAAAAAATCCACTTCCTTCTTAAAATAAAATAGAAACTATCGGTGCACTCCTGAGAAATTCATTACAATGCTAAACTTCTAGCAAACAAATATATGTGTATATTAAAATATTAGTTTTGTCGAATGCAAACAAATACATCGATTCAAGCATTGGAGTCGTTGTGTGGCTGAATTTCACAGCGAAGGAGGATATACGACGGCGATGGTGGAAAAATGTTTATTAAAAGATTCAGAGGCTTTCAATGTTATATCAAGGGTATTTTAGTCCGAAAAAAAATGTTTTGTCCTTAAATCAACAAAAAAAATGTATGTGGATTAAAATTTATTTACAGGATGGAAAGTGGACTAAAACCTAATATTCCCTATATTCAATTGGTTTAAAATAATCATTGAGACCCTTTTTTGGCGCAATAAAAAATCAAAATAAAAATAAACAACCAAAAAGAATAAAGCATCATTTCCCTGAAAACACAATCATAACATCGATCTATCGAAAGAGGAGAAGACTCAAGAAATTATTAAGAAAAGAATGGAATCAAGCAGGACAAAATTAGGAAGCTCTCTCAAAGTACCTTTTGTTCATGAGTTGGCTAATCAGAATTTGTCATCTGTTCCACCTCGTTAAGTTCGTGTTGACAATATTAAGGGATTTTTTTCAATATACCACCCATTCTATGTGCTATTTGTCAATATATCACTTTAAGGCAATTTTGCTTCTCGAAAAAAAACGCAGATCTTCACCTCTTGGCATGAATGTCACATGCGATCTTAGTAAGACACATTCCCTATTGGGTTTCCCCTTCCCAATTAGGGTTTAGAGCTGCAAAAGAAATTCCGGTTATAGACTTGAAGAAGCTGCTTTGTAGGGATGAACCGATGAATCCCGAGCTTGAAAAGTTGCATTCTGCTTGCAAAGAATGGGGTTTTTTCCAAGTAAGATCGAGCTATTTAACAATGTTTTTGCACTTTTATCGTCATCTATGAAATTTATTTTTTTTCAGTCTATTTCTATTACGTGACATGTTTTAAATGGGTAAGGTATATAATACCTTTAATGATGGATGGTAAATCTGCCAAGATGAAACATTGTAAAAGTGATCGAAAGGGAAAGAAAAAAAATTAACGAAAAATGTTTTTCTTTCCCTTTATTATTGTGTTAATTGACCGTTGCATCGATTATGATTATAATTATAATTATATATAATTGATGTTGTTACAGATCGTTAATCATGGGGTGAGTACATTAGTGGTAGAGAAAGTGAAAAAGGAGGCTGAAGCATTTTTCCAATTGTCAAAAGAGGAGAAAGAAAAATTCGGGCAAGAAGTTGATCATTTGGAGGGATTTGGACAGGGTTTCGTTATGTCTGAAGAACAAAAGCTTGACTGGGCAGACTTGTTTTATTTGGTGACTCAACCTGCATATTTAAGAAATCCTCGTTTGTTTCCCAAGCTTCCCCTTTCATTTACGTACGGTTTCATTCGAAATTGCATACTAAAGATCATTGCAATCATGGATAAATACACTACAAAATACAAATTGGACAGATTGATTATATTTTTTATGTATATCTAAGCATGAATGCATGATGTCATCTTGATTAATTTAAAGAATTAATGCTTGCAGAGAAACTTTCGAGGTGTACACCACCGAAATGAATAGCCTTGCAACGAAGATCTATGGCCTAATGGCTAGAGCTTTAGGAATGGATCTCGAAGACATGACCATCCTTTCTGAGGAAGCAATGCAGTCTATGAGGATTAATCAGTATCCACCATGCCCACAACCAGAACTTACCTTGGGTGTTGGCCCGCACTCTGATGGTTCTGGGCTAACCATTCTACTTCAAGTTAATGAAGTAGAAGGACTACAAGTCCGGAAGGATGGAGCGTGGGTCCCTGTGATACCACTTCCTAATGCTTTCATCGTCAACGTGGGTGACATGTTGGAGGTAAACAAATCATATTCTTGTTGATTTTATATGTTCATCTATCATAATCATGGTGTGAAGTTCAACTTTTTTTTTTTTTTTTTTGACAAAATTTTGTTCTTGATGACACTGAATGTAGATAGTGACAAGCGGGATTTACAAGAGTGTGAAGCATCGAGCAACAGTGAATTATGACGAGGAAAGATTCACTATTGCAGTATTTCATGTCGCAAATCTAGAGGGTGATCTAGGACCTGCTGCAAGCCTTGTTACTCCTCAAGATCCACCAAAATTCAAACAAATCAGTGTTGTAGATTACCTCAAGGGATATTTATCCCGAGAACTTGATGGAAAGTCTTATCTTGACAGCATGAGGGTTTAGAGCATGAAATACTCCACAACTTCTTCAAGAAATTCAACAAGATTAAACACATCGTGCGGACACACCTCATAGCTAGAACCGCATCAAAACACACACACTTCATATTAATCATTGATGTTACAATCCAAAACAATGACGTGATATATGTCATATACATCACATTGCCTTAAGTATCTTGTAATAGTCACATCACATGCACTTGATGGGACTTGAGCCCAGAACCTCTTGATACTGAAACTTCAACTTTCATCTTCTTTGCGTTGTATCTTCATTAAGTCGAGATACGATTTACCGTTAAGCTTTTGAGCAAAGAATTCTTTGAAATAATTCTCAAGTGGAACACTTTTGAAAACTGCAGGATTGTGTAGTCCTATAAGGCTTTTTGCAGGTCCTAATAAAGAATTCATGTTAGAGCTATAAAATGTAGCAATCGATAGCCTCTCGTGGTTACGGTTCACCGTTCCTCGGTGCTCCACACTTCGATACACGCCGTTACTGATAATCTGCAAGAGTGAACAAAAAAAAAAATGTCAACATTAGCATTACTCCAATAAAAAAGATATTTTAGTTGATGTAATATACCTCCATAATGTCACCAACATTCACTATGAATGCATCTTTTTTCGGTTTCACTGAAATCCATTTTCCATCGTTACGTATTTGAAGGCCTTCGATTTCATTCACTTGAAACAGAATTGTTAGAGCATCTGCATCAGAATGCGGAGTGAAGCCGATAGCTTTATCTGGCTCTGGACATGGCGGATAGTAATTCATTCTCATACTCTGTACTCCATCACTAAAAAGCCCTATCATTTCTTCATTATCCATCTTTAAAGCCTTAGCCATTTGAGTAAGTAGTGTCATGGCTAGATCTTTAAGCTCTTGAGAGTAAGCTTCTATTATCTGTCTGTAGCAATAATTAACGGCTCGAATTAGGGGATAATATTATACAGGCAAAATTGCAAAATTCATTATGTAATTAAGCTTAGGGATTTAGCCCAGGTTTTCGTCCTGTAACTTTCAAATTTAGTTCTCTGATGTCAAAGGAGGCTGAATTTGAAAAAAAAAATAAAAAAAATCAAACACGTCCAATATTGCGTCACGTTTACCGTGGCACAATATTGGGATGTGATGTTTGGCTTTTTAAAGGTCAAACCTCACTATGGTGCATGCCACTAAAGACGTTCAATGCTTATTAATATATGCATGCAATTATGCATCATTGAGGGAGGGAAGAGGGGGGAAGAGCGGGGGTAGGGGGGAGGAGGAGGCAAACCTTAGCTTTATGGGCAACTTTTCAAACAATTCCACTTTCCTAAGAGTAATTGGAAGGGTGGTTATGTAGAATATATCTGACCAGTCAAGTTTTTGTTCTTCAGACACAACAAAGAGCTGTCCAAATCCTTCATGGTTGTCTGGCTGCTGCCATAGAAACTTCTTTTCCTCAAAAGGAAGTTTAAAGAAATCAATAATTTCACTCTTTAAGCTCTGTAGCAATGGAACAGAAACACCATGGTCCACAACCTACTTCAATGAAAAAAGGTTACATCATCAAACTTCTTTGCTCTAAAAAAATATTTATCAAATGATTGGTATAAATCAAGAGTATCCTATGATGCACATATGCAACCGTGTATTCCCTACCCTTCATCTATTTTTATAATTTTAGAAACAAGCATAAGCAATACTATATTGTCAACTGAGCAAGTTCAATTGAAAAGTAGCTGAGACATTACGGAAAAAAGAGAGTAAAAACCTGGAAAAAGCCCCAATCTTTGCAAGCAAGGTGAAGCTTCTCCAGTTCAGAATCAATGGCAGTTCCAGTTAACAAGCTTTGAAGATTGATTACAGGTACTGATTGAAGTGGCAAGGAGGCATCAGAAAGCAAATCAGATTCAGATTCTTCCAAATGGCGCACGTATCGAGGTGGGATTTTGGTGATGGGATCTCTGGCTAGCTCTTGGACACTTGGGACTATGAGGGATTTTCCAAAGTTCACTTCTTCAGTCGATGGAGACATTGACTCCGTGTTTTCAACTGGTTTTGTCTAAATATTGAAACCATTTTGTTTAACATCTGTCCGGTTAAATGTATACGGTTCGATTCGACACGATTAATGTCGTATTTGAAACCAAACCAAACCAAAAGTCGCAGATATTCAAAATCCGAAACGGAACTGTTCAATATGGTAACAAAATAGAATCGAACCAAAAAAAATACAGTCTGTTAACCCTAAAAAAGTTAAAAAGTATCAATTTGGTTCGGTCATATAAGTTGCATCTGATTACTTCAATTTGAATTGTCCGAATAATGTCTAGATATATCTTATTAAATAATTTTGATATTCAGTCGATTATTTATAATTTTCTCTAAACGGTTACAAAAAAAATAGAGGCTACCATGGTTATAAACATTCATTTATCAATGATTCAGTTACGATTATGATTATCTATTCGGTTTGGGTAATAGAATGGCTTGTTATATGGATTGATTACGGTTAATTTTAAAAGTTAACTGAAACTAAAACCAAAATTATCGGTTTCTTCATATTATGAATCGAAATCGAACCAAACCGAATCGAATCAACTGTATCCCGACCGAATTAAAATCGAACCAAACCAAACCTATCTGCGTCTGTTAATTTTCTTATCTCTTCCCTTTCCTTCCTCAACCCGTTTCATCCTCCTCCCTCCTCTTCTACACTTCTAAAGACTGCATCCAGCAGCAAGTTCCAGCCTGCCACCATCACCAGAAATCAGTTTTTCTGCTCAGATATTGAATTCGAGTAAGTTTTCTTCACCTCAAAACCTTTAAGGGGAGAAAGGGGTTTGGTGTTCATTAACCGTAAAGAACTGGGTTTTAATGGTTACATTTGCTTTACAGTAATTTCAATCGATTTCTAAGCTAGAAAGTTTGGATTTTTCATGCATTCCTGCTGCCCTGAGCCTTAAAATAATGTTGGGTCGGGACGGATTGACTGATTAATCTCCAATTCAAATGTACCCTTGTTGAATTTATTTGTATTTATCGGCAGCATTTTGAGCTCAATTTGTATGAGTTCTAACAAGCACTGGATTTAATCCCTTTACCAGTGATTGTTAGAACTCAATTTAAGCGTGAATTTTGCTCAGTTTTGGAAATTGTGTTTGCTCAATGGTTTTAGGAATATTAGGTTATAATCCTTTTAATTTATGCTTTGCTTACAATTCTTAAGTACTTCCATCAGCTTATTGTTGCACAAACTAAAGGATGCTTGCAGTGATGTCAGGGAAAATTTGTGCTTAGTCACTCAATTCTGTGTAGAGACAGAGACATTCTTTGCACCCGAAAACACCCGTGTTTTTGTTGTTTTCCTGTGAAGTCAGTAAATGAACACAACAAATTTTCAAAACTGTTGTGCTTAGTCCGTTTTGCAAGTGCGCATAGCTAAATCATTCTCTTTTGATAAACAAATTCGATATATCGTGTTTTAGAATCTGTTTTCTTGGTAAACTATCTGTCTCTGATTCTTACTGTTAATGTTTCGATTCCTAATCTTTGTACAGCTTTCGATTTATGAGACCTTTCTAAGGAAGATGAAGATTATTGGGTATAGTAACATTTCTAAACCCACATTCTCCATGTTACATGGTGAGTTACCTGCCCTTAATTCATGTATGCACCGACGCCTGTTTTCTACCGCCTTATGGAATTTTAAAGATAATTCGAAGAAGATCGGATTAGTCATGCGTTTCCGGTGTAATATGTCCACCACCCTTTCATCTCGTTCTATTGATTCACCGTCATCAAAGGTTAAAGGGGTAGACAGACAAAAGCCTTCACCGTCACTTTACACGCATCCTAGTTTAGCAGAGATGAAGAAGGAGAGGATAGCAAACCGTGCTCTGGTTTATGAATTCTTACGAGGCATCGGAATAGTGCCTGATGAGCTTGATGGGTTGGAGCTTCCGGTGACGGTTGATGTTATGCGAGAACGGGTGGATTTTCTTCACAAACTAGGATTCACAGTTGATGACATTAACAATTATCCTCTTGTTCTGGGATGCAGTGTGAAGAAAAACATGGTTCCCGTGCTCGATTACCTTGGTAAATTAGGTGTCAGAAAGTCTTCTCTTTCGGAATTTTTGCGTCGGTATCCACAAGTTCTACATGCTAGTGTTGTTATAGACCTTGCTCCTGTTGTCAAGTATCTTCAAGGAATGGATATACAGCCATGTGATGTTCCTCGAGTTTTAGAACGATATCCTGAATTATTAGGCTTCAAGTTGGAAGGCACAATGAGTACTTCAGTGGCGTATTTAGTTGGAATCGGGGTTTCTAGACGAGAGATTGGCGGTGTTTTGACTAGGTATCCTGAGATATTAGGGATGAGAGTTGCACGTACAATCAAACCGTTTGTGGAATACTTAGAAACCGTAGGGATCCCTAAATCATCTGTAGCTAGATTGATTGAAAAAAGGCCTCATATTCTCGGGTTCCCGCTTGAAGAGAGGGTAAAACGCAATGTGAAAACGCTTTTACAGTTCAATGTAAGGCGGATATCTCTTGCATCTGTGATTGCAGAGTACCCTGAAATTATAGGAATTGATATCGACACGAAGCTTCAAACCCAACTGGAATTTCTTAAATCAGTTTCTGGATTAAGCATCGAAGATTTCGGGAGAGTTATAGAGAGAATGCCACAAATAGTCAGCCTCAGCATTAACCCTGCAACGAAGCGTGTCGAATTCCTTAAAACGTGCGGTTGTTCCTCAGAACAAGTAAAAGAAATGATCATAAACTGTCCTCAATTGCTTGCATTGAATCTTGAAATCATGAAACGAAGTTTCGATTACTTCCAGAACACCATGAAAAGGCCATTAGATGATCTGGTAGCATTTCCTGCATTTTTCACTTTTGGTCTTGAGTCTACTTTAAAACCTAGACACAAGCAGATTGCTGCTAAAGGTTGGGAATGTTCTTTGGCTTGGCTCCTTAACTGCTCGGATGAACGGTTTAATGAGCGGTTGGCTTATGACTCCGTTGGTCAGGAAGAACCGGAAGCTGATTCATACACCGAACCTAATGGATCCATGTATTTGAGACGTAACGAGCTGGACTCTGATGATGATGATGATGATGACAGTGAGGATGATGGATACGCGTAGAATGACCATAATTTCACTTGGTTTTTTTCACTGAACGTATCAAGTGGTATATGCATCGTATCAGTCGTTTTTACTTTGTGTGAGGACAAGGATGTGATACATATTGCTTGGTATAACCTTCTTCTAAATGGTTGTAGTATGTAATATATTTTGCTCGGTTATTATCGGTATATCTTCTCTTTTTGGGTTAAATGGTTCAGATTGGATAAACTTTTGTAGTTAATTAAATGGTAGAATGAGATACATTTTTCCTGCATAAATCTTGTTTTGAGCTTACAAATGTACCGAGTATGAAACCAAATATTGTTGTCAAATATGGTGCACCAGTTTCCTAACAACCTACTTTCCCCCTCTTTTCATAAATGTCCATTCGAATAAAAAAGGCCTTGCCTTGTTTAATTTTTACATTTTTTTTAGTTTCTAAAATTGAAAAAGTCAAAGTAGGGACAGCTATGTAATTTTGGGTCATTGCTTTTGCTCTTAGTTAATCAATATCTACCTCCCCCAGAAAAGAAGGGGGAAAAGTAAAAAAGAATATTCAATGAAGAAATTAAATAAGGATGAAAAGAATATAATCCACATGTAATGTTGCATTATGCAGAATTTTTCCTGAAAAGGAATGCTACAATTATCCATGTTAAGTCAACTAAGAACAAAAATGAATTGTTTGATTATTGCCATTGATAATTGTGTTTGTTTAATTAATGCATTTTAAAGTTTTTCTTCAATATCTGGACAGGTGTTTTGTTTATGTTCCCTCTCGGCAACTCTGTAACGCCTTGAAACCCTCCGAAGTCTGGTAGCGTTAATTGAGCTATAAATGACCCGGTCAACTATTTAGATCGTCGTCTTCATTTGGTCTAAAAATGCTAACCTGGGTTGACAGGATTTTTACATCTCACACTTTATAAGGAGGTCATTCGTTTCTCTCAGATCTAATGTGAGATATCACGTACTCATACTTAACATGGAAATAAATTTGGTACAATTCGATTTTTTTCGAGTTCGAACTTGTATCGAGCTATTCGAATTATTAAACATGTCAATTTCGATTTGTAATATTATTTCCTCAATAATGCTAGTAATTTAGTATATTATTTCCTCAATAAATTTAGTATATTATTTCCTCAATAATGCTAGTAATTATTTGATGGACATTACTGTTTTATAATCATAATATGTAAAAAGATAATACTACATCAAGTATTGTTGAAAGAAATATTATGGGGCCTTCTGGCAGAGTAAGAGTCGAATCTGCAGACGATTCTGAATGAACTTGAATTAGTCGGAACAATGAGTTCCGTATATCGGGGCTTTAAGAGGAAAAAAAAAATACTGCACCAAGTATATTTTGTAGAATGCAACGACTATATATTACAGGTACACTGCACATAACCACGTCACAAGTGATTTCCAACGACTTACTTTACTTGTCCAATAAGCTATCTATATATATATTAGTATATAAAATCATCCAGATTGTTTGATAATTAAAAACGTGTTACTAAAGGTATTTTTTAGTACTAAATCGACATAAATTAGTGAAATGATGTGACAAAGCATGATAAAAAAAATTGATGAATGATATCACTGATGTTGATTATCAGCAGCTAATTTCTTTGAGATAATTCTTTGTTAATTTAAGGCATCCCAAGTCTCAACCCTTCATAGTAAACTGCCTTCTAAAAAATAAATACACAAAAAAATTAAAGGAATTTTCAATATAATAAATTATCATAGGTAAATGATAAGTTTACACCTTTTATTTATATAAAGATACATAATTCACGATCAACCGATACATAATTCACGATCAACCAACGTAATACCGTTTATTTGTTGAGTTGTATTTATAGTTTAGATTACCTTAATTACATACCTTTTATATAGACGGAATTATGCAAATATATCATTCTTGATTATAATTATATATACATGCATTTCATTGATCATGACATCAAGTAGCTGAATTTATTAAGTAACCCATATGCATACAATTTCTTACTTTTATATATACTATATATTCATAAAATGCGACTTTAAGACATTATTAATGTTTAATGCATTTCGTCACCAATGACGGTATTTGCACTTTATTAAGATAATGATAATAATAATTGGCCAAACACATATCTGTGCACAACAAAAACGTGTTTTTTTTTTATCAATTTAGTATATGTCTTGAGACATCCCGCAGATTGATTTGTTGTTGTTTAGTCTCATGTGTCTAGGTCCTTAATTATAAAATAAAATGTCTTAAGTCTCAATATTATTAAATAATTAACTTTATCTGCATAGAAATATCAAACAAAAAGCCATTAAAAAAGTAATTATAATTTAGCCCAATTCGTCTCTGAGATTTATGGTCTGGTAAATCAAAGAAATACACCAATGAGGGACAACCTAATAAGCTGCTAAATAGTTTCAAAAAAAATAAGCTGCTCAATTTTTTCTTTAGCTTAATTAAGAAACAAATGTGACAAAAGCAAAAGAGCTTAAGAAAACTCCAAATCTTATTGTCGAATTTGAAATAAGGTATTGATAGAATATATGAGACGGTCTCCAGATCTCCAGGGCATTACCTAACGTGAAAGGGTTTGGCTACATTAAAAAGGCAGCTGGTCTTTAAGTTAAACTATGGAGATTCGAATCCCGTAAAGAAGGATTTCATACCGTTCTTTAATATAATAGCAAATCCATGACTTTGAATCATTAAATTATCTGATTAATATATTTATTAGATTCTCAGGAGCGGGGGCGCTTAAAAAGTAAAAAGAGCTAGGGACCATGAAAATTTTACTTCAATAAATGCGTGTGTATATATATATATATATATATATATATATATATATATATATATATATATATATATATATATATATATATATATATATTTATTTTAAATACTAATAAGATATTGCCTTAAAAGTGATCATTAAGGTATAAACGTGAGTGATGACCAGGGGTTTGAATCTTTCTTTAGAGGCAAAAACTTCTTTTTTTTACCCTTTTTAGAAGGCGCAAAACAATATTTGGCCGGCTAAATTTTGGACGTATGCGTATCTGCATGGGACAGAAGAGTGAAGACTCTTAAGATTAGGGTTTAACCATTTTTAGAAAATATGTTGTTCCATTAAATTCTAACGACTTTCATCTACCATTGATATTCATTAGGTAGGTTGAAATTGGATGAGGGGTTTAATTTGGTAGTAACTAGCTAGATCTGGTATATAACTCAAATAATGTCGTAAACTCAATTGTAGCAACCCGTGTTTTAAAGTGTTGCAAGTGATGTTAAATATGACTATCGAATAAAATTAAGTGTCTCATACTGTGGGACAGTGTGACCCACCTTTAAAGGTCTTTAATAGTGTCCGAAATTAAGTGTATTCTAGCTCTATACACTCTGAGAGATGGTTGAGTCATATCGATCTAAAGTCCTGTAATATGTTTCTGGTAAATTAATATGTCACTTTCGTAAGAGCAACCCTAGTGGTGGATTGAATAGAGGTTGTCTGATTATGACACAATTTTACACATGACACCATTGTATTGGTGTTTATATTTAGATAGAATTGTAAATGAGATGTGACAGATATGATGTAGTAATGGCTAAAAACTAAAAAACGAAAAGAATACCCAACAAACCCATCTCCTATTTTTTTTCTTTTGTTTTTGTAAATACAGTTTCGTCATAATTTTGCAAATAGATCCTTTGCCCTTGAAAAAAAAAAGGGAGGGTTTGAGGCATTTTTTTTTGGGTTAGAGAAGGTATTCTCTTCCCATCTCCATATGTAGACAATGGGACAGCGAATATCTAGAAAAAAATACTCTATTTTAGCAATTGTGGAGTAGAATATGGCTACATCATTCCCACTAGTGTTGCTCCAAGAAAAAGGTTTTGCTATTTATCTATTAAATGACAAAATCAGTGATATAAAGAAATATATTAGCACTTTTACTAACGTCAATTGGTTTTAATACAACGTTAAATACTTGATCGTAATATGGTATTGGAGCAGGAGATCCGAGTTCAAGCCCACCTTCAGGCTTCAGCACAATTAGAAACAAAAAAACAAAAAAAACAAATGTTGGGCTTCATTCTCTTCTTATAGCGCCAGATTTTCCAAACAAAAAAAACAAATCAAGTGTTGGGTCTCTCTTCCTTCTTATAAGCCAACATTTGAGCAGGCGATCTTAATAACCAGGACATAAAATAATTATAAAAAAAAAAAAAACAACAAATAATATATTTATTTGTCGGTTAGCTTTGTATCCATCTTTGTAAGATAAACTTGAGATTATTCATCGTGTACCGTATTACGGCGGCATGAGTCCGTGTTGTCTAGAGGCCTTTTTTAGTTTGTTTCTTCGTCGTTGTATTAGTTTGTTCATGTAACCGTCGGTTAATAGATTGTTGTGTTATTTGTTTATAAGGACTGGTTTTGAGACTTAATAAGCATTTAGGACACACTTAAAAGATCATTAGTTATAAGGACAAAATAACAATGGTTGGACAAAAATAACCCCAGTCCCTTCTTTCTCATTTTTCAATTCGACAACATCGTCATTCGTCCCACCCCTGTCCCCAACAACCATTTTCATATCCTTTCTTCCATGGTTGTTTCCCGTGGCTTCAGTCTTGTTCCACCACGGTGATGATTTTGGGTCTCAAGAGGCTTAATAGCCTCTGTCGGAAAATTTTGGGGTTTGTGGCCGCGGACATGGCCACCGGAGAAAAAGACATCTGGTTAATAGCGAGCTTAAGTGATCGAATCGACTCTGCAAAGAACACAGACAAGTGGAAAAGGTTCGATGAGTAGAGGTGTTTGTTCTCGTCTCCGATGCTTTTGGTACTTTCTCTCTCTTTTTTTCTTCGATTTTTCTTGCATTTCTTTTTTCTTTTGGGAGGTTCCTTTTCTGTTCCACTAGATAAGTTAATTTTCTATGTAAACAAATCTAGCTAGTAATCGTTTTTTTATTTTTATTTTTCATGGCAACTTTCTTAGTATTTGATTACAGTCTCTAATATAGACCGCGTTTTGTGGGGTGTTGTACATACTTTTAGCAATTCTTGATGTTTTCCCCAATTTTGTTTTTTTGCAGGATATGAATCACCTAATTTGAGGTGTGTTTAATTAATCTCTGTCATTCAATTATACCTTTATTATTATATACGACAATTATCAAACCAATTCTCCCTGTGTGCAGTTTCTGGTTAATTTGTTTGAATTGAGATACCAAACAAAAGGGAAAATGCTGCATTTTATGGAGCAAAGAATCCACTTTTCTTTTTCTTTTTTCTTTTTCTTGCTACATTTCAGAAAGCTTGCAGACAAAGCTGCAGATGAAGGGTATTTAGTACTTGTTCCAGATTTCTTGTATGTGGATTTTGCCTAGCTTGGTATAGTTCTTAATTTCGATGTTCCCGCATGGAGAGAAGCTCATACTGTTGTATGTAACTTCTCATTTGATCATGAATTTACGCACACAATAATTTTGAACCAAATTAGCTTTAAACATTGTTACTTTGGAGGAGGGATGTCAGTGTTACTCTTGATTCTGTTGGGTTGCTACAATGTTCTTTGCCTTCAAAGTTTTGATATGCTGATGCAATGGGTTCTGTGTTGGTTTTCTCCTCTAATGCAGTGACATTGATGTCACTGCATTTACAATTAGAGCATTGATGCAGTGACATCAATGTCACTGCAGATACAATTTGATATACAATTTTGGTAACTTTGTAAAATAAGTGTAGCGTCATTCACATTAGAGGTGTAACCGAGCCGAGTTGAGTCGATATTCCCTAGGGCTCGAGCTCGACTAAAAAACTTCGGGCTTGTTCGAGCCATAAAAAGGCAAGATCAAACTCGACTCGTTAAGGCAAGATCATGATGTAATAATGATCAATTAGTTTAACATGCATCACCTTGAAACAAAGAAAGCAAAGATATACGTTGATGGTGGCTTTGTGTATGATTTGGCGATGTCACTGCATAAAATGCCAATGTCATTGCGTAAATTGTTGATGTCAATTGTTGCCATGTCATCGCATAAATTGCGATGTCATTTGCATAAAATGTTGATGTCATTGCATATCGATTGCCGATGTCATTTGCATAAATTGTTGATGTCACGCGTATATGATTGCCGATGTCATTTGCGATAAAATGTTGATATCACTGCATATATGATTGCCGATGTAACTGCATAAAAAATATGAATTAAGGTGAAAGATTTATGTTGATCGTAGTTTTATATCAAAAGATATAACCATTTGAAGTCGATTTTATGAAGAATATAAATTGATTTTATGAAATTAAGTCGGAAAAATATCAAATGTCATCACGGTGTTGTTTTATCAAATGTCACTGCATAAAATGTTGATGTCTCTACATATATGATTGCCGATGTCACTACATATCTAATTGCCGATGTCACTGCATAAATTATTGATGTCACGCATACATGATTGTCGATGTCACTACATATATGATTGTCGATGTCACTGCATATATGATTGCCGATTTCAATGCATCGTGGTTGTTAGTGCATCGCGGTGTCTCTGCATCGGGGGTTGTCAATGCATCGATGTGGTCCTTGCATCGCAGTGGTTAATTAATCGGGGTGGTCAATGCATCGGGTTGGGCAATGCATTGCGGTGGTCACGGAATCGCGGGGGTCAATGCATCGTGGTGGTCAATGAAAAAAAGAAAAAATAAACTTTCACTGTCCCGAAAAAAAAAACACGCGCACACTATCAACGTCCAGAAAAAAAAATAATAATAATAATAATAATAGTAACTTTCAATGTCCAGGAGGAAAAAAAAAAGGGGAAAAAAACACTCTTGAACGTCCTCCAGAAAAAAAAAAAAAAGAAAAAACAACAACAACAGCCTTTCCCTTCCCTTCCCTTTTTTTTATTTTTTTATTTTTTTTCTTCATTAAAGGTATTTGGGTCTATCTATCTAATTTTTGTCCTTCTAACTAAGTGTTTGTTTTGGATGTCCTTTTTGCCTAATTAAGTCCAATATGTGTCATTTTCAATAATTGTCCCTAGATTGTTATTGGAGGATCAATGTGTTCTGGACGTCCTTATCCTTTGAAGAATTTTTTCTCTTTCTGTCCAGCACCCTCGGCCAATCTATTATTCGGCTTAGTTGTGTTGTTTGTTTGGTTTAGTAGGTTGTAGTGCGGCTAGGCCGCATAGTAGTACGGCATCTGGTCATGTTGTAGTACGGCATTTGGCCGTGTGTAAATTATGTTTATTCGGATTTAATAAACTTTCGTCTTCTGTAAAGAAAAAAAAACTTGAGAATCGCATGTATAACACTTGGCTTGCATGCATGTTTTTATTTACACATGTACTACATGCATATTTATACTCTATATATACATAATTGCTGAATTGCATGTTTTTATGACGTTTGTTTGTTTTACATGTAATATCATATACACTCGTCATAGTTGCATGATTTTATGACACTTGTATTATATACAATTATGTTTCGATCTACATTTGGCTTTTTTAGAAGGATCACGGATTAATTATTCGTGTGAATTATATATTGAATATGTATATTACGTTGAGAAATTAGGAAAAATGTTATTAAAATAAGAGGTTGGGACTAATACATTTGAGAACTTGAGTTAATTATTTATTTTAGGATAATGTATATAAATAGTTACCGGATCCGCCTCAACTAACACTAGACATGTGTTCTGGGACATTATAGATGATATAAATCCGATTATTAAATGAAACAAAGTGTCATGCTATGAGAGGCGATATATGTCGCCTTGAGAATCATCTAGCTAGTAAGGTGTTATGTGGCGTTACAGATGATATCAAGTCTGATTGATAGATGAATTAAACTAAATGCCACATTGTTGTATATAGGCGGTATGAGTCGATCACTTCAAGAGCGCTGTTGGACCTGTGTTCTAAGTTTTTACAAATGGTATCGGATCCGAGACTTCTAGATAAAACTAAATGTCACACCGTAAGAGACGTTTGATGTCACCTCCAAAATTAATCCTCCGGTAGGGTTTTAACGAGGACGCCTAACTCGAGTTAAACATTTTAATTATGACATTATCCATTATGCCTCATACATAGTATGAGCTTAATTAGCATGCATATATAGGCTTTGACGGGGAGATCCTAAAAATAAGAGAATGGGTAATTATTTGACCGATGTATTCTAAAAAAAGAGGCACATGTTCTAGAAATGTTTTAATTCGTCAGCCCCGTGTTTTGATAGTTTACCAGAAACAATCAATATCATATATGATGCAGCAAGCAGCTATATATAGCTGGGCCCTGGGGGTCTTATAAATAAATACATTCACAACTCCATTAATTGTCGGCAAAATTAATTAATTAAACCACACATTTGTTTTAAGTTTTGAGACTTAATTCTCTGTATATATATAGGCTATAGCCTATAGAGAGAGAGAGATCGATCGAGAGCCATAATATATTATATATATGACTACTTGTTTAACTAATAAGCAAGAGAGTAATACTATGGCTTTAGCACTGCAAGAACTTGTCAAAGAGCCTCTTCTTACCATTCCCAATTTCTTTATCTTTGATGAAAACCAAGATCTGGGTTCGAATTCGGTTAAGGGTTTGGGTTCGGAAAATGGTGGAATTAATCGCGACCAAGCGATTCCGGTTATTGATTTGGATAATTTGATGATTTCTGGGGAAGCCATGGAAGGTGAGCTTTTGAAGATGCATTCAGCATGCAAAGAATGGGGCATTTTTCAGGTATCTACCTCTACCCACCCTAGCTTTCTGTATTATTATATTTGATTTTTGGAATAATTATTATTATCACTTCATTGTTCTTCGTTGACATTTTGAAAATATAAAAGCTTGAACAATTAAAATCGGACGTAAATATAGCCCTCGTGTACGCATATGGCTTGACAGGCTTTCTATTTTTGAAAAAATTAATTAATTCGCACTTAATACGTTAATGTATTTGACCACCAGCAAGGATGCTCTCAAGTGTTGGATCAAGTGTTCCTCCAATTAAATGCAAGTGTTTTTTTTAACATTATTAACAAAACGACATAAATTTGAAGGAAAAAATATATATGCGGCTAAATCATCTTCGCATTATGAGTGTGTAGTTAAATTACTTACACTTAAAAAAACAGTTGGCCTTCTCACTTGAGATGATCCTGACTAATTTGACTTCTACCAACGGGTGTCGTTCAGATTTCCAGCATAAACTAATTTTCTTTTTTAACAAACAATACATTTTATCAAAGGATGAGAAAAATGTTTGTAAATTTTTTTTAAAAAAAATTTCTTTAGATAATTAAAATGTCTCGTTTGTTTAAAAAAACCGGATGCTCTTGTCTTTTGGTCCATGTTACTACACCAGGTGTAACCGGAAAATTATAATTAAGTATAGATCTAAAAATCTATATAACGTTTTAGAAAAATAATAGAGTTATTTCGCCAGTATTTATTTTTACACTGTGATTTTTTTATTATATATATATATATATATATATATATATATATATATATATATATATATTGTGATTTTTAAATTCATTGAGTATATATATATATATATATATATATATATATATATATATATATATATATATATATATATATATATATATATATATATATATATAATTTAATATTTTTCTAGAAGTATATATATAAATTAATATTGTTGTGTACGTATTAATTGGACATGGATATGATCAGCTGGTAAACCATGGAAAAAGCACATTAGTGGAGAAGGTGAAGCAAGAAATTGAAGCATTCTACAAGTTACCTTTGGAGGAGAAGATGAAATATATGTCGAAACCCGGCGAAAAAGAAGGTTATGGCCAAATAATTCTCCAATCACCAGATGTTCAAGAAAAAATTGATTGGGCCGACCGGTTTTTTATGTTCGTGAATCCGCTTCATCTTCGTCTTCCACATCTATTCCCTCAGCTTCCTTCTTCCCTCAGGTCCTATTTCTCTTTCCCTTTTTCTTTAGTTTCGTTTTTTTTAATATCCGTAACGGACTGTTAATTAGATGCGTGACATATGGTACATTCTCACATGCATGCAATGATGTTGGCTAATGGGCTGCATTTAATTAAGATAACTTGATAAATCGAACTGAATTATATGTTAAAAAAAAAGTTGGCTTAGCCCATCTCAAGCTTTGTCTTGCCTATTTTCTTGCATATATATATATATATATATTCACATATTTGATGGTATTATGTACTGCAAGTTTCAAGTAAGAATATGTACTTTCACCTACCATAAACGCGAGTTATTATGTACTATATAATAATTTTGTCTGATAGCGTAACGTATATCCATCGGAAATTTAGATTACATACTTAGGAGTGATTTCGTAATGTTTATAAGTTAGGTAAGGGATATATCACTTAAATTTGTTTTATTTTCAATATTTATTACTTGATCCTTATAGTTTAATATCTACGGTTTGGTCCTTCCCTTCGTACGTACATATATGTAATTATGTATCATATATTTTTCGAAATCCAACTCTGATGTATCTCATTTCTGCATATCCAAACTCACATATTCGTGTCTGTGACTCTGTGCAACCCTGTACATCTAATCGGCTTAAATTTTTCTAAATTTTCATTTTTGGCTGTAGAGAAACCTTAGAGGATTACATTCAAGAAACTCAAAGGCTTGCAATGAATCTACTAGAAATGATGGCGAAAAATCTTGAAATAGATAACAAAGAAATGAAAGAAATGTTTGAAGATGGGCTGCAATCAATAAGGATGACTTATTATCCACCATGTCCACAACCGGAGCAGGTTATCGGGCTTAGACCGCATTCTGATGGCAGTGGCATTACTATTCTTCTCCAAGTTAACGGTCAGGATGGTTTACAAGTTAAAAAAGATGGTGTTTGGATTCCTGTTAAAATCATCCCAGGGGCTTTTGTGGTAAATATTGGAGACGTCCTTGAGGTACATATTGCTCTCTTCTTTAATTACTAATTTATTCGCAAAGGAAAAAGCGCATACATATATATATATATATATATATATATATATATATATATATATATATCATAACGAGTGTATAATGATACAACACATTCATACACCATTGATCGTGACCTTCGTTTGGGACACTTGCATGCATGCGATAAATTTTGCATTTCACTTGGTGCATTACATAATACATATATTTCAAACAAAGAAATATTGGATAATTATGATTATGAAAACTAGCTACTTAGAATTTGAATGTTATACCAAATTATATAATGCAGATATTCAGCAATGGTATATACAAAAGTGTAGAGCACAAGGTTACAGTAAACAGTGAGAAAGAGAGAATCTCCATGGGAATGTTCTTCGTGCCAAAAATGGAAGCAGAAGTCGGACCAGCTAAAACCCGAATGAGCAAACAGCAGGATAATAATAACGACATGTACAAACGGATCTCGATGAACAATTTTGTCAATGATTTCTTCTCTTACAAGCTCAACGGCAAGTCTTTTCTTGAATCCATGAAAATTCAAACTGCAAACATCAAGACCAACTGAAGTACTCGTTTTAGGGTGATTGTTACAACGAGTAATACAACGATACAATTTTACACTATTGATTAATGGATATCCTGCATCATTATATCAAGAATATATATATATATATATATATATATATATATATATATATATATATATATATATATATATATATATATATATATGAAAGTTTGTTATGTTATGTGCGACATAACGTTGTTATGATGGTAGCATTTCTTTCTCTTCTTAAATGTTTTGCGTAAATATATACACGTATGTTGTTGTATAAGTGAATATTTTAATTGTCGTTTGTATACGAGTTGCCGTACGAATTAATGTTATCGCGACTAAACAGATACATGCATCAGTTCATGAACTGATTCATGCATTTTCGTAGATTGCATCAGTTTGAATTCATGCATATATTCAGATTCATGAATTTGCGAATGGATACATCTCATGAAGCCACGAGTTGCAGTGTTTGGCCGAACAAATATGAGCCTTACCCTTTCGCGTAGGAGTACCTCACTTGGTGAATGAGGTACTTTCAGTCTATAAAAGGCACATGCATGCAAACGAATTCACCACTAAGTAACAGCATCATCAGAACAAAACTTTGAGTGTCACGGGTTTGATTCAAACAAGTCACTGTCATTGTATCCTGAGAGAAATTTTCGTTTAATCCCTAAGTGACAAATCGTGTGGTACGAAACATCTTTTAAAAGACAACATTTTTTAAGTGCATTGGAGTTATTCGTAATCCGTCAATACCCTACGTATCAAATTTTTCCAGCATAAGTCAGATTTGTTGTGCTCAGATTTCAGCACTCTTTGCTGAAATATAAATAAATAAAATTAAGAATCATTGTTTAGAAGAATAGATAAATGAAGCATGTGTGAAAATACCGTTAAAAACCCACCATATTAAGAAATGAATTTCCATCATCTCACAACCTAGGTTTTAGGGATGAGACCCCTTCTCTTATATGGGTTGAGACCTAGATTTTTACATGGTATCGGAGCCACCCCTTTATTGTGCAAGGCTCGGGTCTCTTTGTTGTCCTTATAGTGCCCTTTATATGTCTTGTATGCCATGTGGCACAGGCTCTTTATAAGCCTACACTTGAGTGGGTGTGTTAAAGTTGTTCCACATTGGGCATGTGCTATTGTATCACCCATCATATTAAGAGATTAACTTCCCTCACCTCACAACCTAGGTTTTGGGATAAGGCTTCTCCTCTTATATGGGCTTGGGCCTAGATTTCTACAGATAAAGACAACAGCGTGAAACTTTTCTTATATGGGATTGAACTTTGTTGTTTAGACATGAGAACGAGAGTTTTAAGAAGTTTATTATAAAAGGATCCATATACAAAATGCTGTATATAGGCATCACCATTCGATTATAGGGCTTTTTGGCATCATACCTATTGATCTAAACGGTATATGACCAATGTCGTATGATGTTTCGCAATCTTCTTCTCAAAGTATCTAGAACGTCCAGCCACATGGAGTCCAAAGCCATGGGCATTGCCACACAAGATGGAGCACAAGGCATCTCATCTTTTAGTGGATAAATCTGAACCACACGGTTAACGATTTCATCCTAGGCTTAAAGTGTGGCCAAGATCTCCCCTTTCAAAACACAAGATACCAATCTATCTATTATAAGATAAGGCACCTTTCATATTCAACAAACAAGGCAAAAGCATGGAGCGAAGAGAAACATGAAACATATGTGCTTATAACAAAAGGCCTAATTACCTTAAGACCCAAAAGTTATATGCAGCCAATAATATTATAAAATTAAACTTTGTCTGCAAATTCGTCTTTTCGAAAATGGGAGTACTTTAAAACTGCTAAAACTTATGGTAAAATAGGCCTTTTGCTAAGGTAAACATATATTTTAAAGCTTATGGTAAAATAGGCCTTTTGCTAAGGTAAACATATGTGTTAGGATTTGTTTTTGAATTAGTTTATGGTCTTCATGAAAGTTGTAAATAATCGAATGAGCTTTCCAATGCATTTTGAATCATCTAAATTGGAGATCTACACGTAAAGATATTGCCAGATTACTGAAATTGTATCAGTCCAAGACTTTTGACGCGCGCCAACTGTTTTAGAGCGCCAAAGCTTCTTTTTCTGCACATTTTCGATGCATATAAATACCGTTTTGCACAGATTTTCTCGGATACTCTCACATACCCACACTTTTACGTAGAACATCCCTAGGTCGACTTTTTCCCCTTTTGATCCCTAAACTCATTTTTACCTCATATTCTCTTAGATTAAACCTAATTAAGCTTAGATTTTACATCATTTTTACATCATATTCTCAATTTCCAGCGTTTTGGTAATTAATATAGTTTTTTTTCTTGTTTTATGGCTTTGATCTCCCCTTTGATTGTTATTTATAGCTTTATCATGTGTAGCTAAACATTATTATAACTAAATCATGTGAAGATTAAAGTAACTCCCCCCCCCCCCCTCTAATTGGTGAAATTGGGATAGGTAGTGCTTAATTGATCTTATATTGATGAATGATGATTTTATGCCTTAAATCTTGTTCTTAATGCTTGAATTAGTTTGATCACCTAGTTCATGATCACGCACACCACTTTTATAAATGTATTTTGCAAAAGGGTGTGGGAAAAGGGGTTTTAAAATCGCTTCTTATAATTGACTGAGTTGTTTAGATTGATTAGGAGATGAGGTTTATTTGGTTGTTAATCGAGCAACTCTAGGACGTTTATCTTGTTTCGGTCAATTAAATTCTTAAAGGCGGACTGTTAAACATGAAGAGGTTGTTGCATGGCGTCTAGTATCAGATTAGGAGTTTGCACCCACGAATGATGTCGATTGAGTCGTTAGGTTGGTTGGTCAGTTAAACTCATTCCCGAATAATCGATTAGAAGGGTGAAAGTATTCAATTGGATCATGGTTTGGCTATGCTTCCCTCTCTTATTATCTCTCATTTCAATTGTTGTTGTAGTGTTAATTAAGTCGTGAACAAACTTTAATTGACCTAAACTAACTGTGAAGACGACTTTGGTACTCGATTGATTCTCCGTGGGATACGACATTTCTCACATCTATAGTACATCTGACCGGGTACATTGGGGGTTAACGTTGGATCGTTACTATTTTGGTCATCATAAGCTGATAGGCAGATGAAACTGAGAGAAGCCCTGAAACGGCAGGATTCCACAACCACCTTTTAAAGGCTCCACCCTTGTATCTAGCATATTCATCAATTGTTTCTTGAGATGTTGAAAGCAGCTTCCAAGCATGCAGCTTATATAAAGGATACTCACTTCCCATAATTTTAGAAGCCCACAGCCCTTGACCTGTCTTGAGTTTCCACCAAAGTTTACATGAAAAACTCACTTGAATATCTTGGAGACTTCGAAAACCTAAGCCATTTTCTGCTGCTGGATAGCTAAGATCTCCCCATTTCCTCCATGTTCTCCTCTTTTCTCAAAAGTATCATTCCACAGAAAGTGAGACATAACTGCTTCTAATTTATGCCTAACAGATGCTGGAATTTGCATGGCTGCCAGGAGGTTAATTGAAATTGAGGATAAAATGTTTAATCAAGATTATTCTGCCTCCAGGAGAGAGCATCATTGAGTACCACCCTTGAAGTTTCTTTTCAAATTTATGAATGAGAGGCTAGAAGTAAACTACCTTGAGCCTACCAATATATACTGGGCACCCCAAATATATAAAGGGAAGTTTAGAATGTTGCATTTGAGTAATGTGAGCCACTTGACTTATTGTTCTTAAAGTTGCCCCCTTACCAATCAAGAAAGAGCTTTTTTGCTTGTTGATTTTTTGGCCAGTTGCTTTTTCACAAGTCTCCAAAAACTGCATTAGCTTTGTAAGAGTAGGCTTCCCACCATTAGAGAAAACAATGAGGTCATATGCATAAAGGGAGTGAGTCAAAATAGGAAAATCTCTAGGAACTGCATATGTATCCGTACCAATGGAGTATTTCTGCTGGAGCCCCCTTGATAAGGCCTCGGTAACCATGATGAGGATATAAGGGGAAAGGGGATCACCATCTTTGATACCACTTGAAAATTGAAAAAAGCCTGTTGGGCTACCATTAATCAACAAAGAAAACTAGCTACCCCCGAGATTGTTCATCACTAGCGTGGTGAAAAGCTGTGAAAAGCTCTGAAATACCAAACTGCTTCAGCGTTCTTTCCAAAAAAATCCAATGAGACCCTATTAAAGGCTTTCATAACATCAAATTTGAATATAACATAATGGCCCCTGACCTTTTTGTGGAGAAATTGAGCCATTTCCTTCACTAATAAGACATTATCAGTGATGCATTTCCCTTTCAAAAATGCAGATTGTTCTTCTGAAATGAGAATTGGCAAGATCTGACTCAATCGAGTGCTCAAGATTTTAATAAATACCTTATTCACAAGAGTGCTCTGAGAGATAGGTCTAAACTCAGCAAAAGATGTTAGAGCAACCGATTTTGGGACCAAAGTTATAAGTGGTGTGCCCACTGACTTAGGCAATCCATTACCTGAGAAGAAATCTTGAGCAACCTTCCAAAAGTCCTGTGCAATGATATCCCAAAAGTGTCTGAAGAAGCTACCAGGAAACCCATATATTCTTGCTGCACTATGAGGATCTAGATCAAACACAGCCTGTCTAACCTCTTCAAGAGAGATGGGGGCGGTGAGATGTTGATTTTGCTCTGCATTAACAAGGGAAGGAATGAATTGCAGACAATAATCCATAGCCTCAGGATCACTTGCACCCTCAGAGTTAAGGAGTTGTTGATAGAAATCAACCCAGCCCTCTCAATCTCACCTTTTTCTGTGCACCAATTCCCTTGGAGGTCCTTTATCTTACAAATTTGTAGTTTCCTTTGACTTTCTTTTGCTATGGCCTGATAAAAGGAAGTGTTTCGATCACCATCAGCAAACCAGTTGAAGTGGGATTTTTGCTTCCAAAAGATTTCCTGCTGATCCAGATATAGTTCATACTGCTCCTAGGCCTGCTTTAGATTTTGCCTATGCGGATCAGCATCATACGCATCCTCTCTTTGCTTAGCTATGAGTTCTTGGTCAGCTACTTTCTTGTGAATATTTACCAAAATGAGTTTTACTCCATGCCCTCAATAGAATCCGCAAATGCTTAAGTTTGCACATCATATTAACCATCCCAGACCTTGCATCCACCATCTTCCAACTAGCTTCAATCACCTGCTTCAAATCTGCCTGTTTAAGCCACATTTATCTAAGGACTGCAGGGCCTCTAGGAAAGGAAGTAATTTCATATATTAAAGACTAATGGTCAGAACCTAATATATCTACTAAGACTAGCTTCATCTCTTAGCAAAAAGAAGATTTAAATGCGATTAGTCTAAGAAAATAGAGCACGTCGCCTCCTCCCAACGTGTGTATATGGCTATCTCTCGGAATCGGGATCATCAAATATGCAATAAATAATCCTCCTTTTTTTTCCTCGCAATAATATACCCAGTGATTGTTGCTGCTTATTATTTTCTTACTGTGGTGCAACTGCAAACCCACGAGTAAAAGAAACTTGTGAAGATACCGCGAGTCCAAGAAACGTGATGATTTATGGGGTAACAGAGGGGAAGATTTGTGCTTAAAAAAAAAAAAAAAAAAAAAAAAAAATCACCATAAGAAAGATGTTGCTTGGAGGGAAAGACATGGAGAGTAATCCGGGAAGTGGAGAGAGATGGCTGTGGTTTTTTTAGGGGGAGAAAACTCATTTGAGATAAAGATGTGTATAATGGGAGGAAGAAAAATCACTAAGAAAGACAACTTGGACAGCCTATTTGTACAGGTGATCCAAATCACCCCCCTAATGCATATAGACCAAATGCATACATGAAAAAACATAACACTAAAAAGACATTTGTACTGCATTCCATAAATAACATGTCAAGAGCTGTCATCGACATTCATGACGACAGGTAATAGACCTTCATAATAATAAACTATAGTTACCAAATGTGATTCAAATCACAGCTGAAACTCAAACAAATAAAACAGTCAATATATATATTGCCAATGCCATACCACACATAAGGACAAGACGTGTAGAATTAACGAAAAAAAAAAGAAAAAAAAAAAGCCTTTATATAGACATAAATCTTACAGTAGCCATCTTTTGGTCCATCCACTACGAAAAATGGTTTTCAATGACGGGTCAAAATTACGGGTTGGGATCACCTGTCCAATTTGGGTGTCCCAATTTGGTGTTTAAGTAAAAAAACTACGTAGCTTTACGCAGATATATTTTTTCGATTTTTTTTTTTTTTAATAAATTTTCAATCGAAAAAAGATACACGTGAAACTACGTAGTTTTCTTTGTATAAATCGAAATTAGACACTCAAATTAGACAGGTGATCTCAACCCCAAAATTACATCATTAAATGATAGTTATAACGGCGGGACCTAAATGATTTTCTTGATTGATGACCAAATATAATATTCCGTCATTAATGATCATGTTTCCCGTCATTTATCAGCCTAGAAAATTTCCTCTCATTATTTATACGTTTTTATACAAAACAACACATTCTTAAAAAAATAAAAAATGAAAACCAACCTGCTCCAACATCCATTATCCTACCCACCAATTTCATAAAAAACTCACAATTCATTTACTCTCACGAAACACACTGAATACCAAATAACCCTAATCTTCCATCCTTAAGCCACCACTGCCACCGATGCTCTTCTCTTCACTTTCCCTTTCCCACAGCCTCCGATGCTCTTCACTTCCTCCGCCGCCGATGTACTATACTCCCTGCCACCGCCGACGTTCAACACTTCCTGCCGCTGACGACGTTTTTCACTTCCCACCACCGCCGTCGTCTTCGAATCTCCACCGTGAAGCTCTTCAACAGGTTCCTTTTTAACTTTTGCTTTGCTTAGGAAATCAATGGCGTACTTCTCTTCTTTCTGACTCTTATTGTCTCTCGTTTTTGCCCTGAATGAGATATTTGATTCCCTTACTTGATTATGTTTGCTTTGAAGTTTACGGTGGTCACTTTATATGTGATTCAGCTTCCAGGTTACGACTTTCCCTATGCTACTGATTTCCCCATATGATTCTCAGGTAATAGTTGTGTAAGAAAGCTAAATTTTTTCTTAATCTAGTTAGCTACAGTGTCCTCATAATGTCATAATATCTTGCTATATGATTCTTAGTGTCCTCTTTTGTGCAAAAGCTTTTTAAGCTAGCTTACACAAATGTACACTTGCAAGTATTTATTTGTTTAGGTCTATGTGTACGCAGCTTTATCTCATTTACTAATACCTTTGGGGAAAGATATAAAACATCATGATTCCCCAACGATCTTGCATCATATTTTCCGATCTTCATCATTCACTTAATTTCTAGATTAGATTTTTGATGATTATTAGCAGTGGATTTTCATTAATTTTGATAAGTTGCCACATAATTGGTTGGAGTGGAATGATCGGCTACACTAATAGAGCTTTGCCTTTTTGATCATTTCTCCAGCAGTTTCAGTTGTTTGGTTGAGAACCAATATAAAAGAGCGACTTAAAAGTACGGAGAGAAAGGAAAAGAGGTGTATTAAGAGCACTCCGACTGTGTGGACATGTTGTTGGATGGAGTAGAATAAGTGGATTTGTGGAAAGTCCAAAGAAAGAAGATATAAAGCTGGATAATGGCTTTAATAATATATAGGTGGAAATGACTACAACGGTGTTGCAAATGATTCAGGTTTCTCGAAATAGAAGTTACACAGTTTGATACTTTAGCTACAAAGCAACATATTCTGTTTTTAGCAAGACAACAGGCTCAAAGAGAGGAGAAGCTTAAGCAGTCCCATCAGCACATCTACTAAAGGTAATTGAAGACCTTGAACATGAAAATCGACTTCATAACCAACATGTTACCATGTTAAAGGAAGAACTTCGAAACATGGATAGAAGACAAAAGCGGAAAGGTGTGGATTTGACGTACCTTAAAAAATTGTGTTGAAACTTTTGGAGATGGGTGAGTTAGAAGCCTTGCTTCCGGTGATCTCCATGCTTCTCCCATTTAGCCCTCAAGAGTTTCCGAGGTGTCTAAACGCAGCCCATCACTAGAAGCGGCTGGGCCGCCAAGTCCTGCTGCTGATTAAGGACTATATCTTCTCTCTAGATTCTTATTTTCCTGACAAACCGACACCTAGATTGGCTGCTATATGAGAGATAAAAGTCCTATGCTGGTGTTAAAAGTATATTACAAATTTAGTTACTGTAGTAATTGTTATATTTTGCAACAACATAAAGTCTTCTTAGAATATGTTGAATAATGATAATGAATGATGCTCATGCAAAAAAAAGGAACCTGATTCCCCGGTAATGTTGACTACTAGAATAAACTTGAACACTAGATGTAAGTGGAATAAAATGGCCTACTTAGCTTGGAGTTAATGGATAGCATTGGCCTGGATAGTTATTTTATGCGTTGCTCATTATCAAATGAATGGTTCTTACGAATAGTTTAAGATTTTGTGACATGATAATTTGGCATGGTATAAAAGCAAGAGCCCTTAAAATCAAACATCACTGAAGCATTGCAGCCTATATATGTGTTGCCAGCGTATTTTAAGTATTTATTTACCTTTGTGTGTTATGTTTAGTCTGACCCTTTCTTCCTACTAATTTAATCTTTCCAGATATATTGTAACTTATGATAATGCAGGTATGAGTTCCTTTGGTTTTGGATCTGAATGTTGTGTTGCTAGTTGGTTATATAATATTCTTTTTTCTTAACTTGTACTACTAGATCTATGATTAATGGGGTTAATATATATTATTAATATTTGTTTCATTGATTTAGTGCAGGGGGTTGGGAGCAAGAGGCTGAGTGTATGTCAATCAGATTTCTGTTTTGAGGGGTAAGTCATATTTCTGTTCTTGCGTTTACTACATTTTATTATATATGGTCCGAAAGTTTAACGATGTGGGATGCTTATGTAGTGCAATGGACGAGGACATATCAAGGTTGAAAAGCATACCCGCATTTACACTTTCAACTGTTTTATAAAGTTAACTGCTTTTTTTTCCGAGCAATGTTTTTAACACCTGGAGGACTTCTTGCAACTGTCCTCCCATTTAATCTGGTATTGTATTACATTGAAACGGGGGCTCACTCACATGTTCTTCATTGTTTTTGCCTCTTATATTATGTGCTTGTGTAGAGTTGGTGACTTCGTTTGCCATCTGAGTCTCATTTTGGTAGTTATATTGTCGTGTGCTCTAGTTTAGCCCCTTAATCTAGTTCACAATCAGCTTATTATCTATTGGTGTATAATATGTTCAAAGAGGTAGTGACCTCTGCTGAGTATAAGTCTCTCGATGTTTCATGAGATAACTCGACCTCTTTGAATATTAGTCTCACGATAATACTTCTACGTATTATTATTTTTAATGTGTACAAATGTAACTTTATTACTTTTGATAGGATACTTGAGTATAACCACTCTATTATGTTTGTAACCACCCTATAAAGGATATCTAGGTAGTTATTACTTACTTTTTAGTTTATCTAGGAAAGTTACTTTTTCACTTTATGCTTTATAAGCATGCTTTGTATTTCACCTATTTATACCAACCTTATTGGGTTGAGTTTAATATAAGAGTTAATCTTTTCTCTTAATCTTCTTCTTCTTCACTCTTTCTAAATTTCTTTATGGTAGCAGAGCCACTGAACTTATATCGTGCAATCGATCTGTGTTCTTAAGTTCTGTTATCCCACAATGACAGAATCTTGAATCTACACCTCATCTCTTTCCTCTCATTCAATGGAGTTGATAATCCATCGCTCCAAATCACCTCTAAAAATTATGCTGACCAAATTATGTACCATGGTCTCGATCTGCATACACTTATGTCTTGGGTAGAGGAAAGAAAGGATACCTCACTGGATCCTCCATACCTCCCATGACAAAAACTCAAAGGAGTTTGATACATGGGAAGCCCAAGATGCCATTGTGAGATCTTGGCTTATGAATTCTATGATAGAAAAATCGGTTCCAACTTTCTATATGCAAAATCACTCTCGGTATTTGGAAGAAACTAGAGTCCTTATACTCTAATGAAGGTAACTATGTTCAAGTTTATGGGTTTGAAACTTAAGCTAAGAATACTGTCCAAACTGACTGACCAATTAATAGTACTTCAATGCTCTAACCAATCATGGGAAGAATATGATCAACTTACAATCAAGGAATGGAAATGCACAAGAGAAGATGCAGACATTCATAACAAGGAGGTGGAAAGAGATAGGTTACTAGACTTCCCAGGAGGTCTGACACTACTTATGAAGCGACCAGAGAAAGAATTCTTGCCATATCCCCTTCCCATCTATTAATGATGCTTTTAGTATTCGAGAGGGAGGAGTGCGAGAAGAGGAGTAATGCCTATCCCTGGAGGTATATTGCCAACTCAGGGAGGAGTAACATCGATTTTTAAAGTTTACGAATCAGATCTTTTGCAAATGCGACTTATAACAAATACAAGAGGAGTGAGAATTGGGCCAATCTCCTATGTGATCACTTTAGTAAGAAGAAAGGTCATCTTAAGGAAAAATGTTTGTTGTTTGCACGGTAAACCACCCCATCTTAAAAAAATCAGCAAGTAAAAACTGGTGATAGAGGCAATGAGCTTAATAAGGCTTATAGTGTTTACGAGCAGAGACAAGGGTTCTCGGAAGAGCAGATGAACACTCTCAGGATGATGTTCGACAAACTTCAACCACGACTCTTGCATCACTGTTGGAGCAATCGCACACGAAGGTCACAAATGGATTGTTGACTCAGGTGCTACTAGCCATATAACAGTGAATTTTACTGCTTTTGAAACTTTCACAAGTATTGATTCTCATCACCATGTTACTATAGTGATGGTTCTTCAAAAAAGTGATAGGAAAAGGTAGAGTTAGACTTCAACCCAACATTACCCTAGAAAATGTCCTCTATGTTCTAATCTCAATTGTAACCTTCTTTACATCAACAGCAGTTTTGTAAAGATAGAAAATGCTCGGCTAACTTTCTCGGATACCCATTGTGAGTTTCGAGGATCTGGAGTCTATGATGAAGATTGGCGATGCTAGGAGTACTAAGGGAGGTCATAGACTGTTCCATAGCAAGCTCTTAGAGGAACCAAGAGGATTAGTGGCTAGTTTAGATTCTAAATGTAACAAAATTATTCATTTACATTTTAGACTAGGCCATCCTAATTTTGTGTACTTGAAAAAGTTGTATCCTCCTTATTTTCTCGGAGTTTGTATGGAAAATTTGAAATGTGAATTTTGCATTCTTGGTAAACAAACTAGAAATGTTTACAAATCATTTCTATATACCCTACTTGCACACTTTTGTTCTTGTCCACACCGATGTTTGGGGTCCATCTAGGGTCTCAAACCTATCCAAAAACCATGGTTTGTCACATTTATTGATGACCATTCCAGGACTTCATGGGTATATCTAATGAGCCAAAAATCGATGTTGCGACCATATTCACAAACTTCTACAACTTTGTTGAAACTCGCTTTAAAACCAAAATTCGGATCCTAAGATCGGACAATGGGATGAATACTTTAATTCTCAACTTTCTCCTTTCCTTACTGAAAAAGGAATTGTCCATCAATCCTCTTGTACAAACACACCCCAACAAAATGGGGTAGCTGAGAGCCTGAGAGGAAAAATCGACATCTCTTAGAGATTGCCATAACCATGATCTTCACCTATAATGTTCCTGTTTTCTATTGGTGTCAAGCTGTTCTAACTGCCACTTACTTGATCAATAGAATGCCTTCTAGGATGTTGAAATTCGGGACCCTATTGATGTCCTAAAAGGTATCTACCCTTGCACAAAACTTCTATCGATATCTCTCTAAAGATATTTGGATGTACTGCTTTTATCCACAATCACAATCCCAACAGAGGAAAGCTTGATCCTAGGTTCTGTTAAAACCATATTCCTTGGTTATTCTCCTACAAAAAGGGGTATAAATGCTTTGACCCCAAAACACATAAAACCTACATCACCTTTGATGTTACCTTTATTGAGGATCAGCCTTTCTATTCCAAGTCTGAAACTAAACCCACTGAGCAAGACTTACTCACTGAAAATGCTATCACCACGCTTTATTATTGTTGATGCACCCGTCATACCTAATGTCTCTCATATCCATCAACCTTGAAAAGGAGGTTATTATTTACACCAGGAAAAATTGGAGACCTGTGCCTGCTGAAACCCCTAATGATTCTCATATCCAGCCCATCCAACGACCTGATTACTCATCTACTTTACCTACTTCCTCTGAATCTCATACTGACCTTCCACCTCCCATTATTGAGCCTGAGTTTGCCTATTGCCCTTAGAAAGGTAGGAGAGAATGCACTCAACACCCTATTCGAAATTTGTGGCCTATAGTAAAGTCTCACCTCCTTACCAAGCATTCTTGTCTAATATTGACTCTTATAGTATCCCTAAATCCATTGAACATGCCTTGAGTCATCCTAATTGGAAACATGCTGTTTTTGAAGAACTGTCTGCTTTAGATAAAAATCATACTTGGGATTGTGTTCTAAACCCACGAGGGAGTGAGACCAGTAGGGTGTAGATGGCTCTTTACCATCAAACACAACCCAGATGGTACCATTAACAGGTACAAGGCAAGGCTAGTTGCAAGGGGTTTTACACAAACTCAAGGGATTGACTTTACTGAAACATTTGCTCCAGTGGCAAAGCTAAACTCTGTCAGAATCTTGATTTCTATTGCTGCTGTCCTGAATTGGCCCCTCTACCAAATGGACATTAAAAATGCCTTCTTAAATGGGGATTTGAAAGAGGAGGTCTATATGCACTATCCCCCTGGTTTCATGCTTAAACCCAACCATGTCCTGAAGTTAAACAAAGCAATCTATGGATTAAAGCAATCTCCAAGGGCCTGGTTTGAAAGGTTTACCAAAGCTATGAAGGAAGCAACTTATCATCAAGGGCATAGTGATCATACAATGTTCTACAAACATGATCGATCTGGCGAGTCACTATCCTCATTGTATATGTTGATGATATCATCATCACAGAAATTCGAGAGGAAGAAATCGCTCATGAAGTACTTTCAAAACAAACAATTTGAGGTAAAGGATCTGGGAACACTAAAATACTTCCTTGGTATTGAAGTTGCTAGGTCATCCAAGGGTATCCTACTCACTCAAAGGAAATATACTATGGACTTACTATCTGATTATGGCTGTTGGGGTGCAAACCTGTTAGTACACCCCTTGATAATCTGTGTGAACTTTGGAAAGGATGATCTTGGTCCGGACATTGAAGCCGAAAGGTATCGAAACTTATAGGCGAGATTAATCTACTTATCTCATACAAGGCCGGACATATCCTTTGTCATTGTTAGCACACTCACCAATTCATGCATTCACCAAAGGAAATACACTACAATCTGCAGCAATGGACTCTTAAGATTTTTGAAAGGAATCCAGGAAAGGGTATACTATTCAAAGAGAGAAGGAAATACGAGAATTGAGGCTTATGTGGATCTTGATTAGGCGTTTGCAATATTGATAGAAAATCAACCTCGTGGATGGTGCATTTATGTCTTTGGAAATCTGGTTTCTTGGAGAAGCAAGAACAATCATGTTGTGGCTAGAAGTTTTCTTGAGGCCGAGTGCAGGGCAATTGCAGATGTATGTGTGAAATATTATGGAGTGCAGAAACTTATGAGGAACTAAGACTTGTTATTTCTACTCCTACTTGCCTATATAGTGACAGTCAATCTGCTATTGAGATCACTAAGAATCCTGTACAACATGACAGGACAAAACATATTGAGATTGATAGATACTTTATCAAAGAGAAGATGATGAAGGGAGAGATTCTTCTCGTATCTCAACTCCAAAAATCAAGTAGTGATGTGTTCACCAAAAGTCCGCTAGCACCTCCCTACTTGAAGTGTATTGACAAGCTTGGTCGCTAGATATCTACATCCCAGCTTGAGGAGGAGTATTGGTGTATAATATGTTCAAGCAGGTAGGCGACCTGCTTTGAGTATAAGTCTCTGATGTTTGTTTCAGGAGAGGTAACCACCTGCTTGAATATTAATCTCTTGATAATACTTCTACGTATTATTATTTTTAATGTGTACAAATGTAACTTTATTACTTTTGATAGGATACTTGAGTATAACCACTCTATTATGTTTGTAACCACCCTATAAAGGATATCTAGGTAGTTATTACTTACTTTTTAGTTTATCTAGGAAAGTTACTTTTTCACTTTATGCTTTATAAGCATGCTTTGTATTTCACCTATTTATACCAACCTTATTGGGTTGAGTTTAATATAAGAGTTAATCTTTTCTCTTAATCTTCTTCTTCTTCACTCTTTCTAAATTTCTTTATTATCTTGTTTTCAAAAGGATATATTGCTAAAAGATTTATGTGCTTACTTGAGGATGTTTTTTTAGTTGACCTTTTCAATATGACATAGGCCTATTTACTTCACTGTTTGTGTATCTTGCTGTATATGCACCACATAACATTAACTCGTCTTGTTTTTATAGAGAAAATAATTCGTCTTCCTAGTCCTCCTCTTATTTCTCAACTTCGAAGGTCCGTTTGGAGAGGTGCAACTGTCTTCAACTATGGCTTAGATAAGGGAGCTTCTTGGTGGTTACATCTTCAAGAAAAAGAAAAAGCTAATGCAAACTTAAAGAAAATGGTTCTTCGCTCTGTAGATTCAACCCTGTTTTTTAAATGCACAATGAGGCCTTCTGTTGTTGTTTAATTACAACTTTATGCCTCAATTTTGGAATCAGTGATGCGCTAATCGAGCAGGCTGTTGGTGGAACTTCTGTTGCTAAGATTTTTAAGCTTCACGGCCAGTCTTTCTTTAGGGATAATGAGGTCAGTTTTGAAGAAGCATGTGTTATGCTTTCATGACAAATATGGTCTATTCATTTGTGCATCCCCCCCACCCCCAGAAACGATACAGATGAAATCATACTCCGTAATTAAGCAGCCATACTATTTGTCAACTATGTTCTGCTTATGATGGACTAGAAACGAAAAATCTCACTGTGTGCTTCTGTTTTTAGACCGATGTATTGCACAAGCTGTCTTCAATGCAGCGGTTGGTTGTTTCCACAGGTGGGGGTGCTGTTGTTCGGCCCATTAATTGGTATCATTAGCAAATATTTGTGTATTTTTTATAGGATTTAACAATCCGTGTTGTAGGATTTTCTGTTCTATTCACGAACCTATTTTTGCATGTTTGCTGCTTTTGACAAAACAGGAGGTACATGCACAAGGGTATTAGTGTTTGGCTAGATGTACCTTTGGAAGCCTTGGCACAGAGAATCGCATCTGTAGGGACTGATTCTCGTCCCCTTTCATATGGTGAATCTGGAGATGCCTACACAAAGGTTCATTATTTATCTGCAGTCTGAGTGAACTCGCCTTAATGGGGCTCGAATTTTGTACTTTTGGCAAAGAAACTGACCGGTGTAAATATGCCTGTTATCTACAGGCTTTCAACCGTTTATCTGCTCTTACTGAGGAGCGGGGTACTGCTTATTCGAATGCCAATGCAAGGGTTTCCCTCGAGAGTATGATTATTTCTTCTTTCCAAAATTTGATGAAAGACTGATAAAAGTTTGCATTAGCTTTTTCTTTTTTCTGGATGATATTTGAGTTATTATCTTTTGGCCTTTAAGATCAAGATTCTACGAACACACTTGAGTATTGATAAGGATAAGAAACATTTTAAACGGATCACGTGTTACTATTTTGAGCCTCAAAATGAAAATAACGGAAGAAGACGACCTTAAAGCCAACCGGCTGGTAATTATTTACAAGTGGCACACTGCATGTTTTTTTCATTAAGGAATTTTTACTATTGTTGCACCCTTCGCTTAAGAAGTCAATTGTTGAAGCTTTTCTAAGGTGACTTCTTATTGTTTGGCACATTCTGTGTTTTTGTCAATTAGTTTGGGTTGCGGTAGAAAGCTTCAAGATTGCCATTTACACATTTCTCGTGAGACTTCTTATTGTTTTGCACTTTAAGAATGAAATCATACATGGTCATTTAGCTTAGTCTGTCTTCATTGAAGTTCTAAATATTCTTCCTTAATTTTTTGTAGAAACCTACTTTCTTCAAAGGGGTGACAACCATGTCATTGCTAGTGGGATCATATGAGGTGAAGACAACCATGTCATTGCTAGCTAGTTCGATCTTATCAGATAGCATTCAACAATTGAAATGTTTTTACCTTATATGTTATAATTGTCCATGCTGTCCATTAACGTAGCAACTATGTATATTTTGCATAGACTAATCCAAATGGTTCAACTCACAGCATAGTGGTATATGTAAATGTATTAATTAATAATTTAATATTTGTTCATAATGACCAAATGGGTATTTATACAAAGAAGGATTTAATGAGGGTGAGATTGTAATATAACAACAAATTTTATCGTCATTAAAGCATTTTTGTGACATTATACCCGGTCATCACACGTCTTTTGTTGATAATGGCCATAGTTTATTAATGAGGGGTCTCCACTTATTAATGACGGTAAAATCTGTCATTAATGGGTGGAAACCATCATTCAGATTTAGTTCTAATGAGAGGAAAATAGTATAATAATGAGTAAATTACTCGTCACTAGAAATATTTTTAATGAGAGTCTAATCACGTCATTAAATCTTTGATATCTTTTATGACGAGACGATTTGTCGTCATTGAATGCTTTAACTAGAAGGGCGACAATGAGGGGGGCATGAGGGGAATTTCCCGTCATTAAAAGTCTTTAATGACGAGAAAATGGTATATAATGGCGAGAATTCCCGTCATTAAAACCTGTTTTTCTTGTAGTGATCAAAGTAATAAAATTCATAATTATCGTCTGTAAAGTAAATATGATTGGCCTTGATTACTGTTCCAGGAAATCTTGAGGCGTCCACAACCATGGTGGAATTGTGACCGAGGAACACAGCCATGCTTCCAAGGCTATGAATCTCCTTCCATGTGCCTGTCACTATATCAATTTCATACACTTGAAATTTATTAGTGATATAAGAGAAATCAGTCTCACCCGGAAGTAGGGATGCTCTTGTAATCATGAGCAATGAGTCATCAACAGTTTTGACGATATATAGACGGTTTCCGTCCACTAGTACCCTGCGTAAGTGATAATCCCTTTATTTGATTATCATCTCCGGCAAGGTTAAAGGCCCAAACATATCCCGGATAACCAACGGCATAAAATTGGCCGCCGCCATGATACACAACATCACAAAACTGCCCTTTTCGGAAGTCACGGCTCTTTACAAACTTCTATGCTAAAGCTCCAGGGGTATGTTTTTGTAGGGTTAATCTTAGTTACTTGTTATTTCTGTAGCCTAATTCTTGCTTTTCTCTATCCTCTTAGTTCACTGAAGAAGCTGAACGAGGTCTTGATGATGCTTTCATGATTGTAAGTAGGGGGGCGGTAACTGTTGTTCCCGGTGGTAGAGCTTTTGATGTCTAAGCTTCTGGTACAGCCTTTTAGCTTTCAGACATATTATAATGCAGATGTCTCTAATAGTTTTAAACTCTTTTGGGGCAGATGGAGATCAGTACATATTTGAGGCAGCATGCTCGAACAATAGTTGGGAAGTCACGGCTCATTACAAAGTCCTATGCTAAAGCTCTAGGGGTATGTTTTCATAGGGCTAATCTTAGTTCCTTTTTATGCTTGTCATTCCCTTATCAACTATATGAACCGAGATACAATTTGAACTGAAAAACTCGGTCTTAGTATTTATTTACTTACAACTGACTTTAATCAATTCGATTCAATGCCTTTACTCGACATGAAGAAGAAAAACTATTGTTGTTAAGGGTTATGTTTTGATTTCCTAAGAATGTGGTGCTGTGTTTCAGGTTGTTCTTCTCAAGCCTGGTGGGCGTATGATCTATTGTGGTCCTTTGGGTCAGCATTTCGCTAAAATCATTGAATATTTTGAGGTTAGATTCCATGCAACAAAAGGTGTCTAGTTTGTGACTTGGAGATGTGATCACATAACTGTATAGTGTGTGGTTTTATCAAAAAAAAAACTCAAGCTCAAGCTCAAGCTCCGTAACACCTTTGATATTAAAAGGGTTGAACAAGCCTTGAAGTCTGAATCTAAAATGGTGTTATCCATTTCCTGTTTAAATTTGAATTCCAGTTCTGTTAGCAGCATTAAATGATTTCAAGATCACTGAAATCCTGTCTCATCTGTGTGACCTTCTGTGCTAAATTGTTCTTGATCTTTGCAATCGTGTTCTATGAATCTCAATGGTTGGGGGGATTCCTTCTTTAGCATAAGATTTTGTGTTCCAAAACTAAATACCTGTATTAGTGCGAAAATCTGCTTGAAACATCTTGTAAAAGGTTCATAGTGAAGTGGTTGTCAATCTTGTTAGTTGTCAATAGCCTTGTAATCAAGTTTGTATATCAGTTTTGATAACCAGTAGGCTTGTTTGCCTTTGATCATAAGCTCAGAATTGAAGACAATAGTGTAAGCTCTCTGATATTGATGATAACTCTGTGGAATAGGAACCGTGGACATTGATTATCAATTGTAAGAGCCTTCGTAATTTGAATCTGTTTATCTGCATCTCTGATAATTAACCTTTAAACCGGCCCCATTTAAAACTTTTTCTTTTTTTTAAAGCCCCATTTAAAACTGAATCCTTGTTTCTGGTTAACCGTTTGATTTGTTAAAACTGTTGTAGGTCCTGTTTGGCTCTTAATATCTATCTACTCAAGTACAACACGTTTTAATAAACTCGTCTTGTCACATAGACCACTAAACCTTGATACTTGCTTAACATTTCAAGCCAAAGGAAATGACTTCTTTTTCGTATTTTTTAACTCTTGCCAATGATTTTTTCTGCAGGAGGTCATTGAGATTCCATACATATTCGCGCAATTTGATTGAATCTCAATGACGGTGGAGCTCCAGAAGCACGGCAAAGTTGAAAACATTGTCGCATTGAGGGCATTCGTGCTCGTCGTTTCTATGTTTGGAACTATTGTGAGAGGCCAGCCCATTGCGGGTGTGGCACCTCCGGTCGCACCGGCTACACACCCACAGAACAAAAATTGGATGGCCACCAGCGAGAGGAACGGGAACCGCTGGTTCCTAGGCCCATGGAGGAAGCTCTGCCTAGTTAAGAACATTGTTTTCCATGCAGATTTCACAGAGAATTCGTGATTTGGAATTGACGGTGAATTGAATTGACGGTGAATTTGTCTTTCTTCCTACTTACTATTAATAAAAACTAAGAAATGGGTGACGTGTATTCAGTTTTTAGAGGGAAAGTTCTTCAATGGTGGATAATTCTGTAAATGAAGTGATTAGGGAAGAATTACAAAGTAGGTTGAAATTTTTGGGGGAAACACTTTTTACCTCAAGTAATGATACATCTACTACTTATTTTTCCACAACACAGTTGTGTGTATTGATAATCAAGGTTCAGAACAAACAGATAATGTGGGGAAAACAAGCACCACAACAGAATGGCTATTGCTTTTGATAATCAACTGATCAGAGACCTCTTACACAAGGTGCAGGTCTACTTGCCTAATCCACTAGGCACACTCTTGGCACTTCAGACCAAGTGTATTGTAACCACCACCTTGAAGGGAATCAACCAGGAGGCTTAACAAAACAATAGCAATTCACAAACAAGGACACTCAAACAGAATCAAGCACAAACTTCTATTTGATTCAAGAACCGAGACTTAAGGTATTGGTTCAGATTATACTCCCAGTACTGACAATGAAACCCACTGGTCAGTCAACCCGTCCTGATATGCCGCTGCAGACCATCAAGCCGTTGTCAACTTCCGTGATCAACTTAAAACCAATCACCAAAATCAGAGTTCCTAATATGAACAAAATCAGACCCAAAACATAGCAAAAACAGTATCAGATAAAGACTACTGCTAAGCACACAACAGAGCAATCAAAACAGTCATACACAGAAAATTACCACAGGATTAAGTCAACTATGTTCACCTTAAACAAAGGACACCAGGAGACCTGTTGATCCCAGAGAAGGGTGAGTATATAGTCGAGAGGGGTGAATAACTATATATGGAGTTCAAAAACTTTTCTTGATTAAAGCTTTTGTGCAGCGGAGTTAAAACCCTTCCAAATAGTTGTTTCAAAGCAGTTTAAACACACACACAATTAGAGTAAATTGATGAATGTAAGTGCTGTAAAGAAAGTGCAGTAAGTAAATGAGCACAAAAACTTATAGTGGTTCAGGATGATGTAATCCCTTAATCCATTATTCTTATGTGATGATTGGAGAAATCAATTGTTGTCTTCACCACTACAATGGTTATGATTGTCCTTGGCTACACAAGTTTCACAATCTACAGACTATCACTACTTGGCTACAAAATCTTCATTGGCTCAGTCTTCACACTGCTCCCTAGGAACAAATCCTTCAGCAACTATCACACTGTCGTGTAATTCCTTCTCAGACACTCTGATACAATTGCGGAACAAAGAGGATGTCAATTGGATTCACAAAACTTGATCAATACTCAGTTGTGCATTTGTCTCTTGATACTCTGTTTTCTAAGATTGAAATTCTAGATATTTCTTTGACGTTCAGAGATAAGGCTTTTCGAAATTGACAGAGTTTTGGCACTTGTAAATTCATAGATTTTCTTCTTAGTTGTGTGTTTTCTCCTTCTTGTCAATGCCTTTGATTTATAGCCGCAAAGTACTTGATTTTGAAATTTCTTCCATTGGCTATTTAATGCTCAGAATCATCCTTGATTTTGTCTTGATTTAATTCTCCTTGATTTTAGTGATCCGATTTTCATCAAACGTTCATCATAAAATCCCTCCTTGATTGATCCTGCATTTATTGCTTGATCTTCCATATATTTCACGTTTTCGGATTGAATATGAACAGCTTACTAGACTTGGTTGTTTCTATTTTACTTCACCGGCTGTGTATCTTCTTCACTTTGCTACTTCCTTAGATACTTCACATGTCAAGTGACTCTTTTTACTTAGCTGCTTGATCTTTACTTGGTTGTTGCCTTTTTGTTGTTGTTTATCTGCCAATAACCATTTACTTCACTAATCTTTGATTGATATGAGATCAGTGTACACCATATTATCAAAAACTAAGGATGTGAATTTGTCTTTCCTCCTACTTACTATTAATAAAAATTAAGAAGAAATGGGTGACGTGTTTTCGGTTTTTAGAGAGAAAGTTCTTCGATGGTGAGTCCACGTGGATAATTCTGGACTTTCAACTCAAATTCAAACTGTGTGGTCCAGAATCATCAATGTGTGTCTACGGTGTAAATGGAGTGACTAAGGAAGAATTGCCTTTTTAGAGGAAGTATGCTGAAGTATACCGTCAATAATTTTAAGGTGATCAAAGTTTTGTGCCCCTTTTACTTTATGTAACAACATCCAAAGATAATAACGTTCCCTAGATGTTGGTTGTGCATAAGGCAGCCTTCCAATGCATTTATGCCTTTGTCTTCGGGTCCACATCTTCGTAGAATTATTCCATACCCATCTTGTTGGGAACTCAACATAGGTCAGTGATCGAGCATCTGCGTTAGTCCTGTTGACCTCAAACCATTTTGTGAGCATTGTTTCATGAATGTGCTCACGATTGACAACGTTAAACATGCTATCTTCATTTCTAAAACTAACCCATTGATGGTTAGGCAGATGGAATTCCAATCTTAAAACAGCTGGATATTGTTTTTGTAGGTCAAATTCGTATATTCTCCCGGAAGCCTCTATAGCTGATATGTATCTAAAGTCCAAATATTCTCGAATTCCATTGACTTCTACGTTGTTGGGTTGTCCATTAGGGTCTCTATTGCTTCTGTTGTCCACAATTAACACATTTATCCGATCCGACCCTTTAGGCATGTATTTGTAAATATACTTGGTTAGTTTCGGATGTGCAACTTTTTCAACATTCACATGACCTTCGAGACTAAGCAATAAAATTGGAGTGTAAAGAACAACCCACTGATTATTGAAAGTAAACCCATTTATCGTAACTTGCTTGGAAGGATCGTCCCTACGTCTGTACATAACAAATCCATATGCAGTAATAGTGGTTTTCTCGCAAAATTTCTTAGGGTAATGTTTTTGAACATTTTCCATCCACCATGCACGGTGCATTTGGGTAAGAATCGCCACATGGTCCATGAAGCATAAACTTCACAACATGATCGTAAAGAATAGGGTCTGATTCTCTATCTGGGAGTTCCGCACATATTAGTCCATCAATATCTTCTACAGTGGTGGGCTTATCTTCATCAACGAATGTTAGAGCAATATGAGAGTAGGGCAATCCACATTTTAGAACTCAATGACAGAGAAATATGCAAAGATAATGCAATCGGTTGTAAAAATAAATGAAAGGTCCAACATTATAATGACCACGTGTAATGAATTATTTAAAAAATGAACATGTTTTACCTGCTTGCACTCTTCCAAGTAAATGTTTCTTTTTCAACTCATCCATTAACCATTTTTGCTTTATATGAAACACTCTAGCAACAATATCTGGCTGGTCCTCAGAACGTTGACCGTGAAATCTTTTTAGTTCTTCCCTTATTTCAGTCCATTGTGGATTGCATGTGAAGGTGATAAATGTTGGAAAGGTGTCCTAAACCCAATCGGGTTGGACCGGATCCGACCGGGTCGGGTCGGTTACAGTCTATTTAGTTCATGTAATAACTTTATTATGATTAATAAAAGCACTTATGTTATTATATATTGTTTATCTTCATATTATTTGTCGTATATATATAGTAACGCGTCCACTAGTATCAATCATGATAGAGAAACCATGATAGTGATTATGGTTGATGAGATCTCTAATCACTATAACAAGGTTGGTACTTAAATGTCTCTAGTCTTATGTATTATCAAATGGGACATTGATAGTATAATCGAGACTAGCACGTGTGGATGTCTTCTATCTTTTAGAAGGTAGGGATAGATCTCGTCTATCGAAGTGTAGAGACACTTGGGTATGCGTGGGCGTGTATCGAGAGAATGTATACGTTAGGCGACCCACTTACATTAAGTGTCACACTATGTGGCGGTTGTGTAATTATCCTTTTGACCGAGTCTTCATGGCATCACGGTGTGGATTGTCATGCTTTGACACTATTGAGATTTCTCCTAACCACGGGGCGATCATGCGGTAGTGATTGGGTATGATATTGAAGCATCGCGGAGTATACATGATTGGTCGTCCGGGAATCGCGTATCCTATGATTGGGATCGAATATCCGAAATGGCCTTCTTATAAGGAATGTCTAGCTCTCGAGAATCTTTGCAAAGTGGGAGTAAATGTGTTATTCGAGAGAGCATGATATCCAGATTATAAGATCGATCGTCAATGTATTGACACTCGAGAATGCGATCGTATGGATATTATTACAATGATAGGATTGTAACTTACACGGTAATCGCTTCACATGAAGGTAGTAGTCATTGCTTTTGACTCTTCCGATGATTGGGGGTCACGGTGTGTTGCTGAGACGCTATCCCGTGATCGTTAGGTATGAAGGGCATTTTAGTAAATTGCTCTTTGTGTCTACAACCAACATATTCGGAAGCTTTATCGGGTCACACACATATGAACATCGAGTCGGATTAAAATGCGGTTATAGTTGATAACCAAATAAGGAAAGTTTATCTACAGACTATAAAAGTTATAGTGGTAAATTAATATGGTGGTATTTATTTATTATGAATAAATTAAATACAAGATATTAATTATATATACAAATTATATTAATTAAAGAATATTCCGGAAGTCAATTGGTTGACTAATGGGCGCCACTTTTATGTGTATGAGATACACTTGGATTGTGCACTTTAATTAATAAGATTGCCATAATATTAATATAAGATATTAATTGATTTTGAAAAATAGATTTATGGTAATAAGATAATTATAATCAATATATGATATTGACAAAATAAATTATAATTAAAGAGATAAATCAATCTAGTTGATTTTCCTTATTTTATTAGAAAAAGGTTTTCTTCTCTCCACACTACTATTGGGGCGCCACCTCCTACATAAAAAGGAAGTGGGTGTCAAGCTCTTTTGTACAACACAATTGCAAGAGTTCATAATTCTTGTGTAAAATAGAGAGCTCTCCATAGTGAGTTTGTGAGGTAGAAAGGTCGATCTAGCGGCCCGGAGTTTTTCCGATAGCAATCCAAGGAGGATTCCGGCGAGGGGTTCGTGTGGATTAGCGATAGAGGCCGGACGCGTGGGCGGCTTGCGCGATTGAACTACTCTCCGTTGGCGGTCAAAGCGACGATCTTGTAGATCATCAAGGTATAACCGTCAAACTACTTAACGTGTTTATTGCATTAAGCGAAGAACGATCTAGAAAGGAAATCAAATTTTAAATTCATTGCGTTAAACTAGTGATTTCTAACGATGGGTATCGAGCCGGACTTAGTGCTTAAGCAATAAGCTTATTTTAATTAACGTAGTATTTAATCAATAGATGCAAGATTTAAATCACGAAGCGTTAAAACAAAAAAAAAAATAGGGTTCATTGGGAATTCGGCCGATTGTGGCGCCCTCCTCTCTCTCTAACGGCGGCGGTAACCCTAGGGTTGCCGTCCGTCGGCTCTCCTCTTCCAACGGGGAGATCGACCCTTTTAGTTTTGTGATATTTTATTGTGCATAGATATCTCGTTTGTTTAGTTGTGTCATATGGCCAACCAATGGTTCAAATAGTTTGGACCATTGGGAACCATATGGCATGTTAGCCTTCCAAATTTTGATTTGGAATAGGCTGAAGCACTTTTCAAATATTTAATTTGTAAAAGGCTGCGCCTGTGCCACTTCAAAATTTTGATTTTGGAAAGTGGCGAACTTTAAACTAAAATTATTTGGCCTTTCCAAATTTTGATATGGAATAGCGCTGGCCTTTTCAAATATTTGATTTGTAAAAGGCTTAGCTTGTGCCACTTTCAAAATTTTGATTTTGGAAAGTGGCTGCGCCAGACTAAAATAATTTGGCCTTTCCAAATATTGATTTGGAATAGACACATCTTGCTTTTCAAATATTTGATTTGTAAAGGCTGCAGCTAAGCCACTTCCAAAATTTTGATTTTGGAAAGTGGCGAAGCCTAAAATTAAATTAGTTTTGGAAAGGAAACAAATAGGAGACCTTATAATTTTAATTTTATATCTTGAATAGTTCAAATTTAATTAAAATTGAAATCGATTTAAAATTAAATGTTAATTTTAATTTTCGATTAAGTCATATAATTAATTAAAAGTTATTTAATTATTTGGCGTGATAAAATAAAAAGCATGAGTAGTAGTAGTTAAAATTAGAATTTAATCTTTTTCATAAGATAAAATTGTATGGATTAGATGTGTAGATATAATGTGATTATATGGACCCGATTGATCATGGACTCGACCAATAGGATAGATGGGAATGTTTTCTTTATGTTGGTTTTGAAAAATTGTCCTGAGCCGTTATGAAGAACGTGACCTAGTTTACTTTTGCATTTATCCCATTCACGAGCTCCCCGTGTGCGGCGGGTGTAATTATTTATTATGTAACAAGAATGGAGCAAGAAGTTCAAGACCAAGGAGAGATAAAGAACCCGTTGGGCGTCTGACAATAAAGATCCTATTGGCGGTTCGCGAGATACCCTTAGTTTGTGACCAGCGGTTTAAATCGGTTTGTATTCGAAACCGCACTTAGGAAAAGTCCATGATCATACCGTTTATTTTATGCGCGGAATGTTGTGTATGTTTTACTTTATATGATATCGTAGTAATATGCACATAGTAGATGAGACCATAATTAAACAAAATTAATTAAGTGAATTAATTTAAAATTATTCCCACGCCAAAAATCGAGCCAAAATTGTCTCCCAATATTATAATGACAAAGTGAAGAGCCTTTGTTCGGATCCAGCTGATCGGCCTCGCCGGGAGTTGACCTACCACGGGTATATCGTTATTATTGAGATATGATCGTTCACGAGATCTCATGAATATTGAGTTCGACTCGACTAGAATCTTGCGGTGATTGGCCTCGTCGGGACCGTCGATTTTAGAGACAAGGGTTGACTATCACATAGAGATGTGAAATGTCAAAGAGTTGACTAGTCGACCAGGGAGTCGCATGCGATCTGGATCGTAAGAGTACCTACCTATCAAAATTATCTCGGTTGATCGGCCCTCGTCGGGGATCGAGGTAACTAGATGGGATCCCAGCCACTAAAGAATTAATTAAATTCTTGAAAGCCAATAGGGAATAGTTGGCTAGTGGGAGTAAAACCTTATAAATTTCTTAGTGCAAATTTAGGTTTTTTATACATGAGCTTTTACTTATTCTATCTTTATTTATTGTTGTAGAAAATGTCAAACAAATTGAACCTTCGTTTTATCATTGAAAACAAGCTTGACGAAACTAATTTTCTCGATTGGGAAAGAAACCTCAAAATCGTTTTGAGGCACGAGAAGATTGGCTATGTCTTGGGCGAGGCCTACCGGAAAAGCCCGCCGAGGGTTCGGCCGCAGATGTTGTCGAGAAGTACAACAAGCAATTTATTACGACAATCTCGATGCTACATGTATCATGCTTGCTTCTATGACACTGAATCTGCGAAGCAAGACATGAGTCTATGGGCGCCTACTCTATCTGTTAGGTGTGATGCCGAAAGACAATTTTGTAATTGTTTTATTTAATAAATGAAATGATATTGTTATTCATATTTATTATTCTCATATTCACCGATGTGACAATAGTAATTACACTACTGAGAAAACCCTAAAGTATATCGTTTATGTAATCACTTAACTTTCGGTGTATGGTATATACACGGAGGATTGAGTTAGTGAAGATGTACTTAAAATACAATTAGCCCGTAGTGAAGTTAATCGAGTATCGGGTCTCTCCTTTAACGTGCTATTAATGCGCCCGAACACACAATAGGTGTGATAGTCCTATCCGGACTTTCGGTTAAGAGAACCTAATGGGGCATTTATATATGATAGATATATCATATAGAATTTGGACCGATTTGATTAGAGTTCTCGATATAATTCCGTAATCGAGAAGTCTTATCGAATCAATGGATGATCATATTTATGGATATATCTTAATCTGAGGTGATCACGATCCAACCGCTTGAATCGGTATGAAGTTTGACTTGACGGTTAAGGATTACACTAAGTCTGTGGTGCGAATTACCCCATCTTGGCATTGTCTTTGGATTGAGTGAGTAGTCCGTGTTTATCACGATATCGGAATCCATTCCTTCCATTTATGGAAGTAGATAGCGATTCCACTTTATTTGTTAATCCTAGAAATCGATCGTTCACGCGAGTTCATATCACGATTGATCACTAGTGAGTTGTATGAATTAATTGATCAACTAGGGGTTAATGGTAAATAAGGATAAGAGGTTCTAAAAGGGTTAACGGTAACTTCCGATTTAGAATGAACAATGGCTATGGAGGATTAATCCATATGTAATGATTATATCAATGGACGCTTATTATTATTCTCGTGAGAGATAAATATAATCTCATAATCGGAGGAGTGCGATCACGGGATTATGGTGGCATATTCTGTGATTGATTTATCGAATATAATTATTCTATAATTATTTATTTGATTTATCGGAGCACGATTATTAGTCCATGGTCCCGACGTGCCTCCTAATATAGCATAGCTATTCTCGGACGTCGAATCCTAATAATATTAATTTAGTTCTCGTTGGACTTTATTAAAACGATATGTGAGTTAATTGTTTAGTGGACTATTAAATTAGTTGGGCTAAATAATTAAATATGTGGAAAAGACATTTTTCATAATCTTGGCCCAAAATTAGTGTGTTGGTCGAATTTTGTGACTAGGTCACAAGAATGATAATTTCGACCCAAGCATATATTAGTCTACAAGAAATTAGTTTTCTTGTGATTAATAAGACATGTGCATAAAATATTTATTGGATAAATATTTATGGAAAGAAATAAAGATAAATATTATCCTAGATTTGTTCTAGAATATTATGGGATTATCTTTTATTTAATAGGATTATCATAATTGATTTTGTATTAATTATAAAATCCTTGGGGCTTGAGTTTTACTCTCCTATATAAAGAGAGTTCTCCCAAGCCAAATAACACACTACAATTTTCGACTTCTACCTCTTAGAGAGGAGAAGGAAAATTTCGGCCAAGGGGAGAATAAGAGGAGAAATCTTGGAGATTTTTCCGGGTAGCATATCGGAAGGGTTCGAGTCGAGAATTTCCTTCCACCGGGAGTTGCTTGGATCACACGTACGGAAGATCGTGGTGCTCTTCACGCTTTCCTTCGTTTATCCTATTGCGGTTCTTCAACTTGGATTTTGAGATCCAAGAGGTATGATCTACAACCCCCTTGTAGATGTAGATCTAGTTATTTTATTACGTGTATTATATAGATCTAGATCCATTAAATCGCTTCCGTTGCGGATGGTATTACTAACACTATCATGGTCCACCTGAAGGAACTTTACGCTTCTCAGTCTCGTCTTGAGGAAGTGCAGGTCTCGAAGGCCTGTTTAGCCGTAAGATGGCATCTGGAGGCTCGCTGTGGAAGCCCACACGTGCTTAAAATGATCGGGTACATAGAGAGGCTTGGGAAGCCGGGCCACAAGTTGGAGCGAGTTGAGTATTGACTTAATTCGCAATCTCTGCACGACTCATTCTCGCAGCTTGTGATGAACTATCACATGAACAAAATAGATTGCTCCCTTGCGGAGTTATTGAACATGTTGAAGACTGCTGAGGGCACTGTGGGGAAGGGAAAGCAAGTGTTGCTGGTCACTTCAAGCAAGGGCAAGCCTAAAGCCCAGAAAAAGTTCAAGAAGGCGAAGGCTACACCTAAGCCAACGCCTAAAATAGCGAAAGACAAATCCAAGGATGCTTGCTTCCATTGCGGGTGAGACCGGACATTGGAGAAGAAATCGCAAGGGCTTCTTGAGTACCAAGAAGAAGCATTCTGATGCTTCGACTTGAGTATATTTATGATTGAGATCAATATTACTTCTTCTAAGTCTAACCACTTTGGGTATTAGATCATCGGTTGTGGTTCTCATATTTGTACGAATATGCAGGCACTAAGAAGAACTAGAGATCTGAGGAAAGGAGAGAGTGGACTCACGCGTTGGAAATGGAGCAAGTGTTCTTTGCTACCGGCGTAGGAGTTTATTTTCTTTCATTGCCCATGGGCTAGTACTAGAACTCAATAATCGTTATTTTGTTCCTGCTCTTTACGAAGAGCATTATTTCTATTTCTGCATTAGATGTTGATGGATTTTCTTTTACGTTTGAGAATAAATGTTGTTCTTTTTCACGTGATGGAATCTTTTATGAATCTTGGCATACTTAGCAATGGTCTCTACATATTAGATATGAATGTTGACGTATTTAATATAAATAACAAGAAATCCAAAACAAATTACTTGAATGAATCCTACTTATGGCATTGTAGACTTGGCCATATAAATAAGAATCGCATTTCCAAACTCCATAAAGATGGAATGTTGGATCAATTCGATTCTGAATCGTTGACACATGCGAAGCTTGTTTACTTGGCAAGATGACAAAGTCACATTTTAGTGGCAAAGGGATAAGATCCAATGAATTGCTTGAGCTCATACATACTGATGTATGTGGCCCAATGTCAATTCAAGCCAAATGAGGATACTCTTATTTTATCACTTTCACTGATGACCATTCACGCTATGGTTATATATACTTAATGAAGTTTAAATCTGAAGCCTTCGAAAAGTTCAAGGAATTCAGAAGTGAAGTGGAGAAACAACTGGGTAAAGAAATCAAAACACTTCGATCCGATCGAGGTGGAGAATACCTAGATGGAGAGTTTCAAGATTATTTGAAGGAGAATGGGATTCTGCCTGAATGGACCCCTCCCGGGACGCCACAGATGAATGGCGTATCTGAGAGGAGGAACCGCACCCTATTAGACATGGTGCGATCCATGATGAGCTATGCAGTTCTCCCAAAATCATTTTGGGGTATGCTCTAAAAACGCATCCTACACATCGAACCGAGTTCCATCAAAGACGGTTGAATCCACACCATACGAGGTATGGCATAAGAGGAAACCGAGTCTAGCCTATCTTAAACCTTGGGGTTGTCCGACTTACGTGAAGCGGATGATGCCTGACAAACTAGAAGCTAGATCTGACAAATGTCTGTTTGTGGGTTATGATGTATAACATTTATATGATAAAAATTACGATGTTTTATATACATTATCGACTTTTTTTATATAAAATATAAGTAATTATAACGATAATCTTATAAAATATTAATAGTTATGAATAAATCTAAATACTATAAAAATCAAGTAAAAATGATAAAAAGTTATAAATTTTGTACCGGGTTAATAACCGAGTGTCGTGTCGATTCACGTGGGTATTTTTGGTATTTTATTTACAGATCTTAGGTAAACCAAGACCCAGTGGCGACACTTTTTGGAGTAAAATCATATCTTTTGAAGGAATTAAGGAAGTGCCACGAGTTTTAAAGTTCAAGTGGATCAATGGTTCGTGACACCGTATCAAGTTATATTTTCGACGAACAAATGTCCCATCAAAAAGGCATTTTCTGAAGAAAAGTCCTTCAGGGAAGTTGTAGATCTTCTCAAGAGCTTTCCAACGCATCTTGAATTATGTCATTTGGAGATCCATAGCTCAAGTTATGATTTTATCAAGTTTCAGATCAAGTTTGGAAAAAATCTATCCGGATCGATCCGGGAATTACCTCGGATCGATCCGAAGAGACATGATGATTACCCGACATGTGGCCCCTGCGAGAGAAAAATCCAGGGGATAAGATTTTTGTTCCCGGATCGATCCGCCCTTTCTCGGATCGATCCGGCTTGGAAAATCTGCCTATAAATGAAGCGACATTGCGAGGCACATAGAAATACCAAATATATTTTCTTTACCTCTTTTTATTAGTAGTAGGTATGTATATAGGCCTTATGCCATAAATAAAATAGTATCGTATAATGCTCGAGAAATTATCAGAAGATCAATGTTGTTGAAGTCGTTGTAGCATCCGGAAGAATACAGCTTCTGATTCAACTGTTGTAATCGGGTAAAATTTCTAAAGTATTTATGTTTGTTATGTTTGTTTTTAATTTCGTATAATGTTAGTAGGCTAAATCTAATAACTAGCCAAAGTTATGTAATCGTTTTATTTCGATCTTTTCGGTAAAGGAATGTTGTCTAAGTAAAATTGACTAAAATTGAGTTAATTGAATCTTTTTCTATTGATAAAGTTTGATTCGAAAGAATTCATAATCTAATTATGAATTGACGCCGATAGTTAGGTTATGAACTCGTTAATAGAAAAACCGGAGGGTAAAATTGGCCGAGTGAATAACGTGACAACGGAACCCGATTTCTACCCGAGGCGGATTTATCCTAAAAGATGAATCTTATTGAAATTTATACTCGAGATCGTAATAATGTTAAATCATCGCTTTAATTGAAACTTAAACCGGAAAGTTGAATCGTCCGGCCTTGACAACGGAGCCTTTAAATAAAATTGACCGTTTGATGAACGGAATGACTCCTTTTTATTCAAAGGTAGAATCGTACTCGGGACCTGTTCAGAAAAACCGTAACAGTTGTGGATCTTGGACTGATGACAATGGACATATGACAATTTCGTACGCTTATGTAAGGAGGAATTGTTAACCTCAGGAGTGCACCGTTTCATTTACTCAATTGAACCTAATATAAAAGGAAAGATCGAGCACATTCCATTCACTGAAAAGATCGTATAAATCAATTATATAAACTTTGGCTAGTTCTCTAATAATATATTTGGCATCTATATATTTATATCTATATATATACTTTGCAATTTATGTACATCTATATATATTTATATATCTATATATATTATATTAGAATAACTTTTAAATTACGTATTTATTTTATGTTGACTAGAATAATAGTGATCCGTGTTATAAAGCCGAGATTTAGATCGAGTTAATAATGACTCTTTGGTGTTTAACCACACTTAGAAGAATTACTAAGTTCCTGAGGATACGATACTCGACTCACCATACTAGCACTACTGATTTGACCCGATACAATCGTCGGTTAAGGACTAGTATTAGCACTAGAAAAGGCCACGTCGACTTTACGGCGCCGTTGCCGGGAACGACGCTAACTTCTTTTTTTGTGTCTATGGTTACTACTTGTATTAGCTCAAAATTCTAGAATAAGTCAACACTTTTCTTATCTCATTTCTATTTTTATTTTAAATCGGTACTTACCTTATAGGTAAGTTACCATTTTTTTTTACTACTATTAATTTCGTGTTATTTTCTATTTTTGTTAGTTGATGACCGTAGTGGTAAGGCCCCTCACTCCTTATAAGCTGACATATAAACACTTACGAAAGGCGCTTAGAGTAGAGAAAAACGTGGTCATACTAGTCGTGAAATCCTGACGAATCATCTTCAAACAGAAATACGAGAATGGTTTGAAATCGGTGATGAAACACCGAACAAGAATCGGAACATGCTCTAGGGCATGGACAAAACCTGTTAACCTTAATAATCAAAATAATAATAATAATAGAAATAATCAAAATCGGAACCGAAATAATCGTAACAACCCAAGAAAACCCAAGGCCTATCTCGTGACCAAACCATAAGAAGAAATCGGACTAATAATCCCATACTTTTACCTAATGAAGGAGCGAATAATTTTGAGATTAAATCACATCTTTTGGTTTAATTGACGCAAGAGCCCAATTCTAGGAGAAGATGATGAAGATCCGCATCATCATCTCTATCTTTTGAAGAACTGTGCACATCTGACCAAAAGTCAAGGTGCTCACAAGGAATTAACAAGGATGACTATGTTTCCTTTTTCTCTAAAAGGACGAGCCCGAGATTGGTTTATGTCTCTTCCACATCATTCACTTACAAGTTGGGAGGAGATTCAAACTGAATTTACAAAACAATATTTCACTCTGGACGGAATTTGGAATTAAAAGTCGAGGTTGCTAACTTTAGACAAGGATCTCAAGAAACGCTGGGAATGCCTGGAAAGATTTAAAAAGCTGTTAAGAGCTTGTCCCGACCATGGTTATTCCTTAGATATGCAAATTCAACTTTTCTGTCAGTAAATTAAGAAAAGATTCACGTCTTGATGTAGATCATGCATGTGGTGGTTAAGTTAATGATGAGTGAAGCTCAAGCAGTTCTACGATGCTATAGAAAAGATTTCCAAAAATAACGAGAATGTGGAAACCGGTTCTAGCACCGAGAAAAGTAGCTTTTGCGGGAGAATATACGTCTAATCACGGAAGTTCTAGCACATTTAGAAAATTTGAGTAGGAAATTTGATGGTTTACAATGAATAAGAACCAAAGTTCAAAAATAGTACACCAACCCGAATACTCGAATCAGGATAATATGCCATTAGGGATTGAAGAACCAACAGGATACTCAAGAGAGAGGTGAGTTTTCTTCAGCAGCATAGGAATTTAAACAATGCTTACTCAAACTCGTTTAATGCTATTAGAAGAGATCACCCTACTTATCGATGGTCTGAAAACCCTAGTAAGCAAGGACAACCGCCGTATCCAGTTCCATATAGGAACATGAATAATAATCAAGTTTATCAAGAAAACACGTCTAATCAGAATTTACAATCATTACCTAGATCCTATCCTCAACATACCACTCAAAGTATACCAAGACTCAAAGTTCAACTCGGCTGCATGAAGGAGTTGAAAAATGGGAAAAACTAATGGAAAATATGATGGGTGTAGTATCTACTCAAGCAAAAAATATAGAAACGATGGTGACTTCTATTGGTACAGTCACTAAGGACATGAGTTCAATGAAAACATCTATGAGTGGACATGATACCAGGATGAGAACGATAGAAGCCTCATTAAGGAATATGGAAGATCATTTGAGTAGGGAAGGTGAACGTAATAATAGCGACTTCGGGAGGATTACCAAGTAACACCGAAAGGAACCCAAGAGAGGTAAATGTTGTAGTTACGAGAAGTAGGAAGCTCAGTGGAAGTAATGGAGTTGAAAACTTTGGGAATAATGAAGTAGAAGATGACTTAGATGGTAAGAATGATAAAACTAAAGATGAACTTGAATTTACAGATGAGGAAGAAGAAATTATAGAAAATTTCTTGAAAAGAAATAAAAGTTCGAACCCGAAAGTGAAAGGGAAAATTGGGTAAAAATCCTAGGATTACGAAAGATCCCGTGGATAAAGATTTAAGGACTTTATTTAAGGAACATGTTAGAATGGAAGATAATGAAAACAAGGATGAAAAGCAGGAAGAATCAAGGAATCTAAAGTAGAGATTGATTCAGGGAACAATTTAAAAGAAAAATTCAAGAGCACAAAACATGGCAACCGAGTAATACTCGGAGGTTTAAGGAAAAGGAAAAGAGAAACCGACAAAGGAGCCAAAGGTCATAGATTTAGAATCTTTACCTTACCCTCCTAAAGATCAAATCAAAAAGGCAAAAAGCGATAAGAAGTATGCTCGTTTCCTTGACACTTTTAAATCATATTCAAGTTAATATCCTCATTATTGAAGCTCGATTAATATACTGCCTATGGAAAATTTACGAAAGAAATTACACAAACAAGAAAAAAATTAGAGGAATATGAGAATATATGCCTAAATGAAGAATGTTCATGCTTTTGCGGCATAAGTTACCACCTAAACCGAAGATCACGGTAGTTTTACCATTCCGTGTGAAATTGGAGGATTTACTGTTTAAGAAGGTCTTATGTGATCTAGAGCAAGTATAAATCTAATGTCTTATGAGGATTATAAAAAGCTAGGCATAGGAAAGCTTACTAAGATCGAAATGACTCTGCAAATGGCGGATAGATCGATTAAGTACCCTAAAGGAATTATTAAGGGCGTATTGGTTAAAGTAGACAAATTCTATTTTCCAGTAGACTTTGTAGTTATGGAAATGGAAGATGGTTATTCAAAGACCTCTTATTCTAGGTCGTCCCATTTCTAGCTACAGGAAGAACTTTAATCTATGTTCGAAAAGGAGAATTAATTTTGAGAGTCAATGAAGATGAAGTTGCTTTCAATATTTTCAAAGCTATGAATCATCCATCATCGAATCGTGTTCTTTTATAGAAGATATTCATTACATCTACGATAATCGATTACCAACTTTTGAAGACAAAGTTAGAAGAATGCTTAACTCTGTCTATCTATAAAGAAGATGAGGAAGACATTGAAATGAAAGAGATAATTCTTTCTTTAGATACTGAAAAGTTTTACCTTTAAGCCACCATGGCATAAGTATTTGGAATTAGAACTAGAAGGACCAATTCTTAAATCGTCAATAGAAGATCCATGAAGAATGCGGAATTGAAACCGTTACCTTTAAATCAAATATGCTTTTCTTGAAACGATAATCTATTACCGATTATTATTTCATCGACTTTAATCGAGCAACAAGAAGATCAATCGCTTAGAATGTTGAAAAAGCATAAGAAAGCTTTTGGATGGACGAATGCCGATATTCGAGGTATTAGCCACGAGATTTGCGTTCATAAGATAATTACGAAGGAAGATGCTAAGCCTTGTATTCAACATAACGCCGCCTCAACCCGAATTTGCGGTTAATTGTTAAGAAAGAGGTCATTAAGCTATTAGAAATGGGAATAATTTTCCCATATCGAGATAGTGAATGGGTTAGTCCAACTCAAGTTGTACCAAAGAAAGGAGGTTTCACAAAGAAAGAGAATGATAGGAATGAATGGATTCCAACAAGAGAAATTACGAGTTATCGAATGTGCATTGATTTTAGGAAACTCGAATGATCATACTAAGAAAGATCATCATCCACTTCCATTCATAGTTCAAATGTTGGAACGTTTAAGTGGTCATAAATATTCTTGCTTTCTTAGATGGTTATTCGAGTTATTTACTGATTTTCATTGCAAAGAGGAGATAGGAAAAGACTACTTTCACTTGTCCTTATGGAACTTTGCGTATAAAAGAATGCCGTTTGGTTTATGTAATGCTCACCTTTCGTTTCAAAGATGCATGATGGCTATATTTTCCGATATGGTTGAGAAATTCTTAGAAATTTTATGGACGACTTTAGTGTTTACGGAGATTCTTTTGGTAAATGTTTGTCGCACTTAGAAAAAGTGTTACAACGTTTGTGAGGATACCAATTTAGTTTTAAATTGGGAAAAATGTCATTTAATGGTATCGGAAGGAATTGTCCTAGGCCATAGAATCTCTCAAATAGGAATTGAAGTTGATAAAGCCAAGGTGGAAGTGATTGAAAAATTACCACCACCGGTTAATCTAAGGACTCTAAGAGGATTTCTTGGACATGCGAGGATTTTATAGGAGATTTATTGCCGATTTTTCAAAGATAGCAAAGCCTCTAAGTCATTTGCTTGAAAATGAAGTACCTTTTAACTTTGATGGTAAATGTAAGGAAGCTTTTCGGACCTTAAAAGCGAGATTGACTCTCGCACGAGTGCTAGTAGCACCAGATTGGAATTTGCCATTTGAGATTATGTGTGATGCCAGTGATTTAGCCAGTAGGAGCGCTTTTAGGTCAAAGATATAACAAAATTCTCAAAGCTATTTACTATGCATCTCATACCTTAACTGTGACTCAACCCAAACTATACAACTACGAGAAAAAGAAGCTGTTATTGTAATTTTTGCCTTAGATAAGTTCAGATCGTATATTGTTGGTTCTAAGGTAATAATTTATACAGACCATTCAGCTTTGAAGTATTTACTAAGTAAGAAGGATGTGAAACCACGTCTTCTTAGATGGATTCTCTTACTTCAAGAATTTGATATTGAAATTAAAGATAAAAAGGGAAGTGAGAATGTAGTAGCAGATCATCTAAGTAGAATGGAAAATGATGTTGAGAAAGGAATAGAAATTAAAGATTCATTTCCCGATGAACAAGCTGCTTTAGAATAGATACTCCTTCGACCATGCAGCTTATTAAAGAATAGAATTCCTTCTAAGGAAATGTCACCCTGGTTTGGAGATATCATTAATTACTTAACTTTGTGATTATATTCCGTCTCATAAGACTTGGCGTGAGAAGAAGAAATTCTTTTATGACTTAAAATTCTATTCTTGGGAGGAACCGGACCTTTTCCGTAAATGTTCGGATGGGATAATCGAAAAAGTGTGTGCTGATAATGAAATTTTAAGTATTTTATCATTTTGTCATGATCGTGAGGCGAGGAGGTCATCATGGAGGTTGGAAAACGCTTTTAAAGTTTTACAATGTGGTTTTATTGGCCTACACTATATAGAGATGCTTATAAGTATGTTAAATCTTGTGAGTCTTGTCAAAAATGGGAAATGTATCTAAAAACATGAAATGCCTATGCAACCTATTTTAGAATGTGAGTTATTTGATGTATGGGGTATAGATTTCATGGGACCATTCCATATATCTTTTGGAAAAAGATTTATTCTAGTAATGGTAGATTATGTTTCGAAATGGGTAGAAAGTGAAGCTCTTCCCACTAATGATACCAAAGTTGTCATACGATTCCTTAAAAGAATATATTTACACGTTATGGCATTCCGAGGGCTATCATTAGTGATAGAGGTTCACACTTTTGTAATAGACCATTTACCAAGATAATTGAAAAATATGGTGTAACGCATAAGTTAGAACGCCTATCATCCGCAAACCAAAGTGGTCGGTAGAGGTGTCTAATAGAGAGATCAAAAGAATTGTAGAAAAGACAAAGGATTCAAACCGAAAAAAGCTGAGTCGCTTAAGCTGAGACGATGCATTATGGGCATATAGAATGACTTTTAAAACACCAATTGGTTGTTCTCCTATAAGTTAGTTTTTGGTAAGTCCCACATCTCCCAGGTTGAGTTAGAACACCGAGCCTTCCGGGCTATTAAATTTCAATTCGATCCTAAGGTCATCGGTGATCATAGATTGCTTCAATTGATGAGAACTAGAAGAATTCCGTCTCGATTCTTATGAAAACGCTCGAATCTACAAGGAACGCACGAAATCTTTTCACGATAAGAGAATCTATAGGCGTGAGTTCCATGTAGGTGATCGAGTACTCTTGTACAATTCACGTTTAAAGTTATTTCCAGGAAAGCTTAAATCAAGATGGACAGGTCCATTTAAAGTAACAAGGGTTTACAAATCTGGAGCTGTTGAACTAACTGATGGAAATACAAATTTTATAGCCAATGGCCATAGAGTAAAGTTATTTGTGGAAGGAGAAGGAACCGCACTAAAAGAAGAAATAATGCTACTAACTGATCCTCCGACAAAGTAAAAAGCAGAGAAATCAAGAAACTGAAAAGTAGAGGAACTAAACTCAGCCGAATACCAGGTACTATCTATCTTTACTCTACTTTTCTGTGTTTTTAATTATGTTTAAATTAGTTTCGTCTTTTACCGGATAGACGTAAAAGAACTGGATGCCTTTTTTAGATAGAATAGAAATTTTTATATTGCTTTTGAAATTAGGCTTGGATAAAGATGTCGCGTTTAAAATAGAAGCTTCGGTTTTTGAGAAAAACAAGCAATTGTTGAGAGAGATCAGATTGAGAGAAGTATGTAATGGAAAGTCGAGAAGTTCGATAAAGAGAAGGGCAAAGTTTTTAAGGAGATCGAAATCATGGAAAAAGTGAGCATGAAGGGAAATGTAGGAAAGCACAACCAAATCCCGGATGAGTGTTTGAATGTTGTTAAGAAGGGAACGATTAGGTGGTTATCCGAAAATCCCGATGGAGATCAAAGGGAAAATTCGAACGCCTCATTTCTTAAGGTTAGGTTGATAGAACGTTACGTCAGAACTCTGGAAGATTTAGAAGTATTGGAATTAGGACCCTCGTGAATTTTGTAATATTTATAAAATTTTTATATAACTTTTGAAAATTTTATAAATAGGATCTTTATGAAATTACTTAAAAGTTTTATAAAATTTTTATTTAAATTGTAGAAGTTTTATAAAGGGTTTATAAAAATTTTTATTAAGTTTTATAAAGTTTTTCAAAAAAAAAAAAAAAAAAAAAAAAAAAAAAAGTGGTCGGATCGATCCGACCTAACCCCGGATCGATCCGGAAACTAAAAAACCTAAAAAAGAACGGATCTTCCTTTCTTCTTCCTCTTCCATTTTTCCTCGAAAACAAATTGCCTCTCCCATTTCCCCTAGATTTTTTTCTTCAAAATCATCACTAAAATTCACTCTCACATCACCCCAATCCTTGCACTCTTCTCATTTTCCTCTCTTCTCTTCAAATTTTCAATTTTAAATTGAAGAATTTTTCAAGGGAAGCTTCAACTTTTATTCAGTAATTTTCATCTTTTCCGCCAACTTGTTAACCTTTTAAGCTTTGGAAGGTAACATTATAGTCCACTTATTTTGTTAATTTCGTTTTTATTTCACTATTTTGTGTAACTCATTTGTGTTGTTTTTGTTGTTTTGTTGTTGTTTTGTTATTGTGTCACTATCGTAGAATGGCCGAATCATCAAAAGCTAGTAAAAAACGTAAACCTAATATCCCAACCCAAATTCCATCATCGAAACTAGGCCTTTAATGAAGAAGAATTGACTGTTAGTTTTGATAGAACTGCGTCTGCTGCAAAATAAGAAAGCATTGAAAAATAAATTTGGAAAGTGTTTAGTTGCGATCGAGAGGGTTTGGATTTTAAGGATTTGGGAAGGGAGGTAAAAGAGATTTTTGAAAGACGACAGTGGTTGGAGTTAGCCGATTTAAGGTCGGGAGAAATTAACACAACCTTAGTAGTGAATTTTATTCTCTCTGCTAGCAACTCATAATGCTACGAGAAGATGGTGAGTTAACCACAACCTAAGAACTAGGGCGATGCCGTTTACTCCTCACATTATAAATGCTATTTATGGTATCCCTGATATACCGAGAATGAGGACTATTATACGCTTTGGAATTTGGATGAGCACACAGACTTTGATTATATTGTTTCACTAGCCTGAATGAGTTAGATCCCATCGCTGTCTGGCATGAAAACAGTTTTCTTATGGAAAATGTATAAGGGATATGAGAGCCATTAAACGTTTTATTAGTCACACTCTTTACCCTACTCGACATTTTACATCTTTTGGTAAAGAGGATTTGTGTATTGCTTGGGCTATGGTCAATGATATACCCGTGGATGTAGGCAAAGTAATGTGTAGAAGGGCCAAGGAATTTGCCCTGAATGCTAGACCCGGCAGTCACATGCCTTTTCCATGTTTTATTTCTTCCTTGTGTCGCCAGATTGGTGTCCGTGAGCTCCCAAGTGATAATTTGATGATGGTGGATGACACACTTATAGGTCCTAGTTTACCACTTAGGCCGGCAGGAAGAATAGATTTTTTGGACCCTAACCGTAGACGACCTCAGCCTACTCCACCCACTGCTGTCCCTCCTTCACCCAGTCAAACTCAAACTCAACTTCCGAATACCATCACTTACGACATGTTTCAATCCATGGCCTATGATGTTCATCGTGCTAATGCCAATATGGTCTGCTTTTGCGAAAGGAATAAATTATGGTCTGAAGATTTACGTCAAGGCATGCGAGGTTTATATCAAATGAATATATTGCAAAACCCTACCTATGCCGAGATGGATATTCCGCAATGCCAAACCCAGCCTTATACCTTGCCCGATTTCATTCCACCGATGCCACCTCGCTCAGACTTCCAACAAATGCCACATTCTTTTGGATTTCAAACTAGTGGTGTAGGGGATTTTTCGACAGGTACTACGGCAGCTGCGACATCTGAATGGGCTGGATCTGGATCATTTGGCCATACCACGACGGGATGGGGAAGCACTTTTTCTGATATTACGAGAGAAATGAGCTCGATGGGACTAGATAGCTCGGTACGGATGTCCACTTATTTTCAAGATCCATCCCAAGAATCGACCCGTTATCAAGCTATGCCAAGTTCAAGCCACGTCGAGATGAGTGATGAAGAGGAGTAATTTTAAGGGGGAATGAGGGAGAAGGACATAAATATTTCATCAATTGAGTAGAAGGACAGTTTTTTAAAACTTTTGCATAAAGGACAAAACTATTTATTCATTTGTCGAAATTCACTTGTGTTCAAATTCACTGCTTAAATTCATTGACGAAATTCATTTTAAAATTCACTATTTTTCAAAATTCATCGTCGAAATTCACTAATTTTCGGATGCACTTATCGAAATTCACTATCGAAATTCACCGATTTCGGGATTCACTAGGAGATTCACCGATTTTCGGATTCACTGCTTGTCCTTCTCGCTATAAAAATTATGCAGATTGTCCTTCTCCTATAAAAAATATGTAGTTGTCTGTTACTTAAAAATATTTCAGATTGTGTCCTTATCCCTAATTTTCCATAATTTTAAACATTCTATGATTTTTGACATTGAAACATTTTATTTTTCGTACAATTTCGTTTTCGTAAAATTTTAGGTTATTTTAATTTTGGTAGGATTTTATTTTAATACGATCTTCATGTTTTCGTTACATATTATGGTATTACGCATTGTGTAGTAAAATTTATGGTTATAACACAATGAAAATGAACCAAAGATAGGGAGAAAACGTGTCATCTAGAAAAATCTAGGCATTTTACAAGCAAAAATCAACTCTGTCCGTGAACAGTAGTGTTCCGGATCGATCCGGCCTTTTACCGGATCGATCCGACCTGAGTGTACCGACCTGACAGGATTACTAGTTCAGAGGCCGGATCGATCCGGCCCTTTCTCGGATCGATCCGGCAAGTACAAAAACGCCAAAACAAGAGATCTTTTCTACTTTTGCTTGATAGATTTATTTCTATAAAAGGAAAGAGCGCGAGCCTTGACCTTTGCTCATTTCTTCTTTCCTCTATCTAGCTTTGTTTAAATCTACATGTCGAAAATGTCTAACCGCTCCTCTCCTCGGTTAATAGTTACGAACCACATACGCTTTGATGGTGTGGTTCCGAAGAACATGCCTCTTGTTTTCATAATGACGTCCCGAGACATCTAAATTTCGTCCGTTCTCCTATTCTGATGGAGAAAGGCTTAAACACAGAAAAAATTGATCAGTGGGGACGGAATCTAATCCGAGGTTGCGGATAGAAAAAGTTGATTAGGACTCCTGAAGTAGAATAAACATTTCGATTGTCGAGATTTTTATCGTCTCTCACCGAGATAACGTCGGTAGCCTCGCCTCAACTTATTACAATTAGGGGAATCGTTATTTCATTTTCACGACCATCATAAATCAAATCTATCAAATCCCACCATGTACTTTTGATCGAAACCCACACTTCGAGTTTCTTTGGGAACTTGGAGATGCGTATAATGTTGTAAATCGTACTGCAGAAGCCTTTCAGTTCGTATTTCCGTTGTTTGATCATAACTATGATTCTTCAACTCGCCTTACCCCTCATTTAAGGCGTGGAAACGCTTTCATTAATTCTCGGATCTATCCAACTAGAGATTTTTATGGGGTTACGGATGATGAAATGTCTTCTTTGTTGTATCGCTAACCATCGGAGCATACATTGATTGGGAGTTTTGATATTTAAAAGCGCAATTAATTTTGCAAGATAGAGGCGTAATAGGGGAAGACCGTTACCGTTTGCCTGGTTATCTCTCATCTTTGTGTCCAATCCGAATCACGTGCTGAGTTTACTAATGACGAGATTTTTCCATCTCGTGATTCTCGATTAGGATTACTTCCGTGGATACTCCCGGATGTTCATCTACGGTTTGATAATCGCTTAAGTTTATGTTTTGATGTGATAGTCGTTTAAGTTGATCGTTTAATCGTTTTTTTTAGTTTGTAATAGTTTCCTTAATGTTTAATATATATGTCATTTACTTTAATCAAAATAATATATGTTTGTAAAAAATAAATAAATAAATAAATAAATAATAAAAAAATCAAAATTGTGTAAAATTTTAATTTTATTTTCAAACTAACTTTTATTTACTCACTGAACATCGGGACGATGCCATTTCGTAAGTGGGGAGTAGAGGTAAGTTAGTAAATACAAATTAAAATTTTCTTATATAAAGTTATACTTAATTGCTTTAATTTGTCTTGGATCAAAATAACTAGATAATATATAATTAATATGAATAAAAATAGTATAATTTGGTAAGAATAGATTTTAATTAAGTAAAGTAAATTTGATATATTATAATTATATTATATATGTCAATTTTAGATTTTTATAAGATTTTAAGTATATGTAACTATACATAAATATTATCAAGTAAATTTCATATGAAATTTAACGGAAATACTTATATTTATAATGAATTTTTTTTAGAATAATTTTCTTTGCAAAACGAAATATGAATATGGAATCGGATTAGGAATGATGAGATTTTTGACACCACAAAAATTACTTCAGCCTTGATTAGAGTGATTAAGACTTCACTCGAAATAGCCATTTTTGATTATAACCGACCCTTGGTTTATTTTGGTTTACATTTCCTAAAAATCCCACGAGTTTGTACGTACTTATGAAAGGAGATGATGGAACAGAAGCTAAGAATGGTGTATGCTGAGGTAGAAAAAAAAAAAAAAAAAAAAAAAAAAGAAGATATATATATAAGAACGAAGCACCATATTTACACAGAATTAATCGAATACCAGGTATCTTCCTTATCTTTGATCGACAAATACAAAAAAAATCGGTAGCAGCTTCCAATGATTTGAGTGCAGTAGGGTGTTATCTAGAAACGTCCTATATCACTATGAGGTATAAAGCTCCCGATAAAAATTCGAATCATAAGATCTCAAGAATGATTACGAGTTTAAGGAAACCGGACTCGTAATTTTAGATCGAAAGAGTATTACTCCGATCAATCTTGATGAAGCAATGCTTGTAAATTTGATTTTTCTACACACACTCACGCTTTTAGTTCTTAATATTGAAAAAGAAGAGAGAAAATCTGAAAAATAGTTGGAATAAGAGGATGTTATTAATCGAGATTGTTTTTGATCAAGCGTGAAGGTGTAAAGTAATGCGCATTTACTTGCCTCTTTCTCTTTTTGATTTCCTTTTCTATCTTTTCGATTAACCAATGTCCCATCCTAAAAAGTATAAGCCATTTTGTCAATTACTTGACTTAGTCTTTGATTCCAAATATTTCATACAAGTTGAGATAGGAAAATAATTCTAGAATTTTAATTATATTTATTGAGTAGATTTTGTGAAATTTCATTTGAATAATAGTTGATAAATAATTTATCAAAGTTATCTACACTTTTTATCTTGTCAATTTCTAAGAAAGATATAATTAATATGGTTATAATATTGAAATGATATTTTACTAATTTGAAATATAATCTACCACGTATATTATTTTTATCGTCATTTTTATATATATTACCGCTTATTTTGCTCGAGGACGATCAAAGAGCTAAGTGGGGAGTAGTTGATGTATAACATTTATATGATAAAAATTACGATGTTTTATATACATTATCGACTTTTTTTATATAAAATATAAGTAATTATAACGATAATCTTATAAAATATTAATAGTTATGAATAAATCTAAATACTATAAAAATCAAGTAAAAATGATAAAAAGTTATAAATTTTGTACCGGGTTAATAACCGGAGTGTCGTGTCAGATTCACGTGGGTATTTTTGGTATTTTATTTACAGATCTTAGGTAAACCAAGACCCCGAGTGACGACACTTTTTGGAGTAAAATCATATCTTTTGAAGGAATTAAGGAAGTGCCACGAGTTTTAAAGTTCAAGTGGATCAATGGTTCGTGACAATCGTATCAAGTTATATTTTCGACGAACAAATGTCCCATCAAAAAGGCATTTTCTGAAGAAAAGTCCTTCAGGGAAGTTGTAGATCTTCTCAAGAGCTTTCCAACGCATCTTGAATTATGTCATTTGGAGATCCATAGCTCAAGTTATGATTTTATCAAGTTTCAGATCAAGTTTGGAAAAAATCTATCCGGATCGATCCGAATTACCTCGGATCGATCCGAAGAGACATGATGATTACCCAGCATGTGGCCCTGCAGAGAAAAATCCAGGGGATAAGATTTTTTGTTCCCGGATCGATCCGGCCCTTTCTCGGATCGATCCGGCTTGGAAAAATCTGCCTATAAATGAAAGCGGCATTGCGAGTACATAGGGGGTACCAAATATATTTTCTTTACCTCTTTTATTAGTAGTAGGTATGTATATAGGCCTTATGCCATAAATAAAATAGTATCGTATAATGCTCGAGAAATTATCAGAAGATCAATGTTGTTGAAGTCGTTGTAGCATCCGGAAGAATACAAATTCCGATTCAACCGTTGTTATCGGGGTAAAATTTCTAAAGTATTTATGTTTGTTATGTTTGTTTTTAATTTCGTATAATGTTAGTAGGCTAAATCTAATAACTAGCCAAAGTTATGTAATCGTTTTATTTCGATCTTTTCGGTAAAGGAATGTTGTCTAAGTAAAATTGACTAAAATTGAGTTAATTGAATCTTTTTCTATTGATAAAGTTTGATTCGAAAGAATTCATAATCTAATTATGAATTGACGCTCAGTAGTTAGGTTATGAACTCGTTAATAGAAAAACCGGAGGGTAAAATTGGCCGAGTGAATAACGTGACAACGGAACCCAGTTTCCTACCCGGGGGCAGATTTATCCTAAAAAGATGAATCTTATTGAAATTTGTACTCGAGATCGTAATAATGTTAAATCATCAGTTTAATTGAAACTTAAACCGGAAAGTTGAATCGTCCGGCCTTGACAACCGGAGCCTTTAAATAAAATTGACCGTTTGACGAACGGAATGACTCCTTTTTATTCAAAGGTAGAATCGTACTCGGGACCTGTTCAGAAAAACCGTAACAGTTGTGGATCTTGGACTGATGACAATGGACATATGACAATTTCGTACGCTTATGTAAGGAGGAATTGTTAACCTCAGGAGTGCACCGTTTCATTTACTCAATTGAACCTAATATAAAAGGAAAGATCGAGCACATTCCATTCACTGAAAAGATCGTATAAATCAATTATATAAACTTTGGCTAGTTCTCTAATAATATATTTGGCATCTATATATTTATATCTATATATATACTTTGCAATTTATGTACATCTATATATATTTATATATCTATATATATTATATTAGAATAACTTTTAAATTACGTATTTATTTTATGTTGACTAGAATAATAGTGATCTGTGTTATAAAACTGAGATTTAGATCGAGTTAATAACAGCTCTTTGGTGTTTAACCACACTTAGAAGAATTACTAAGTTCCCTGAGGATACGATACTCTGACTCACCATACTAGCACTACAGTTTGACCCGATACACTGTCGGTTAAGGACTGGTATTACCACTAGAAAAGGCCACGTCAGGTTATCCTAGAGAAACTAGAGGATACCAATTTTACCATCCTGAAGAACAAAAGGTGTTTGTTGCCAGGACTGGCCACTTTCTAGAGAAAGAGTTTATTCTGGATAGGGTCGGTGGGAGTAAAATTGATCTTGAAGAAATTCGAGAACCACTTACGGATAACGATCGGTTGATGGAAGTAGAGGACTTGCCACATCTGATCGACACCATCCTCTACCGTGGACACACTAGCACCTCGAAGATCCACCAGGGGCGCCGTGAGCTCGAAAGGTATCTTGGCGTGTATCTCATGGAAGATGAGGACCCAAGAACTTATGAGGAAGTGCTATTAAGGCATGACAAAGAGAAATGGCTGGAGGCCATGAATTCTGAAATGGAATCCACGAAAGACAACCAAGTTTGGAACTCAGTTGATCCACCTGAGGGAATAGTTCCCATAGGGTGTAAATGGGTCTTTAAGAGAAAGACTGACATGGACGGTAACGTGACTACCTACAAGGCTAGGTTAGTGGCAAAAGGTTATAAGCAAAGGCAAGGAGTTGACTATGACGAAACCTTTTCGCCGGTTGCCATGTTAAAATCCATTAGAATTTTGCTCGCTATTGCAGCATACCATGATTACGAAATCTGGCAGATGGATGTGAAAACAGCTTTCCTTAACGGGAACTCATGCGAGGAAGTGTATATGACACGACTGAGGTTTTACAACCAATGACGCCAGGATGGTGTGTAAACTGCAAAGATCCATTTATGGGTTAAAGCAAGCTTCGGAGTTGGAATCTTCGCTTTGATGAGATAATCAAGCAGTTTGATTTCATCAAGAATGAAGATGAGCCACAATGTTTACAAGAAGGTTAGTGGGAGTGCCATTGTGTTCTTAGTGCTTTATGTAGATGACATATTGCTCATAGGGAATGATGTGCCTATGTTACAATCAGTCAAAGCTTGGTTATCCAAGAACTTCTCAATGAAGGACTTGGGTGAGGCGACCTTTATTCTAGGAATAAAGATCTATAGAGATAGATCCAAAAGGTTGCTTGGTCCAGTCGCAATCCACCTACATAGACAAGATGTCAAGAGATTCGGCATGGAGCGATCAAGAAAGGATTGTTTGCCCATGTCACATGGGGTCTACTGTCAAAGGGAATGAGCCCAAAGCGAGAGGAGGAAAGGGCACAAATGAGTAAAGTCCCTTATGCTTCGGCAATCGGGTCTATCATGTATGCCATGTTATGCACAAGACCAGGCGTCTCGTACCCTCTTAGTATGACTAGTAGGTACCGGTCAATCCAGGTGATGGTCACCGGATTCTTTGTCAAGAATATCCTTAAGTACTTGAGACGTCTTAGGATATGTTCCTAGTTTTCGGAATGATGATTTAGTATTACGAGGTTACACGGATGCCGGTTCCAGGCCGACAAGGATGACTTTAAGTCACAATCTGGATTTGTTTTCACGCTTAACGGCGAGCGATGAGTGGAAGAGTTCCAAGCGAGGAGACCATCTGCGGACTCTACATCGAAGCCGAATACATAGCAGCCTCGGAGGCGGCAAAGGAAGCGATTTGGATGAAGAAGTTCATCATCGAACTTGGTGTGGTTCCTCCATTGAAGGTCCAGTGCCTCATGTCTTTGTGATAATAATGGAGCGATATCTCGATCAAAGGAGCCAAGGTCTCATCGAAGTCCAAACATGTTACATGCGGCGCTATCACTTGATTAGAGATAGTAGATAGAGGGGATGTAAAGATAGAGAAAGTCCACACGGATGATAACATAGCCGATCCGTTAACCAAGGCATTGTCTCAAGCTAAGCATGAGAAACATGTTCACTTGCACGGGCTTAGGCATATGGGTGATTGGCTTTAGGCCAAGTGGGAGATTGTTGGAAAGGTGTCCTAAACCCAATCGGGTTGGACCGGATCCGACCGGTCGGGTCGATTCTGATCTATTTAGTTCATGTAATAACTTTATTATGATTAATAAAAGCACTTATGTTATTATATAATGTTTATCTTCATATTATTTGTCGTATATATATAGTAACGTCCACTAGTATCAATCATGATAGAGAAACCATGATAGTGATTATGGTTGATGAGATCTCTAATCACTATAACAAGGTTGGTACTTAAATGTCTCTAGTCTTATGTATTATCAAATGGGACATTGATAGTATAATCGAGACTAGCTTGCGTATTGGATGTCTTCTATCTTTTAGAAGGTAGGGATAGATCTCGCTATCGAAGTGTAGAACACTTGGGTATGCGTGGGACGTGTATCGAGAATGTGTACGCGTTAGATCGACCCACTTACATTAAGTGTCACACTATGTGGCGGTTGTGTAATTATCCTTTTGACCGGAGTCTTCATGGCATCACGGTGTGGATTGTCATGCTTTGACACTATTGAGATTTCTCCTAACCACGGGCAATCATGCGGTAGTGATTGGGTATGATATTGAAGCATCGCGGAGTATACATGATTGGTCGTCCGGGAATCGCGTATCCTATGATTGGGATCGAATATCCGAAATGGCCTTCTTATAAGGAATGTCTAGCTCTCGAGAATCTTTGCAAAGTGGGAGTAAATGTGTTATTCCGAGAGAGCATGATATCCAGATTATAAGATACGATCGTCAATGTATTGACACTCGAGTGCGATCGTATGGATATTATTACGATAGGATTGTAACTTACACGATAATCGCTTTCACATGAAAGGTAGTAGTCATTGCTTTTGACTCTTCCGATGATTGGGGTCACGGTGTGTTGCTGTGACGCTATCCCGTGATCGTTAGGTATGAAGGGCATTTTAGTAAATTGCTCTTTGTGTCTACGGCCAACATATTCGGAAGCCTATCGGGTCACACACATATGAACATCGAGTCGGATTAAAATGCGGTTATAGTTGATAACCAAATAAGGAAAGTTTATCTCTAGACTATAAAGGTTATAGTGGTAAATTAATATGGTGGTATTTATTTATTATGAATAAATTAAATACAAGATATTAATTATATATACAAATTATATTAATTAAAGAATATTCCGGAAGTCAATTGGTTGACTAATGGGGCGCCACTTTTATGTGTATGAGATACACTTGGATTGTGCACTTTAATTAATAAGATTGCCATAATATTAATATAAGATATTAATTGATTTTGAAAAATAGATTTATGGTAATAAGATAATTATAATCAATATATGATATTGACAAAATAAATTATAATTAAAGAAATAAATCAATCTAGTTGATTTTCCTTATTTTATTAGAAAAAAGGTTTTCTTCTCCTCCACACTACTATTATTGCGCCTCCTCCTCATAAAAGGGAAGTGGGTGTCAAGCTCTTTTGTACAACACAATTGCAAGAGTTCATAATTCTTGTGTAAAATAGAGAGCTCTCCATAGTGAGTTTGTGAGGGTAGAAAAGGTCCGGTCTAGCAGCCGGAGTTTTTCCGATAGCAATCCAAGGAGGATTCCGGCGAGGGGTTCGTGTGGATTAGCGATAGAGGCCGGACGCGTGGACGGCTTGCGCATTGAACTACTCTCCGTTGGCGGTCAAAGCGACGATCTTGTAGATCATCCAAGGTATAACCGTCAAACTACTTAACGTGTTTATTGCATTAAACGAAGAACGATCTAGAAAAGGAAATCAAATTTTAAATTCCGCTGCGTTAAACTAGTGATTTCCTAACAATAAATAGATCTGGAGCTTCAAAATGCTTGCAAATTGCCATGACATCTTGATAATGTTGCATCATATTCCTTGGATCCCCTGTGAATGAAGATGGCACTATTGTCCTCCTTCCTACCATGGATGCGTCATTGTCCCCCATTGAAATTGCATCTTCAATACCCTGATATACATCCCCTCGCAAGGTAGCTTGATTAGTCCGGATGTAATTTAGGGTATTATGTTCAATGGCAGCCCAACAGTCTACCGTAAACTGCTGAAACAACCTTCCACCTTGGATTAAAGTTGTGCCTTCTCCATGACTTTCTTGTATCCTGTAAGCATAGAATGCACGCATAGATACAGATTTTCATTTTCTCGTTGCAGCTAGTGAAGAGTTGATACCAACACGCCACCCATCAGTTCCATACGGGAAAAGCAACGAGTATTGTAGTGGCATATATAAGGGTGTCTTTCAGTGATTCTTCGTAAAATTCCTTGATGGGTGCTTACTTTAATATCACGTCACGCTTCATGGCTATTGTCACCACCTAAAACCAAAGCTGCTACTTCATGACCGGTGGGTCGTATGTATTGACGACCACCTATTTCATGTATGATTTTCAATGTCAATTCTATCGCATGGTTGTTGCGCATCACATCTCTTGCTGTTATGAGAGTCTGCACATACGGTATCATGCATCCAACATTTCTTTCAGACCCTGAATAGTTTGCATAGTTAAATCTAAAATGATTGAGAATGACAGTTATTACATGTGTTACTACATTTTTGTACATGTGTTACTACATGTTTGTCCTTCTCAACCATTTTAGATGAAAACCTGTCATTCACAACCTTTAACCTTAAATAATAAAAAATATATATTGTATATGATTGGTAAAAGAATATGGTTGGTCTGTCCATTTTTTATTCTTTACACACCAACAACTTATTTTAAAAAAAGGGTAAACCCTACCCCCGAGGGTCCCCATACTCCCGATCCCACAGGTGTATGGAGATGTAAATCTGGGTACCTAGTAGCTTAGAACACAAGCTGCCCATTGACAGGAGACAAAAAGCGATTCGCCCCTTGTAGGGTTCGAACCTTAGACCTCCCGCTCATGTTCAGGCTGTTTTTAAACACCCATGCCTTCACCACTAGGCCATATCCTGGGGATACCAACAACTTATTTTACATATAGATATCGTTGGTATCTCCAAATTAATTTTTAATTTTCATTCAATGTGATAGTTATAGGTAAAAAAAAATATATATAGCAGATGTTTATACTGTACACATATTTAATTCTTTTCCATTTCAAAAGTTTAGATGTATAGACCGTAAAAGTGTTTAATAGAACCTTTTTCTTCCATCTCAAGAGTTGAGAGTTTGCAGATTGTGTATTGAATACCTTTTGAAGATGAAAAATGGTCCTTGATATGATGTGTTTGCTTCGTACACCTGAAAAGTAATAACACGGTGTCCGATTTGAATGTGAAGTTTTTGGGTAGTATGTACCTACATAGGTATATGTGAGGTGGCACGATCAGAACCACACAGTTTAAATGCAGAATGAAATCGTGTGGACAGAAGTGTACCACGTAGTGTGTACCTACGTAGGTACACGCTACGCAAAAACTTCCCGATTTGAATAAACCTTTTCGCCCTCCACATCTTTAGTGTCCCTTGATCTCCACGCGCGCAATATATGATGACGATCTTTTTTTTTTCCAGTGTCAATCTTTTGCTTTCAAAAAAGCATAACTGATAAACTTCGAAAATCATTTCAACCGGAAAAACAACTTGGACAAAAAATTACCTCAGAGGACAACGAAAAATATCCCAAATAATGCGCAAGCCCCTTTTGATTTCCTGCAATTCAAAACGCGTAAGAACACAATTGATCATCTTTTTTTTTCTTTTTTGAAAGTAACACAATTAATCATCTAAACAGTTATGATTCATAAGCGTAATTTATACTTGTATATAAATTAAACAACACGAACGCAGATGTATATAATTTATACTTGCCTATCACGAAAATCCAGTTTCCGCCTCCTCCACTCCTCCTCTTCCATAACTACTTTGCACATACCCCTGCTTAATAGCCCCCATTTATTCTCATTTTCACCATTATTTCTCATCTCTCATTATTTTTTCTTCTCCTTTCAACACCATCCCCAGCATTCACTCACAGTTCAGCAACCCTCATGATAGGCAACTTCAACGCATTCCCTCCTGCAGCACTACCAAAGTACAATCAGAGTAAGTCAAATTCACAAATGACACATATTATTCCATGCTTTGTATCAACTAATAATCATAGTACGAAGTTTTATTTTTATGTTTGTTAATTACTGAGTGTATTGCTTCATGGGACTGAAAAGTAAAAAAGGGGTGGCTTATTGTTGTGTCTGTGTGTGTGCCTAATTTGCAGTGTGCTCCTATTTTGCACATTCACCAAAATCATTCCTATTTTGCAGTAAATAGTCCAGCCTCCTGTTAGCCTCAACAAGAAAAGGTCTTCATTCAGGTACACATTAATTCATTCTGTCATGCCATTTACGATTTATGTATTTTCTTAATTATTTAACATTCAAAAATATATAACAGATTTATCTTCATTATTTCAAATGTGCCTAATTTGCAGTGTGCTCCTCTTTTGCACATTCACCAAATTCATTCCTATTTTGCAGTAAATAGTCCAGCCTCTTGTTAGCCTCAACAAAAAAAAAGGTCTCCATTCAGGTACACATTAATTCATTTTGTCATGCCATATACGATTTATGTATTTTCTTAGTTAATTTAAAATTCGAAAATATATAACAGATTTATCTTCATTATTTCAAATTAATATATTACAAATAATCTGAATCTATATTACTGAACATACTATTTATATCTCATAAAATTAATTTTTTTAATTAATATATTACAAATACTCTGATTCTAACAGTTATCATAAAATTAATTTTTTTAATTATTTAAAAAAATCGATATATTAGTCAAGGCTCTCAATTATTTAGCATATGTGTTTCATTTTGTTCGAATGACCAATAAAGACTGAAAGTTTTTGAAAACCGGAACCTTCCTCATTTGGTGGACCGATTGAAATGAAGTCTTCACAGATTCAGTCTGTGTTACAATCCGTTTTATCAGAAAGTGAAGATGATAATATGCAAACACAAACTTAATACATCCTATTTTCTCATCAACAACACATTAATCATTTAATATATCTTGCATTTTTGCTATAAAAACATAACATTTTCATATTAGCAATTTAATCACATTTTTAACATACTTAGACATGCATTTACTAATTAACCATTTTATAACGCAAATTCGCAGAAAACTGGTCCTATAACGAAATGAGACTCGATCCAAAAAATCATATCCGTTTTAGATCCAAAAACAAATTTATGCTCACGTCAATCACCTTTCATACAAGAAGTAGTAAAGGTCAAAAAATTTCCATGATTTGAGTTGATTTACTCAGATTACCGAGGTTTTACAAATACACAAATAACTAAAATTAAAAAGGTGCAGAAATTAGGCAAAGGAGCACAGAGAAGGTTCGACATTTTATTAAAAAGAGAGAAGATGGATACCAGATCGAGAAAAAAAGGGAAAGCCACAGGCGGTCCGTCCACTCATTGAAGCTTTCCTATCAAAGGTGGAAAGGAAGGTCAGGGATAATACCTTTTCAACCTGAGATGTGTAGATTTGCTTTATTCAGCATCATTGACCTTAGTCAAGCTTCATAGGTCTCAGCTTTCGAAAATGGCATCAAAGACTGATGCTTTCTTCATAGTCTTTGCCATCTAAGCACCATTAGCTTCGAATACATCGAAAGCTTTATCGATCAGCACAACTGAGCCATTAATACCACAGTTGCAGAGATTTACAGAAAAGAACAGAGCTTTTCATTAAATCGGATATAAGAGAGCAAATGGGCAAAAAGGCTCTTCACATTCAAACCGAAAATGGAAGAAAGAGGTTCAGAGAACTGAGAGGTTTATCGGGTGAGGGAAGAAGATGTTGAGATTTGCAGTGACAATTAATGGAAAGGTAGAGGATATTAGGTAGTGGGGAGTGATAAGGACTTTGGATGTAGTGGGAAGTTTCTAGGTAATTTCGTCGGAGGTGGAGTAGATATATTAAAAATAGGAGGTAGGGTGTTTTGTTGTATATAAAGGAAAAGAAGGGGTTGAAGTAGTATATGTTTGTGTAATAATAGATTTAGAGGCAGCTGGGCCAAATGGCCGAAAATGGACTTGGGTTTAAGAAAATAAAAGAGGTAGGCCTACATATATATCTTATAACTTACATATATTATGTAATGCAACATAATGATAGATAAAATTATTAAACAAAATAAATAATAAATAATAATGTGACACATAAAATAATATTAATTTATGTTGCAGTAAATAATATGTTATGACAAAAAGGTTGAGTTTAAAGAAACTAACAGTATAAATGTATAAATGAAAAAAAAAATCTTTCATACTCATCGACCAGTTACAATGAAAGATAAAAGTATAAATGTGTTTAGTGGTGAATGCATGGGTGCGTAGTGCAGCCTCTAACCTAAGCTGGAGGTCAGCGGTTCGATTCCCGTAATGTGGTTGATTTCCGATTGATAACACCCTTCAGTCACGAGGTTTCAAAGGCAAACCATGTGTTGGAGCTTACTTGGATTACTGATTAACCTCTCCTCACTTTCCTGTGGGATCGGGGGTGATGGGACCCTTAATGGTAGGGTTTACCATTTTTAAAAGTATAAATGTGTTCACTGTCACTGAAAAATAGATAAAACTTATGGTTGTTCACGTCCATGTTTGAAAGTTTGAGTGCACGCATATTATATGATTACATAATTATAACTTTAGGAAAAAATCAGATTAGGTACATTACAACAGAGCAAACAACATTGAGTACATTTCATGCCTTTAAACCACAATATAACTCCTACACCTCTATTCCAGTAAACAATTACTACATCTACTTTGTGTGGCAAAACGATACTTGCTGAAAATTGTGTAAGTAGTAACAAAAATTAGATTATGATCTTAAGTAATACAAAATTCCTGGAAGGATTTGGAGCTGAAACTACTTACACAATTTTCAGCAAGTATTTGGAGCTGAAACTACTTAAGTCATCATGGGTTTAGTTTTTCGGTTGGATAAGATAAAAGGTTAGGAAAAGAGGATGAGCTTGGGCCGAGAATTATTATAAAACATGCAGGTCTTGCTATTACAGAAATCCAATATATATACACACACAGAGTTATGAAATAAAACTTATACAAAATATAGATAATATAATGTTATTTCATCAATTTATATTATAAATAACCTTTTTCCTTTAATTATTTATTTCATTCAGTTCATCAATTTATATTATAAAACTTATAGTATTTAAATTCTTTACATTCATATAATATTTAAATAAGTTATTTCATTATTTCTTGAAACTAATAATTTATTTATATAAATTATACTACTAATAACATATATTTATATAAATTATACTACAAATAACATATATCACAAACCACTAAAAGTTGCTTATGTTTTGAAAGTAAATTGGTTTGATACATGTACTCAAGCTTTCAAACGTAAACGTGAACAAAACAACAACTCATGTAAGACGTTTAATCTCCTTCATATATAGATTTGAAATATTTTGATCATTTTTCTTCCACATGATCACATATTTTCTTTTACTTTTTCATTCCAGGTGTTAAGTAAACTTTTTTTGGGATAGTTGTTGTGCAATCTCACGTTCGCTTTTAAGTGAACCTACGCTATTTGTCATTCTCATAACTACCGTATTACATATGTCTACACTTTTATATTTCATTGTAAATATTTCAATATTGCCATCTTTTTTTTGGTTTTTTTTTTTTTCGCTTACATAGCTATTTAATTACTACAATATCTACAAAATTCTACCTACACACATATCATTGTAAATATTTCAATTATGCCATTTTCTTTACTTTGGTTTCACTTAAATAGGTCTTAAATTAATACAATATATACAAATTTCTACATACATATATCGATTTTTCAAAATAAACGTTCTCCGTGCATCGCACGAAATCCCTACTAGTAAATAAATAACAACTTGATTAATTGATGAAATCCATAGGATTAAAAAACAATTAAACAAATATTGGATTTGTTTGATGATGCTTTAAATAAAGAATAGACGCAATGAATTAATATTTAACCAAACGATTTTAGATCAGAATTGATTGTTGGTTGGAATTGATGAGCTGGTTATGGGATGAGATTTCATTTGAAAATGAGAACAGATTTGAACGATGAGTTGGTTACGGAAAAAGATTGTTTTGTGTTTGTTGGTTTTTTATTTTTTTGTTTTTATCTTTTTTTTGTGTGTTTTGTTAGTGCTTGTTTATTTTTTGTTTTTTTTTTAAAGCGGGTTTGGATCGGGTATTTGGGCGAATAGCGGTAATCAATTTATTGTTGCTTTCAAATATATATATAGTATCGATATCGATATAGATTATAGGGATAATGATAGAGATGCTGGTATAGTGAAATAATAAATATTTAATGTGTATGAATAAAGTTGTGCACGGTAAAATATGTATTATTTAATATTATTTGAAATATTATAGGGATAAAGATTTGGATGCTGTTGTGGAGGTTTTCGAATTGTGATGTTATAAAATAGAGATAAAATATGATGATTCTGATAAGAATGCCCATCGTATGCAGCCTCAGCCCAAAACAACACTAGGCACGTGACATTCTCTAGCCTAACACAGTGGGCGTTTAACGAACACGACGATTCATATTGCCCTTTATCAGTTTCATAAATATGTACATTCATATATCCCCTGTACATGCATATATATATATATATATAGGCATATATATATAGCCTAACATATATATAACGAACACACATTCCTTTTGCCCTTTATCAGTTTCATAAATATGTACATTCATATATATATACACACACACCTGTTTCCATAGAACGTTTACAGAACTTCGTCCAAGAAGTGCTTGGGTTAGTAAGAAGTGCAAGCAAGTGTGAAGCTTACCAAGAGGTCGGAGGTTCGAATCCCGCAAGGGACGAATTTTCCCCTCTTTAGTGTGATAAAGGCAAGCCCAACGATTCCAAACTACTGGTATCCTGATTTACATCTCCACTCATCCCGTGAGACAGAGGGTGTGGGGACCCTTTCGGTTAGGGTTTAACCGTTTTTTTTTTTACAGAACTTCGTGGCTTATCCTAACAGCAATGGACCAGCATCAATATTGTGTGTGTATATATATATAATCTTATTGCATAAAAAAATAAGATATCCCAAAACCCATATAAATCAATATTATGTGTGTGTATATATATATATTTTTTTGCTAATAAAAGAAACATAGGATGGTGATATGTTACAATAGTACTCGATGTGCAGTAACACATAGATTATTGAGTTTATGGTGATATACTTTAAATATTGGTCCATGGTTAACTTATTAAGTACATGATCTATTGATTAAAACATCGGTAATTTACCCAAACCACTTTGAGTGTGGCCGTCTTAAATGGACAGTGGACGTTGGACATCTACGCAGCATTTATTTATGAATAAGAAATCATATAATAACATTTACTAATGATCAAATCTTCAACTTCTTCAGCAAAAACAAAACACAGGATACAAAACTAGAAATTCTGGGATTCGAAAAAGCACTCGTACATGCTAAAAAGGACATCAATGGTAAAGGTTCTTTAACAGCTGAACCGAAGGAAATTCTATCGCGTACCATATATCCATTGCGTCGAACCATTAGATGTGTGACGCATGTGCGTAAAGACAACTCGTCACACATTGAAAAGTCTTGTGCAATGAAGACTATGTGCAATAGAAATTCCTTTAAACCAAGACCATGTTGTGCTTGGTTCTTTGAACAGAAAGAAACTATGCTGTGTATCGGTTTTTGGCTCCTCGGTCAAGCTTAATTGCATCGTCCTGCAATCATAAGTACGATAATCAACAAAAGGCAATGGCAATGGCAATGGCAATGGCAATGGCACGTAATTCCATGCAGAAATCGTATACTTTTTTAAAGATACAAGCAGTGGAAGAACGTCTTACATGAACAATGAACCCGATATTGTCGTTGTAGTCTAGAAACTCCTTCCATTGCTTCCCAATGCTCATCTGTGAATGCAGGGAAATTCAAGAAACATGTCAAGTGCCCAGAGAATTTTGTATGCATGTATGTGCAGGACACAATCCGATTATCACCTAGCCTCATAAACAATCTACACTACTATACAAAACAATTGGAAAACATGTCAAGTCTTACGTTATTAAACATATGAGTATTTATGGATCACAATATAAGTTAGGCTCAATCTTTTGGTATTTTAATTAAGTCCGGAAACGCCCTTTGACATTGAAACAAATGGCTACTTGGAATCTGTAATTCAGTTACCAAAGGTCTCTGTTAAGTTACCTGGGTAGCTTCATCTGCAGCATTCTTGGTCCAAATGGATATCTTGTCCTCCTTGGGACGTACATTCACGACCGCTCCACAGATTTCATCTCCGCAATTGAATTGTTCACCGATCATTGCAAGCAACTTACAGAGCATACACGGAAACATTTAGCACAATGCATATTGCATAACAAAAATTCTAAAGATATCTACAAGCAAAAATATTGTTCGAATTCACCGAACATACCGTATACAGCCAACCAGTGTCAGATTTACCCCTAGGAAAGGTAACGGTCCATTTTCCTCCACTGGCACAAACAGGATCCTCCCACTTGGGCTCAATTTTGTTTTTGAAACAGTAAAAGTCAGCTCGCAAAGCCAACTTGCTAGGATGGTGCATATTGTTGTACAAGCTGGAATCGAAGTAATATGTATTCAGGGCAAACGCGAAATGATAACATGTAACTAAAGGTAAAACTCCAAGCATTTCTGCTTAAAAACCGCCTGGAACATTCTTAAATGAAACTGAAGATATCCTTAATGTTGGGAGGCTACAATAAAGAATGTCAAGAAACCATGTATGTCAGCTTAAGGCTCACGAGACATGCCTGGTGCCTTAATAGATGCATATGATGTTTGCTAGTGCACAATAATACAATTACGAACTAGGTACTAACTCATCTATGATAGAGGATAACTTTAACGATCTGAGAAGAAAGAGATTTAAACATAGCAACTACTCTAGGCAAGAGCAATCCAAAGGCTAGCAGTCCGGAAATCAAGATCGTAAAATAAGTCTTTTTCTAATCATCCTATGACGTATTAAACACTTGCATCAAAAGCAAGAAATAACAAGAGGTAGAACACCGCTCTAATCGAATAGAATGTTCTCACTTCACAACTAGGCAGCACAGAATAAAAACTTGCAGGATTTAATACAATATATACACAATGAAAAGACATGAAACTACATAATATGGATTAGCACAGATTTCAGGGACTGAAATATTCAGTTTCTATCCTCTAATTAAGCATCTCATCAGTCCATATCAGTGAAAATAAACAAGAAACAACTCAATCAAAATGATGAACCCTAAATGCCCAGATCAATTATACCGGTCGATTATAAATCAAACTTTATACCCTAATTTTATTTAGCATCAAAATAGCAAAAGGTTTATGCAAAATTACAGAATCAAATACCTCCAAAAATCTTCAACAGTAGAGAAGGTGTAAATGGGGCGAATAGAGCTACCCCAAGAAGCCTGCTTAGCTTTAGCAGATGGACTATCGAACCAGAACGTCCATGAGTGCTCTAACAAATGCGGTGTTGCTGTAACAGTGTTAGCTTTTGACGGATCAACCATGGAAGCAGACGAATCGGATTCTTCTTCAAAATCATCCAAGATCTCTCCTTCTTCAATCCCCTCTTCTTGCCCACCGATTCCATTTAATCTAGTCTCTTCCTCCGATATCGGTTTCTCCATTAACGCCGCCATCGGTTTCTCTCCTCTGACCGGTTTCTTTCCTCTCTCCTTTTTCTTTTTCCTATTTTTGTCCAACTTTATAGTGGTAAATAAATAAACAACATTATAACTAAAAATAAATTATTAGAATAATAAAATAAAGTGATATCAGTTTCTTTCATCTTCTATCTTGTACTATACGGTCTATACCCAATAAAAATTTGTATGATAAAAGAAACTAAAAATAAAACAATATGATACAATCATTTGATATAATATTGTATCATTCAAATTGGAATAAATGTTGGGGTTGCATTGAATAGTAATATTCTTCATTTTCTTTCAAAACTAATGTATACGTTTATAGGACAACTAAAAAAAAAAAAAAACTACCTCTCTGCAGAGGTCCCACTTCTCTGCTCATCTCACGGGATGAGTGGAGATATAAATCAAATCCCCAAGTCATTTCCGAGTCGATGAGCTTACTAACGTAGAGAGAATTAATTAAATCCCTTGTGGGAATCGAACCTCTAACCTCCCGCTAGGCTGCAATTACGCACCCACGCCTCTTGCCAACTGGGTTATGTCTTGGGGACCGTTTATAGGACAACTAACGTTTGACGTAATGTCGGATATAATAATTGTTCAAAAACAGTAGTTTTATTATGATCATGTCACATCATGTCACATTTACTCACTTCTTTAAAAAAAAAAAGTGGCAACTCAGCAATTGCTAATGTCCTCGTATCATCGGATAAAGCTCGGCCAATGTCCATAAGGACCAGTGGCGAAAAAATTTCAGTGGAGTCACCCGTCACAAAATTGTAGTAATCTTAAAAAAAATCGGATTGGACGGGTAATTAGGTCAAAAGTGATTTTTTTTTACCAAAACATCGTCGTTTCGCAATTTATTTTTTTTAAGAATTGAGTGGGGTCACGTGACCCTCGGATACATTGGATCTGCGAGCGGTAAGGACATCGTTTAAATGAAAAACATATTTATTTCATAAAACAATGTTGGTTCCATACCCAAAGGGCCACTATCATCGGGAAATACTTGTGTGAAGAGGAATTTTGAGGTCATGTGACGGGTGAAACGATCAGAACCACACAGTTTAAAGACTAAATGAAACTGTGTGGTGTGTGTCTCCGCACGTGTCTCAACACCGTGTGGAGACACCACACAAGAACCACCCACTGTCATCCCCTTAGAACAGTTAAAAGATATAAGTTGATTGATGTTCTTTAACGGTCCGTTGTACTTAAATCGTTCTAACCAAAAGTCGAACCTGATGAGGGCAAATTACGTCCTCGTAATTTAATCGGGCTAAACTATGAATTTATTGCTAAATCACAGAAACCCTAACGATCCAAACCATAATTACACGTGTGTTGTGTTGGCGTTTATGGCTGAGTCTAAGAATAGATCTTAGATTGCCTACGTATCATGTTTCATTCCAGGAATCAAGCCTTACGTAGTTCCTGGAAGGTAGTATTTATAAGGTGGCTTATGTGACCTAAACCTAATTAGAGTCGGTTTAGGCTTATTCCATAATTGACCCTATTGGGCCTTGTATGCGATTACCTCCTGCCCAAGAAAGTAAAACTAATGGGCTTTATTAATGACATAGGACTCTGTCTCGTTTTCGACCTCCCCGACTAGCGGGATCGAGACCAGACTAGAGCCTTTGTCTGGGCAATGGCTCCCTCGACATCCGGCAATCGTGCGGAAGCCTGTTACCGAAGTCGATACAGACACGGATCTCAGACTGGGGCCCAAGACTTCCCGTTTCTTCCTTAAGCATGTGGTCCAATCAATCGATGACACGTGTATGAGTCCAACCCTGTATCATCAAGCCCCCCCAGATTTGAGTGAAGTCGAGATCGTCTCTCCGAGGTTAAATCTGTCACACTACGTAGTCATCGAGATAGGTCTCTAGGGTTATATGGGGAACAATTCTGATCTGACATATATAGACTTATAGCCACTAATGACCCTGCTGCATGACGTCATAAAGCACTAACGGCGTTATCACATTGCAGAATTCGAAGCGATCTGTAACGCCGTTTCTCGATTAACGTGTTTATGGGGAGAGTTATAAACCCCCTCTAACGTCTTTTCAGGCACTGGTTTCAAATTATCAAGGCATAAAAGGAGAAGATCATACCAGAAGGCCAAAGTTCCGTATTTCCTCTCTAATTTCTTCCTAAAATCGCAAGTAAGTCCCCTTGTTCTTCCTGCATCCTCTTTTTCTTTGATTAGTAAATGTCTAGCAGTGGTGATATAGAACGTGAAAGTGGGAGTGAACATTCGTCAGCCACTCACTCCGACCCCCTTCTTGCCAGAAACTCTGACAGCGCCGGTCCTTCTGCCGATTCTGCCTCCCTCCAACCTCGCAAAAAACTGAAAACCAGGATGGATGGAAAAGGACCTAAAGGTTGTCTTTCTAGGATCACCCCTCTGGAGTTGGATGAGATATGTAAAGAGAACAACCTAATTCCTGTTGATTTTAAGGCGCGCCTTCCGTCGGGAATCAACCAATTTGCCGATGAGCCTCCGGCGAATTTCCTTACGGTATACGAAGCCCAGCTAAAATCAGGGTTAAGGTTCCCTGTCGACCCTGGAGTGGCCGAGGTCTGCAGGCACTATCAGGTATCTGTATCGCAGATAGCTCCGAATGGGATCCGGATACTCTATGTTTTTTAGTAAACTGTCGAGTTGTTTAGATTTTTTACAAACTCATCAAGTGTCCGGATCTCGGGTGGTACTCTTTACAAAAGAGAACCAAGGTGTTTCAGTCCGTGTCGAAGGGGAAATCTTCGCATAGTGACTGGAAACCCCGGTTTTTTTTGTCCGACACGGTAACGACGCCCTCATAACCGACTGGAGGGAAAGAGGTGACAAAAGTGATGCGAGACACAATCGTCAATCTCCGGCAAAAGCTCGGATCATCAAGAACTCAGGATTCGAGGTCTTGACCGAAGATCTAAGGATGTTGTACAATTTAGAGAGATTAGAGACTGCTGGACCCGTCCCTTACGAGCCCTTATCCGATGTCGATCGGACCAACTGTAGGAGTTTTACTTATTTTCTTTTTCTTGTGCACAATCATTGCTTACTTTATATGTTGTTGATACTTTGCGTTTGTTTGGTGCAGTGAACAAGTTTGGAAGTCTGGTGAGCCTGGTCAAGGCCCCAAAGTCGAGGGCCCCTACTGCCCAAACTTCTACTCCCGATGCCGCCGGCTCTTCCCAGAGCCGACCCTCTAGTGTCGAAACCCAACTCCTGAAACCGATGTCGGTGATCATACTGCCCTTTCTGCTGAAGATTACGACGCCTTGGACAATCAGAGGCTAGCATCAGCCCTCCGCCAAAACCTTACGTTGGTGAGTTTACCCTTTCTAAGTATTAGCTTCCTCTATTGCTCTCGACCTTCGGCCTATATTCCATTTTAACTTTCCTTCTACAGATTAACATTGCTACCAAAGCTGCTATGAATAGGTTGAATAAACCTGTGGATAGCGAGGACAAGTACAAGTCCCATGTTCGACAATTGAATAAGGACTTGATGGAACTGAGGGCGGAGAAAGCGGGTCAAGTGGCCCTTTATGAGGAGTTGTTGAACAAGTGTAAGGAAGTCGAGTCCGAGCTAGTGAAAGCGACTGATGGTCGGATGGTAGACCAAGACATGCATAAAAAGGAAGTCGAGGACTTGCGAGCTCGACTTGAGGTGGCTACATCTGAGAATGCTAAGTTGAAGGAGACCATTGACGGGTTTCCCTCCAAACAGGATTCCGCCGTCAAGTCGGCTGTCGAGGAGGCTATTCAGTCTGTTCGTAAGTCTGAAGATTTGGAGAGAGACATTGATTTGCTGATGGAAACGGTGATCCAGAGGGGTATACAATGGCGGTCGATGACGCGTTGAAGGCCATCCCAAACTTAGACCATTATCTCTGGGAGAATGCTAAGTTGTACGATGCGGCGTCGATGGAGAGGTACAACATGTTCGCTAAAGAGTTCCGAAATGGGGAACTGATTTTCCAGAAGTACCAAGTCTCGACGCCCGAGGTGGAAATGCCTTCTGACGCAACTCTACCCGACCCGCCTGTAAATGCTTCCGAGCCTGTCACAGCCTCAAATGTTGCCAAACTTTATCTTTCTTCCGACACTGCTGTTTGAACTCTCCTTTGTTTATTTTTCAAAAACTTGATGGAAAAAGTTGATGGATTTATTTTGGCTCGTCATATGTTGACTTGGCTTATTTTGCTTTTCAAAGTCTGTAATCACAACTTTATTTTTCTCTTGTTCGGTTTATATTTCTCTTTTGGCTTTATCTGTTCATGGACTTGCATTTCGATCACCAACAATCTTCTATTTTCTCATATTGATGTCTGAAGCCCCCCAAGTATGATGAGAATTTGTAATTCTTATCTTACTTGCTAGACTGATGTACCTTAGAGAAATATCCGGAAGGTGATTCTCCGCCATCGAAGTCGACCACTTCCTTTGTCTATAACATTTATATCCAAGTTGGATTATAATGTTTTGACGAAATTGATGGTTTAGTCTTTTGTCAACTTAGGATGTTACTTTGTCCATTTGGACTTTATAATGTTATGACGAGTCGATTGTCATACGTTATCCGACCTGCGGACTTAGTATTTAAGCCTTGACATTCCTATCCCGTCGGACATTGAAATGCCTTGACTTTATTATATCGTTGAGCATTATCCGAATGGCGGACTTAGTTTATTTGTCTCGACCTTTTTGTCCCGTCGGACTGAAAGGGCCTTGACATTGTTAGAAAATGAGTCTTGTCTGGCGTGCGGGCTTGACCTATTTTCGTATGTTATTTCTGCCTCAACATTCGCTGTCTCTGGGGACTTCAGAATGTCTGGACGGTATCGATTTTAGTATTATCCGATTTGCGGACTTAACTTATCCTACTGCATCATATCTCAATAAAAGAAAATTCATTAGACATGTCAGATAACTTGTCCGAAGTGGACTTATCACACGGCTTTGAATAGAAATATGAAAAAGCAAAGGAAATAACATAAACTGAGGATTTACTACTTAGTCGTAATATTTCCTCAGATTATTGGCATACCAATGTCGAGGAACTGTCGACCCGTCTGTTCAACCTAGCTGATAAAAACCGATGGGTGAGCTTTAAGGATCTGGTAAGGACCTTCCCAGTTGGGATCCAATTTCCCTTCATCTCCCTGTCGACTAATTTCATTTTTTCTTAACACCAAATCTCCGACCTTAAAATACTTGTGTCGTACCCTAGCATTATAATATTGGGAGACTTTCTGCTTATTGGATTTGTATATGTAAGGAATAACCATGATCGGGACAAGCTCGTAACAGTTTTTTAAACCTTTCCCAAGAATTCTCAAACGTTTCTGCAGATCCTTGTCTAAAGTTGACAATTTCGACTATTAATTCCAATTTTCTACCAGGAGTAAAATATTGCTTTAAGAACTCGGTTTGAATCTCCTCCCAACTAGTCAATGAATGATGTGGAAGTGACAAAAACCAATCTCGTGCTCTTCCTTTTAAAGAAAAAGGAAACATAGACATCCTCGTTAATTCCCGATGAGCACCATGACTTTTGGTCAGATTACACAATTCTTCGAAAAGATAGAGGTGATGATGTGGATCCTCATCATCAAAAATTGGGCTCTTGTGTCAATTAAACCAAAAGATGAGATTTTATTTCAAATTATTTGCTCCTTTATTGGGTAAACGAATTGGATTATTAATCTGGTACCTTCTACGGTCCGATCACATATAGGTCTCGGGTTAAATTTGGTTTCGATTATTACGATTATGCTTATTCCGATTCGATTATTTCTATTATTCGATTCATTTATTAGGTTGAGGTAAATTCTGATTAAGGTTTTGGCCATACCTCGAGCATGAGAAATCCTTGTTCGGTGTTTCACCAACGGTTTCGCCATTTTCGTGAACTCGATTTGACAATTCTTGTGGAATAGAAAATATCGAATAGAAAATAACACAAAATCGATAAAAAAAACCACATAATTTTTTTTTTACTCCTCGGTAATTACCGAATCCACACGATATTTACCGAGTAGTTTTTTTTTTTTTTTTCGGTTTTTTCTCTCTCTCTCGTAATTACCGAAGCCACTCGGTATTTATCGAGTATTTTTATAAAAAAATTGATATCTTACCAAATAGGTAGGTACCAATGAAAATAAAAATACAAATGAGATTGAGAAATGTATTGACTTATCCTCATTTTATTATGACCACGCTTACTTTCTACTATCGAAAATAGAAAATAACTCGAATTTGGTAGAAGAAGAAAATTGGTAACTAAAAGAAGGTAGATACCAACGGAAAATAAAAATAGAAATGTGATAAGAAGAGTGTTGACTTATCCTCGAGAATTTTGAGCTAATACAAGTAGTAACCCTAGACACAAAGAAAGAAATTAGCGACGTTTTCCCCGGCAACGGCGCCAAAATGCTGATAGACCTAAACCTAACCTTGGAAACGGCGCCAGAAAGCTGACGGACATTACCTAAGCTATACAGATCCTAACCGGCAGTGTACCGGGTCAAATTGTAGTGCTAGTCTGGTGAGTCAGGTCGTATTCCTCAGGGAAAACATGGTAATTCTTTTAAGTGGGGTTAAACACCAAGAAGCTATTATTAACTCGATCTAAGTCGCAGTTTTATCATTTTCCTGGGTTAGATTATGTTAGTAGTTAGATTGTTAGTAGTGCATAAAGTAAAATAAGTAAATAAATACTAATATAATATATATATTTTTGGAATCTAGCCAAGAATACTTTACTGAATCAATATCTTTTAGTAGAAATAAATGAGACAGATCTTCCTTTATTCAAGGTGTAAATTATGTATGAATCGGTGTACTCCTAAGCTAGACAACTCCTCCTCACACGAGCGTATGAAATTGTCATATGTCCATTGCATCGATCAAGGTCCACAACTGTTACGGTTTTTCTGAACAGGTCCCGAGTACAAATCTACCTTTAGATAAAAAGGAGTCATTCCGTTCGTCAAACGGTCAATTTTATTTAAAAGGCTCCGGTTGTCAAAGCCGGACGATTTAACTTTCCGGTTTAAGTTTCCATTAACTGATGATTTAACATTATTACGATCTCGAGTACAAATTATAATAAGATTCATTTCTCCCAAAACAAATCTACCCCCGGGTAGGAAACTGGGTTCCGTTGTCACGTTTTCACTCGGCCAATTTTACCCTCCGGTCTTTCAATTTTAACGTTTCATTAAGCGCGAAAAGAAGAGATTCATCATAATTGATTTTAATCATTATTACCAGTCGATCATTCATTTTACCAAAAGATTAACTAATTGATTCATATCTTGGCTAGATATATTTTTAGTTTAATATCATATATAAATAGAAATAGAAATAATAAACATAACAATTTTAGAATATATTACCGGTTATGACTATCGAATCGAATTCGTTTCCACGGATCTAACATGCCAAAGCTTCAAATCAACAATCTTCGATAATTATTCCGCCATTACAACGATACTATAACCATTTTATTTATATATGTGAAAAACATATATACATACATACGTAGACATATATATGTATATACTACTCCGAAAAGAAAATTAAAAGAGAAACGAGATGAAAAGATTTAGATCTAGATCTATATATATATATATATATATATATATATAGATCTATCACATATATATTCATATATAGAATATATATATATACATGAAGGGTGTGTGTGTATATATATATATATATATATATATATATATATATGATCCAAAATAAAAAAAAAAAGAGCAGAGCAGAGGGACGAGAAGAAGAAGAGATTAGAAGAGAAAGGGGCAGCATTCTCTGTTTCTGAGGCTCTGTTTATATAGCAAAATGGGGAGGTCGGATCGATCCGGATTGGTGCCGGATCGATCCGGTGGTGATCAATTCTAGATCCTTCTAAAACTTCTAAAATTCATATCTTGAGTTGTAGACCTCCAAAAATTATGATTCAAATGTCAAAATTAAGCTCTCGGAAAATTCTTCAACTTTCATGAGGGACTCTTCTTCAGAAAACGCCTTTTTGATGGGCCATGCCCATTACGCGTCGTTTTGCGACATTTTCCTTAATACAAATCAATTAGCCACTTGACCACCATTTGAGTTGTAGAAGTCCGATTGACTTGATTCAAAATCCATTGGAAAGCTTTCTTGAAGATATACAACTTTTATGAAGGAAACTTCTTCAGAAAATGTCGTTTTGATGAGCCATTCGTATGTCGTGTCGTTTACGGGATTTCTACTAATCCGAATCGATTAGTCAATTGACCATAACTTGAGTTGTAGAACTCCAATTGACGTTATTCAAAGTGCGTTGGAAAGCTTATGTGAATATCTACAACTTTCATTAAGAAGTCATCCCCTGAAAATGCCTCTAAGCTGGGTCAAATCTCCATCGAAAATATGTAACGATTTAAGTACTTAGAAAATTTGCTCCGTTGAACTTATAAACTTGTGGCACCTTCTTCTAACCCTCTAAACACATCTTTTAGACTCAAAACATGTCGTTACGTGGAATCTTGGTCAATATATAATCCTGCAATGAACCACCAAAATACCAAACGTAAACTGACATTTACACTCGGTTACTAAACCGGTACAAAACTAATAAAAACTTATAAAAATACGATAATTCATATAATAACTACTACTTATACATTTGAATAAAACTTAGTAATTTTGACTTGATTTGATACAATAATGCTCAAAATGGTATCAGAAATGGGGCGAAATATCGTAATAATGATCATAAATTTATCTCTCATCACAACCCCCTACTTAGCTTTTGGTCGTCCTCGATCAAAACAAGCGATAAAACAAAATGAATGAGAGATAAATTCATGAAGATAGAAGATATAAGGAACAACTAGATAATACAACCATTAGAATTACAACCAGGCGTTAACCTTAATATAAATGTATAACAGAGTGTGTGTGTGACAAGCCTTTTCAATTTCCACTATCCTCTCTTGAATAATTCAAGCAAACGCACAAATATCCATTTAGACAGCCCTAATGACTTTCCTAGGTATAAGCAGTAACAGTTCCACACAAAGTTCTTCCGAGTACTTATTAGGATAATCCCTAAAGCATATCATTCAGTTTATACTGGGGATAGTCAGAAGATAACTAAGTTTTCAACCACGCTTTAATTTTTTTTTTTTTTTTTTTTTTGATGAACTTAATTTCACATGTGTAGCATATGCCTTCATTCCCAAAGAATAGGACATTTCGTGATAACCCCCAGTTTGGACTACTATCATCGAGCGAATGGAGCTTTTAAACCTCATAGTGATATAGGGGCGTTTAGTGATAACGCCTCTACTTCACTCAAATCATTGGTAGCTACAACCAACATATATAGATAGTTCATCTTTATTTATTTTTTTATTTTTCTTTTCATAAACTTAACTTATATCCTTTCTATCACATTCAAACCTTCGATATTCACAATTACACGTTCAAAAGTTAGGTACTAAGTTCTTTGTTATTATCTAGAATAACCACTAGGATACTAAATGGATCTACACTTTAAAATTTTCCGCTTGAATATCAAAGGCTTACGTGAACAATGAATTCATGTTACACAAATATATTTGGAATTACAATGCACTTACGGTTCACATTGGTTATACACATCCAAATTGATCATTATATCTTCAAATCCATGAAATATATACCTTATACGATTTATTTTAATCAACTAAATAATGCTCGAAAAAGATCGAAAACTAAGGGATTTATTGATACAAAATAAACATTAATTCCATTGCTTTAGACCAACGACTCCACTCCCCACTTACGAACTTACATTGTCCTCAATGTAAAGTGAGTGTAAATAAGTTGTTGGGAAAGCAATGGTGCACTAAAACAAGTCAAAACAAAAACTCGGATTATATGAAAGGGTGGGTGGGTGGGTTAAAGTTATGACCGTTGTGTGTGCAAATGAAATAAAAGTGTGTGAGTGTGACGATTGTAATGCAAAAGGGTAGATAAACACACCACATAAACTTTTATTGATTTAAAACACACAATATTCCACAAGAGTTGAACTAATACATGTCACACATTATTTGAAATTTAAAATGCAGACTAGATCATGATATGAAATGTATGGCAAAGTATTAACTCGAGTCTTTTATACCCGGATCCTCAAGGGTTATTTCAAATCGTTCTAACAACCTAAGTCTAAGAAATGATGCATTTGAATTTTCTCTTTTTTTTCCATCAGGATTTTCGGATAACCACCTAATCATTCCCTTTTAATGTCATTCAAACATTCATCCTAAGACTTGGTGAAACAAAATGAAAATCAATCCAAGTATTACCAAAGTATCATCCAAAGTATGAGTAATTATTATATTTAACATTTTACGGGCTGCCTCCGGTAGCGCTTTTTAGTTAACATCGTTTGCTCGACCAAAATGATAATGATTAACTAATATAATATACTAAACAAAACGGGATACTTCTAACAATTACTCACAAAAGCACGTAACAATTAAGCACATAATCCAACCGAAAATAAATGCTTAAGGAGTAAAAAGGAAGGATAGTACCCGTCATTGACTACATTTATAGTCTATAGCCAGACTTTACCGTGCTTCAGTTTTTAAGGCACTGGTGGTGGGTCATCCTCACGCACTACATCCTTCTTCAATACCGGTTTCCAACAGAGGTTAGACAATTCCCACCAATCCAAACGATTCTTGACCTTTTCCTTTGATTTTCGAGCTTTCGGTTTGCGAGCCTTTATATTATTGCTAAAGTCATCTTCTTCAATTACCTGCGTGTTAGTACAATCCACAACAAAAGAACACAAAGTGTCTACACAAGAACTAGATTCTAGTGTAGTGTGTGGATATTTCAATGAATTGTAAATGTTGAAGATAACGCTCTCATGATTAACTCCCAAACTAAACTCTCCCTTACAAACATCGATGAAAGGGATATTAATATTTAAGCACCGAAAAGTGTCGAGAAAACATGCATACTTCTCATCGTTAAACGAAGATGGTAAAGCATCCTTGAATGATTGTACCTTTTGAGGACATAGTGTGTCATCATTCAGTACCTTTTTCTTCAAAATATGCAGTGGATGTGGTGATGCCCTTCCAGGTTGAACCGATGTGAATTTAGGTTGAGCCGGATAAGGTTCGGTTTGAAATGGCCCTTTAGATTCCATATTCTTCTTATATTTACCATCTAAATCATCATCTACTTCATTATTCCCGAATTTTTCTAATCCATTACTTCCACAGATCCTTCCACTTCTGGTAATAACAACATTTACCCCACTCAGATTTCTTTCGATATTACTTGTCAATCCTTCTGAGGGTTTACTGTTTTTACGTTCTACTTCTCTACTCAAGTGATATTCCAAATTCCGTAATGAAGCTTCTACAATTCTCATTCTGGTATCATGTCCACTCATAAATGTTTTCAACGTACTCATATCCTTAGTGACTGTACCTATAGAAGTCATCATGGTTTCCATATTTTGAGCTTGAGTAGATATCATACCCATCAGATTTTCCATTAATTTCTCCCATTTATCAACTCCTTCAGGTTGAGTTGAACCATTGGTGACTGGTATGCTTTGAGTGGTATGTTGTGGATACGGTCTAGGTAATGATTGTAAATTCTGATTAGAGGTATTTCCTTGATAAACTTGATTATTATATGGATTCTTATATTGGATTGGATATGGTGGTTGTCCTTGCTTACTAGGGGTTTCAGACCAATGAAAAGTAGGGTGATCTCTTCTTATAGCATTAAACGAGTTTGAATATGCGTTGTTCAAATTCCTATGCTGTTGAAGAAAACTCACCTTTTCCCTTGAATATCCTTCTGGTTCTTCCATCCCTAATGACACATTATCATGATTTGAGTAGTCATTCGGTATGATATTTTCTGAGTTTACATTTTTACTGGCTAATAAGCCGTCAAATTTCCTACTCAAATTCTCCAAGTGTGCTAGGACTTCTGTATTCGATGTACATTCTCCTGCAAAGGCTACTTTTCTGGTGCTAGAACCGGTTTCCCACATTCTGTTATTTTTGGAAATCGTTTCTATAGCATCGTAAACTATTTGAGCTTCACTCATCGTTAACGAACCACCACATGCATGATCTACATCTGCACGTGAGTCTTTCCTTAATTTACGACAGAAAAGTTGGATTTGCATATCTAAGGAATAACCATGATCGGGACAAGCTCGTAACAGTTTTTTAAACCTTTCCCAAGAATTCTCAAACGTTTCTGCAGATCCTTGTCTAAAGTTGACAATTTCGACTATTAATTCCAATTTTCTACCAGGAGTAAAATATTGCTTTAAGAACTCGGTTTGAATCTCCTCCCAACTAGTCAATGAATGATGTGGAAGTGACAAAAACCAATCTCGTGCTCTTCCTTTTAAAGAAAAAGGAAACATAGACATCCTCGTTAATTCCCGATGAGCACCATGACTTTTGGCTGTATTACACAATTCTTCGAAAAGATAGAGGTGATGATGTGGATCCTCATCATCCTCTCCTAAAAATTGGGCTCTTGTGTCAATTAAACCAAAAAGATGAGATTTTATTTCGAAATTATTTGCTCCTTTATTGGGTAAACGAATTGGATTATTAATCTGGTACCTTCTTACGGTCTGATCACATATAGGTCTCGGGTTAAACTGGTTTCGATTATTACGATTATGCTTATTCCGATTCTCGATTATTTCTATTATTATGATTCATTTATTAGGTTGAGGTAAATTCGATTAAGGTTTTGGCCATACCTTGAGCATGAGAAATCCTTTTGTTCGTGTGTTTCACCAACGGTTTCGCCATTTTCGTAACTCGATTTGACAATTCTTGTGGAATAGAAAATATCGAATAGAAAATAACACAAAATCGATAAAAAAAAACCACACATAATTTTTTTACTCCTCGTAATTACCGAATCCACACGATATTTACCGAGTAGTTTTTTTTTTTTTTCGGTTTTTTTCTCTCTCTCTCGGTAATTACCAAGCCACTCGGTATTTATCGAGTATTTTATAAAAAAATTGATATCTTACCAAATAGGTAGGTACCAATGAAAATAAAAATACAAATGAGATTGAGAAATGTATTGACTTATCCTCAATTTTATTATGACCACGCGTTTACTTTCTACTATCGAAAATAGAAAATAACTCGAATTTGGTAGAAGAAGAAAATTGGTAACTAAAAGAAGGTAGATACCAACGGAAAATAAAAATAGAAATGTGATAAGAAGAGTGTTGACTTATCCTCGAAATTTTGAGCTAATACAAGTAGTAACCCTAGACACAAAGAAAAGAAATTAGCGACGTTTTCCCGACAACGGCGCCAAAATGCCGATAGACCTAAACCTAACCTTGGAAACGGCGCCGTAAAGTCGACGGACATTACCTAAGCTATACAGATCCTAACCGGCGATGTACCGGGTCAAATTGTAGTGCTAGTCTGGTGAGTCAGTCGTATTCCTCGGGAAAACATGGTAATTCTTTTAAGTGGGGTTAAACACCAAGAAGCTATTATTAACTCGATCTAAGTCGCAGCTTTATCATTTTCTGGGTTAGATTATGTTAGTAGTTAGATTGTTAGTAGTGCATAAAGTAAAATAAGTAAATAAATACTAATATAATATATATATTTTTTGGAATCTAGCCAAAAATACTTTCTTGAATCAATATCTTTTAGTAGAAATAAATGAGACAGATCTTCCTTTATTCAAGGTGTAAATTATGTATGAATCGGTGTACTCTAAGCTAGACAACTCCTCCTCACACGAGCGTATGAAATTGTCATATGTCCATTGCATCACCCAAGGTCCACAATCATTACGGTTTTTCCGAATGTGTCCCGAGTACAAATCTACCTTTAGATAAAAGGAGTCATTCCGTTCACAAACGGTCAATTTTATTTAAAAGGCTCCGGTTGTCAAAGCCGGACGATTTAACTTTCCGGTTTAAGTTTCCATTAACTGATGATTTAACATTATTACGATCTCGAGTATAAATTATAATAAGATTCATTTCTCCCAAAACAAATCTACCCCGGGTAGAAAGCGGGTTCCGTTGTCACGTTTTCACTCGCCAATTTTACCCTCCGGTCTTTCAATTTTAACGTTTCATTAAGCGCGAGAAAGAAAGAGATTCATCATAATTGATTTTAATCATTATTACGAGTCGATCATTCATTTTACCAAAAGATTAACTAATTCGTTTCATATCTTGGCTAGATATATTTTTAGTTTAATATCATATATAAATAGAAATAGAAATAATAAACATAACAATTTTAGAATATATTACCGGTTATGACTATCGAATCGAAATCGTTTCCACCGGATCTAACATGCCAAAGCTTCGAAATCAACAATCTTCGATAATTATTCCTCCATTACAACGATACTATAACCATTTTATTTATATATGTGAAAAACATATATACATACATACGTAGACATATATATGTATATACGGGCCCCGAAAAGAAAATTAAAAGAGAAACGAGATGAAAAGATTTAGATCTAGATCTATATATATATATATATATAGATCTATCACATATATATTCATATATAGAATATATATATATATACATGAAGGGTGTGTGTGTATATATATATATATATCATATATGTATATATATATATGATCCAAAATAAAAAAATAAAAAGAAAGAGCAGAGGGACGAGAAGAAGAAGAGATTAGAAGAGGAAGGGGCAGCATTCTCTGTTTCTGAGGCTCTGTTTATATAGCAATATGGGGAGGTCGGATCGATCCGGATTGGTGCCGGATCGATCCGGTGGTGATCAATTCTAGATCCTTCTAAAACTTCTAAAATTCATATCTTGAGTTGTAGACCTCCAAAAATTATGATTCAAACGTCAAAATTAAGCTCTCGGAAAATTCTTCAACTTTCATGAAGGACTCTTCTTCAGAAAACGCCTTTTTGATGGGCCATGCCCATTACGCGTCGTTTTGCGACATTTTCCTTAATACAAATCAATTAGCCACTTGACCACCATTTGAGTTGTAGAAGTCCGATTGACTTGATTCAAAATCCATTGGAAAGCTTTCTTGAAGATATACAACTTTTATGAAGGAAACTTCTTCAGAAAATGTCGTTTTGATGAGCCATTCGTATGTCGTGTCATTTACGGGATTTCTACTAATCCGAATCGATTAGTCAATTGACCATAACTTGAGTTGTAGAACTCCAATTGACGTGATTCAAAGTGCGTTGGAAATCTTATGTGAAGATCTACAACTTTCATTAAGAAGTCATCCCCTGAAAATGCCTCTAAGCTGGGTCAAATCTCCGTCGAAAATATGTAACGATTTAAGTACTTAGAAAATTTGCTCCGTTGAACTTATAAACTTGTGGCACCTTCTTCTAACCCTCTAAACACATCTTTTAGACTCAAAACATGTCGTTACGTGGAATCTTGGTCAATATATAATCCTGCAATGAACCACCAAAATACCAAACGTAAATCCGACACGACACTCCGGTTACTAAACCGGTACAAAAACTAATAAAAAACTTATAAAAATACGATAATTCATATAATAACTACTACTTATACATTTGAATAAAACTTAGTAATTTTGACTTGATTTGATACAATAATGCTCAAAATGGTATCAGAAATGGGGCGAAATATCGTAATAATGATCATAAATTTATCTCTCATCAAGGGATCAGGGATCACAGCTTCACATTGGTATACTAGTGAGAATGGTGTTTCTCCTGTAGCTTAATTCGAGCTGTCTTGTATGACCAGAGAATGCTCGGCAAATATTGGACCCAATCTCAACCTTGCTCTTCGAGACGTTTCTTGATCCCTGTCTTGATCTGCCTGTTAGCTTGTTCTACTTGACCATTTTCTTGTGGGTGTCCTACAGCCGCGAAGTGTTGGGAGATTGTGTACCCTTTACACCACTCTCGAACTCGTCGATCTTCGAATTGCGATCCATTATCTGAGATCAACACCTAAGGAATCCCATGCCTGCACGGAATATTTGTCCACAAGAAACTCTTGATCGTTGTCGCCCGGATATTAGTTAAGGCTTTGGCTTCGACCCATCTGGTGAAATAATCGATAGCCACTACTGCAAATCTATTGTTCCCTGGGGCTCGAGGGAGTGGTCCGATAATGTCGACTCCCCACTGGTCGAAAGGCCAAGCTGATGACATTGGAACCATGTCCCGCGCTTGCAGATGATTGATGTTGTCATGAACTTGGCAGGCCCTGCATGTCTCAAACCAGAGATATTGCATCTTTTTGCATAGTAGGCCAGAAATATCCAGCTAACTTACACTTTCTTACGAGCATTCTAGCCCCACAGTGATTTCCACATGCTGATCGATGGATTTCTTCTAACAAGTACTTGCCTTCGTCTTCCGTTGCGCATCTCAACCAAGGTATAACGAAAAACTTTCGATAAAGAACAGATTCGAAAAGGGTATACCTGACCGCCTGGAGTCGAAGTTTTCTAGCTTGGACTTTGTCTGCCAGGAGAATGTCATCTTTCAGATAAAGCGTGATTGGGTCCATCCAAGTTGTACTCTGGGTGACCGGCTGAACTTCGACTTCCTTATAACTTGATCGGCCAGAACCTCGACCAACACTCACTTTCGCGACTCAAAGCTCGACGTGAGTTTTGAGAGTGCACCAGCTCTCTTATTCTGATTTCTAGGGATCTGTTCGAACTGGATGGTAGCGAACTTGGGTATGAGCTTCTGAACCGCTGCTAAGTATTTCTTCATAGGTTCTTCCTTGGCCTCATATTCTCCCTTAACATGATTCATGATGACCAAAATAGTAACGACCAACCTTAACCGGTAGAGTACCGGGTCGGAAGTGTTAGGAAATCTACGCGGGAACGCAGCGGAATTCAAAATTTTGATTTCCTTTTACCCAAGATTGACTTCGTTTAAGCAATAAACAAATAAGCTGAAGACGGTGGTTACCTTGGTTGATCTAAAAGATCGACGCTTTGACCGTCTAAGGAGAGTAGTTCTGCATAGAGCCGCCCAAGTGTTCGGCCTCTATCGCTAGTCCACACGAACAGCCCGCCGGAATCCCATCATGGATTGCTATTGAAAAACTCCGGTTGCTAGACCGGCCTTTTTCCCCTCTCTCCAACTCTCTATAGGATGCTCTCTATTCTTACACAAGAACTATGAGCTCTTGCAATTGTAATGTACAAAAGAGCTTGACACCCACCTCCTATTTATAGGGAAAGTGGCGTCCCAAGAAGTGTGGAGGAGAAGAAAACATTTTCTCAATAAAATAAGGAAAATATAATTGATTGATTTTTCTCATTTATTATAATATCTTATATTAAATAAATCTAAGATATTGTCAATATCTTATATTGAATATTTCCAAGATATTGTCAATATCTAATATTGACTATCTTTATTTTATTATCATAAATCAATTTACACATGTGTATATATCACATATATATTACACAAATAAAATATATATATATATATATATATATATATATATATATATATATATATATATATATATATATATATATATATATATATATATGCATGAATCACCAATTTGAATTGGTGCAAACACACAACTTCATACATATATACTTTATTTATCAATATCTAATATTAATATATTTAGTAACACTATTAATTAAATTGCACAATCCAAATGTATCTTATACACACACAAATTATGCCACCTTAGCCAATAAATTGGCATCCGGAATATTCTTCAATTAATATAATATTATTAATATCTTGTATTTAATTTATTCATAATAAATAAATACCACCATATTAATTTACCACTATAACCCTTATAGTCTCGAGTAGGGATGGCAATCTCGCCCAACCCGACCCTGCCCTACCCGTTACCCTACCCGTTCGGGTATGATTTTCAACTACCCATTCGGGTAATGGGTCGGGTATGGGTAAAATTTCTATACCCGTTCGGGTATCGGGTCGGGTATCAGGTATAACATAAAACCCTACCCTACCCGTCCCCGACCCATTCCCCGACCCGTACCCTACCCTACCCGTTGCTTTTTCTTTGAGGTTAGTAGAAATTAGAAAAGAACTAAACCTAACGTTATCATAGTAGTAGAATAGAACCCGATAAAAAACTAAAAACATTAGTTCCTAATAGGACATTCATTTGCAAAATGTCTTAACTTGTACTTAAAATCAAATTCATTTTGTACTTAAAAATTATTTATACATGTTCATGTACCCGTATTCTACCCGTTACCCGTTGGGGGTGGGTATGGGGAATTTTATTTATACCCGTTCGGGTATGGGTCGGGTATGGGTAAAAATTTAGAAGTGGGTATGGGTCGGGTGGAGCTAAACCCGTCCCCTACCCGACCCATTGCCATCCCTAGTCTCGAGATAAATTCTTTCCTTATTTGGTTATCAACTATAACCACATTTTAATCCGGCTAGATGTTCTTATGTGTGTGACCCGATAGGCTTCCGAATATGTTGGCCGTGAGACACAAAGTGCAAATTACAAAAATGCCCTCATGTATCTAACGATCACGGGATAGCGTCTAGCAACACACCGTGACCCCTAATCATCGGAAGAGTCATATGCAATGACTACTACATTTCATGTGAAACAAGCGATTACGTGTAACTTACAATCCTATCATTTGTAATAATATCCATACGGTCGTTAGTCGAGTGTCAAAACATCAACGACCGTATCTTATAATCTGGATATCATGCTCTCTCGAAGTAACTCATTTACTCCCACTTTGCAAAGATTCACGAGAGTAAGACATTCCTTATAAGAAGGCCATTTCGGATATTCGATCCCAATCATAGGATACGCGATTCCCAGGCGACCAATCATGTATACTCCGCGTGCTTGATGATCATACCCAATCACTACCGCATGATCGCCCGTGCTGCTGAAACCTCAATAGTGTCAAAGCATGACAATCCACACCGTGATGCCATGAAGACTCGGTCATAAGGATAATTACACAACCGCCACATAGTGTGACACTTATCCGTGTAAGTGGGTCGATCTAACGTGCGCATTCTCTAACACACGTCCACGTCATACCCAAGTGTCTCTACACTTCGATAGATGAGATCTATCCCCGCCGCCTAGAAGAGAAGACATCTAATACGTGCTAGTCTGCTTATACTATCAATGTCCTGCTTAATAGTACATCCGCTTGTAGACATTTAAGTATCAAACTTATTAAAGTGATTAGAGATCTCATCAACAATAATCGCCTATCATGGTTTCTCTATCACAGTTTAATACTAAGGACGTTATCATATAACAATTCATAATTGGTTCCTTAAAAGAACATATATATGACAACATAAAAGCCATTTAATATATGTATAAACATAAAGAAATAGTAGAAATGATCCGACCCGGTCGGATCCGGTCCAACCCGATTGGGTTTAGGACACTATTCCAACAGGAAGCACTATAGAGGTGAGCAAGGTCGTATCCCACGAGGAATTTATCGAATACCAAAGTCGTTTTTGGATTTAGTTCAGGTTAACCAAAATGTCTCAAGTTTAATTACACTAAAACGAAATATAAACTAAAGATATTAAAGAGAGAAAGAGACATAGCCAAACTATGATCCAATTGATTACTTTCACCCCTCCAATCGATTAGCTCGGGAATTGGATTAACCAACCTACCAACCTCTACTTATATCGACTCATTCATGGGTGCAAACTCCTAAGCTAGTGTAAGACGCCATGCAACAATCGAACACCCTTTGCCCTGTTCAACAGACCGCCTTTAAGGATTTAATTGACCAAAACAAGATTAACGCATTAGAGTTGCCCGATTTCACAACCGAATGAACCTCACTCCCTAATCAATCTAAACAACTCAGTTGATTATAAGGAATGATCTTAAAACCCTTTTTCCCACACCCCTTCGCAGCATACATTTATAAAAATGATGTGTGTTCATGAACTAGGTGTACAATCTAATTCAAGCATTGATAACAAGTTTTAAGACATGAATTCGTCAATATAACAACAATTGGGCACTACTCATTCCCAATTTCATCAATTAAAGGGTGATTTCATCAATCTTCACATAATTTGGCCATGAAAAGTTTAGCTAATCATAATAAAACTAAAAACAACAATCAAAGATAGAATTAAAGCCATAAATGAAATAGAAACTGAAATTGATTACCAAAATCGTAGAGAATCGGAGTTTACATCAAGCTTTTTCAACACCCATGTCAATTGGTGAAGAAGAAGACCCAAAATGAGAAAATCCAAGAGTAGAGAAGAAACTTTAGCTATAATCTAAGCTAGATTGTGTTTAATTTAAGTAAAATATGATGAAAGAGTGAATCTAGGGAAGAAGAAGGGAAGAAAATCGGCCTAAAAGAGTCCTAATAAAGTCTAGGTATATCTTCTTCTCAAATGGGGGTGAAAAAATCTATTTATAAGCGCCCAAAAATGTGCAGAAAAAGTGATTTTGGCACACCCCAAAGCCATTGGCGCGCCCCAAAACTGATTCTGTGATTCTGGGAGCTCTCTGTTCCAAGTTGGGGTGCCCCAAAGTTTTCGGCACGCGCCAAAATTCCTAGACAGATACATCTTCAGTAATCTGGTAATATCTTTGCGTGTATAGCTCTGATTTGAGTGATTCAAAATGCGTTAGAAAGCTCATTCAATTATCTAAAACTTTCATGAAGACCACAAGTCCAGAAAATGCCTTCATAATTGCTCAAATTGCAGATAAAGTGAATGTAAGGAGACCACAAGTCCAGAAAATGCCTTCAAAATTGCTCAAATTGCAGATAAAGTGAATGTAAGGTGAAAACATCAATTATTTTTGATCCGTTTCCATTCCCGGTCTTCGGTTTCATCCTTTTAAGCCTCGTGCCTTAACTTCCGGGTTTACGAGTCACCTATATCCTGTATCACAACATTCAAACACATACCTTCCACAAGATAAATAGGTCTCAAAAAAGGGCCAAAACATCATAAAATGCCGATGTTTTCCATCTAGATGACAGTTTACCTCATGGTGGATGTGCAATGTGATTTTGCCCTATATATGGTCTAAAACTACCCGGAATGAGCCAAAAGTGTCGTAAATGGGGGTTGAAACATGCACCGAAGCATAGTAAAGTTGACTCTCATCAATTCACCACCAATTGCGAGTCGCTATAGACTTGTAGATTCTTGACTCCCAACTTCAACGCGAGCTTCAGCCCCGTGAACATCGCCTTGTACTCTGCCTCGTTGTTTGTGGCTTTGAAGTCGAATCTTAGGGTGTATGGGAATTCTTCACCTTTTGGACTGATTAGTAACAAACCGGCTCTAGCCCCCTTTTTATTCGAGGCCCCGTCGACTTGTAAAGACCATTTTTCTGCCCCGGCTTGCTTTTCCTATTCTAACTGGATCGAAATCCCCTCCGCTAGGAAATTGGATAGGGCTTGACCCTTGACTGCGGTTCGAGGCGCGAACTCGATGTCATACTCGGATAGCTCTACTACCCATTTGGCTAATCGACCTGATGTGTCCGGCTTAGCCAAAATTTGTTTTAATGGCTGGTCGGTAACTACCGTGACTGGGTGTGCCTGAAAGTATGCCCTTAATTTCTTGATGCATGGACCAAGGATAGGGCTAACTTTTCTATCGCTGTATATCGGACCTCGGGCCCATGAAGTGCCTTGCTTATGAAAAACACAGATTCTTTCCCATCTTTACCCTCTCGAACCAGTACTGCGCTTAAAGCTTCTTCACACGCCGCCAAATAGACCAACAATTTTCTCCTTCCCGGGGGGAAGTAAGAGTCGGCAAATCGGTTAGATAAAGTTTTAATTCTTCAAAGGCTTTTTGACATTCTTCATCCCATTGAAACGGACTTGCTAGAAGAAGGATCTTGAAGAATGGAAGAGCTCGATGTGCCGACCGTGATAAGAACCGGTTTAGCGCCGCCATTCGACCCGTCAGCCTCTGAACCTCCTTCACATTTCGAGGCACGGGCATATCCCGTAGGGTATCGATCTTATCCGGGTTTGCGCGAATTCCGCCTTTAGAGATCATATACCCTAGGATCTTTCCCGACCTGATCCCAAACGTACACTTTTTTGGATTTAGCTTCATCTGGGCTTTCCTTAACACCACAAAGACTTCTCGCATGTCGATGATATATTGCTCTAGAGACTTGCTTTTGATGAGCAAATCGTCTACACAAACCTCCATACACCGATCTATCTGGTTGGAGAAAATCTTGTTAACTGCTCTCTGATAGGTTGCCCCAACATTTTTCAATCCAAACGGCATCGTCACATAGCAGAATGTTCCAAATTCTGTTATGAAGGCCATTTTCTCGGCATCTCGAGGATCCATTAAAATTTGGTGATATCCTTTGTACGCATCTAAAAATCCAAAGATTTCATATTCAACGGTGGAGACTACCAACCTGTCGATTTTGGGAAGGGGATAAGAGTCTTTTGGGCATGCCTTGTTTAAGTCGGTGAAATCAACACACATACGCCAACTCTGATCCAGCTTCCGGACTAGGACTGGGTTAGCGAGCCACTCTGGGTAAAAAAACTTCTCTCACGATCTTGGCCGAGAGTAATTTCCCCACTTCCTTCTCGATAGCTTCATTTCGTTCCGGCGCGAAGTTCCTTTTTTTTGGCTTAACCGGTTTGCGAGACCTATCAATCTCAAGTTTGTGAACTTCGATGTCGGGAGAGAGACCCGGCATGTCGTCCGCCTTCCACGTGAAAATATCTCGGAACTCATTTAAGAGTTCCACCAACTCTTGTTTTCGATCTTTTGGAATCCAGATTCCAACTTGCACATAATTGTCTTCCTCGTCTCCCTAGAGTCTGACTTCTTCTACTGGGTCTACCGACACCCATCTCTTTTCTTCCTCTTCCTCAGGAATTAACTCTTCCAGGAGCACCAAGTTGCAGGTCGATTTCGCGTTCATGAAGATCGAGTTGCAAGTTCTTGCCGCTTCCACATCTCCTGTGATTTCATGTGAACCAAGCCTGGTAGGAAACTTCATGCTATTGTGATACGTAGACACGACCGGTCTCAAATCGTATAATGCCGGCCGACCGAGGATAACATTATAAGCTGAGGGAGCCTTGACCACCACATAATTCAGTTCAAGTGTGTGGTCTTTCTCCCCTTATCCAACAGTCGTTAGCAATTTGATCGACCCCATAGGATGGACTGGCTGTCCTGTGAACCATTCGTCTGTTCTCTGCCTTACATTCATCAAAGCGGTGGAACTAAGGTGGAACTTCTTGTTCGCGATGAAAGCGTCCCGAAACTTTCATGACAAGGTCGGAAAGTCTGAGATCGATCTTGCTGGGAGTTTGTTAAACCAAATTCGCGTTTTTCCCTCTAGGAATTGGTCGAAGGCTTTGCATCGTATCACATCCGGGGAGTTTTGGAATCGCATCTTGGATTGATATCGATGCAAGAAGTCCTCCGGATCTCCTGTTCCATCGTATGGAGCAACGACCGGCTCTTTGAACTTAGGCGGTTTTGGGTATTCTTCGACTTCTATGGTGAAGGGTGACTCTAATTCTAGCGAGACAGCTCTTCTCATCCTCCCGAGTACAACATCACGTTCATCGCAATCACTTTCTTGGATTTTCCGTTGATGCTTCTTGTGGATCTCATGTCTCCTTCGATCCATAGTGCTATCAACTGTACTAAGATCTACCCTTGGCGGTGTCTTTCTACTACATCCTTCCTACTCTCGGTTGTTGACATTGGTGTTAGCATTGGCACCAGTGACTAAAAACACAGCGGCCATGATCCTTTTTAGCGAAGTTTGATCTGCCGCCTTCAACTGATCCACCACTGCTTGTTCTTCAGGAGTCAGCCCGGGTATCGCGGCCGTGTTTTCCTGATTTACCAAATTATACATATCTTGAACCTCCTCACGAGGATCTTTGTCCTTCTGAGCCAACGTATCTTCTATGCCTTTCCCATGATCCTCTGGAGGATTAGTCTTGCTCGTGTTTTTGCTCTGCGCCCTAGTATTTGGTGGATTTGCTGGCTTCAGTGGAGGATTTGGACCCATGATCTTGATGATTTAGCGATAAAAGGCCATCCTTCTAGCGCCAATGATGAGGGAAAGTTACGTCCTCGTAATTTAATCGGGCTAAACTATGAATTTATGGCTAAATCACAGAAACCCTAACGATCCAAACCCTAATTACACGTGCGTTGTGTTGGCGTTTATGGCTGAGTCTAAGAATAGATCTTAGATTGCCTACGTATCATGTTTCATTCCAGGAATCAAGCCTTATGTAGTTCATGGAAGGTAGTATTTATAAGGTGGCATATGTGACCTAAACCTAATTAGATTCGGTTTAGGCCTATTCAATAATTGACCCTATTGGGCCTTGTATGCGATTACCTCCTGCCCAAGTAAGTAAGACTAATGGGATTTATTAATATCATAGGACTCTGTCTCGTCTTCGACCTCCCCGACTTGCGGGATCGAGACCAGACTAGAGCCTTTGTCTGGGCAATGGCTCCCCCAACATCTGACAATCGTGCGGGAGCCTGTTACCGAAATCGATATAGACATGGATCTCGGACTGGGGCCCAAGACTTCCCGTTTCTTCCTTAAGCATGTGGTCCAATCATTCGATGACACGTGTAAGAGTCCAACCCTGTATCATCAGAATTATTACAATATTCAAACTCTTTAAACCGTGAGTATTGCTCATGGGGCGACAAAATCATTTCATAGTAAATCAAAAGATGCTAGTTACGTTTGTCACCTATGCGTAGTGGCGGATCCACGTGCCCCAGGGGGTCACGTGACCCACTCAAATTTATAAAATAAAATAAAAATCCGAAACGACGTCGTTTTGGTAAAATAAAAATTAATTTTTGACCTAATTACACGCCTAATCCGGTTTCGATCCGGGAATTTTGACCTAATTATCCGCCCACCCTGAAATGTTTTAGGATTACTACATTTTTGTGACGGGTGACCCCCTGAATTTTTTTCATGGATTCGCCACTGCCTATGCGATATCCTCCTCAAAGGACATGTCGAAGCTTAACCTCCCAATTTCTTTTGAGGGCTCTCTGCAATCTTGTATGATTAACCCTTCTATTGACAAGCACCTTATCTTTCAAAATACTATCAAGCGCAGATAGAGAACCAGATTCCAAAATGACCTATTTAGTTCCATCTTTCAAATTGCCCGTCATTTTAAAACACTAATCGTTTTACTCGTCAGTTCACCTTATCTTTCAAAATACTAATTGTTTTATCCATCACTTCATCTCAAAATCCGTTTATTTGTGTGTGGTGTGGTGAGTATTTCCCTTGATATAGATCAAGATGAACTTTGTTAGATATGATGTTAAACTTCCATGCGGAGTATGTAATCGATTTTTGTTATGCAAAAGAATAAAACAATCAGAAAACACCAATACTATCATAGGTTATTACTCCTTTTGTTTCGAAATAACTGAGGCATTCAAAAACACACATATTAAGGATGTTAGTTAATGCTTTAATTTGAACGTCAAAATGACTTTAAAAACTCTTACTCTATAATTAATACTCTCTCCGTTCCATAATAACTGAGGCAGTTGCCAAAAAAGTTTTGATAAGGCGATTTCTTATCACGGAGGCTCAACTGTAACGCCCCGCTCCCGGATACCGAGCCCTTATCCGGAAGAGAAACGTTCGGCGCGTATAGCATTAAATAAATCTAATATTATACGCAAGCCTCTACGTCGTCGTATCAAAATAAAGCAAACGGAAGCTAAAAGGACTCGGGTAAAAACATAAAAGCTACTATGAATAGAAAGTAACCATACTAACGATGGATAGATAAATTACAACGACGAATAACCCAAAGACTTATACAATACGAGGTCTTAAAAGTAGAAGTACAACAAATCTAAGAAAAGAAAAACAACTAGTCTAGTACAACCTCTACAAAGAAAAAGAACTAGAAGCTCCGTCAAGACTTCAAGTCTTCAAAAGCCGTCGTCTACACTTGGTCTACTGCTCTGCCTTCTCACCCCACAATGCACACAAAAATAAAATGCAAAGGAGGTAAGTACAAAGTACTTAGTAATAGTGAGAAGCTATGACAACAATTATAATTTATAAAGAGAAGATATTTAATCGATTAGTTATTTATGTGTGACCGACTCAATCTAGGGTTCACTTCATGCCCATCGACATGTCATGACTATACGTTTCTAACTTAGCTTATCTTTGTTACATCATGAATAACAAGGGCACTACGCCTAGTAATAGGATGTACTAGGACAACCCGGGTGCAACCTACTTAGAGACACGCCTAGTAGCCCGGGAATATCGAGAGTCCCGATAGTGTGATGACCGCGAGTGCACCAGACGCTTTATCCGCCAATCGATTGACCGGCGTGGGTAGTGCAGATCTACTTTGTCTGGTCAGAGAACACATCGCGATATTGTACTATGCCTTACCAAGCATTGCATGATGTTTAAGATTTTAAACTAACACATACGTTCGATTAGATGTTTAACTAGCCACCTAAGTGTTTTCACATAAGCTCCCTCACATCTCCTACTCTCGTACTTAGACCCCTAGACACGGACATGTCCTAGCAATTACACAGACATCGATAAACCCTAGTTTATCGAAGCACAAGGCAAATCCGAAGCTTTCGACGGTCCCATCTTTCTTCTTTTTAGGGAATCCATGTGGTGCCGGAACTAAACGCATCAAAAGCTAATTCAGAGCTTTGTCACATTTATACAATATTAACATTTCATGTTTGAAGGTTTAAAATGATCAAAACATGCTTATAACACTAAAACGATAAAAACAGTAAAAGGAATTAAAAACAGTTCAGACGCCCGTTTGGAAGCCTGGACGCCCGTCCACTTAAAACCGCTACATCCTGAATCAAAATTAACACCTCAGACGCCCGTCCAGAAAATCCAGACGCCCGTCTGAAATGCAACCAAGGCAGACGCCCGTCCACATGGAGCAGACGCCCGTCTGACTGGGGTTCCGACTAGAACCCTAAAATCTTCGCCTTGCGATTTCTAAATCGTTTCTAACCAAATTATCAGCAAAATAAGCACAAGAAAGCCTAGAAAACCATATCTAAGCATACCATATCATCCATAGTCATTGATCAATCCAAAGGCTCATCTTTCTAACATCAAAACACCTCTAAGTTTAATCTAAACCCTATAAACGATAATTGAAATCGTAGGAAGAGCCTCTTACCTTAAAGGCATGCAAAACCAACATCAAAACACCAAGCAATCTGCAACAATTGTTGATCCTCAACTCCCAAAACCTATTTGATCAACAAAACCCTAAAACCCTATTTTTCCTTTCAAAAACGAAACTGAAAAAGTACCATAAACTGTAGATTACCTGGAGTAACTGCTGCGAAACTATTTTTAGATTGATCTACGCTCCAAGACGATCGTTTTCGACTACTCATGGCTGAAAAAACAGAGCTACGGATTGAAAGATACTGAATTTTCCAAAATCGGACTCTACGAATACCAAAACTAGGGCTAAACGAAAACTTACGGATTAAGGATATTTTATTTTCCAAAGTTGCGTCTCCTCGCGCTGATCACTTTTCCCTCTTGCGGCATCTTGATCGATGAACGGATTGATCACACGGTTGATGCCTACTATTTCGCTTTCTTCTGCGTCTTCTCATGTTGCCGCGTTCCTCTTCTTTTTTTTTTTGTCAAAACTTGCGTGTGAAATAATGAGGGAATAATTGGGATTATCTCTTTTTATAGCCAATAATTAAATCCTTTATAATTAATAGCTAAAACCTTTTAATTAAATCCCTTTTATTCAAATAAATAGGATAAATAACAATTAGGTCATAGTAAATACGCTCAATGACTATTTTACCCTTTTACGAAAAGTCGGGATGTTACATTCCTTCCCCCTTAAGAGGAGTTTCGCCCTCGAAACTCGAATGTAACCGAGAGGTACTTGAACTCTAGTCTTTATGGAAGCGTTTCGTCTTCTAGCTCTTACAGCCTCTTCTTCCTTCTTCCATCCATCTGCTCCACTTGTTTTGAGCTATTTCGAGGTGGCGATGATCTCGCTTCAATCTTTTTTTTGTTGGTTCTTTGTATCAACTTCGGTCTCGTAATCTGCTGCTGCTCCACTTCATCCCAGAAACTCGTGTTCTTCCATCTCTATCTTCATGAAAGCGATCTTGCTCCAATTCCTAGCACATCTTGGTTGCTCCGAGATGAACTGCAATTGTCATCTCATGGTTTTCATTCTTCTTTGTCCTTCCCAATCTTCCGCAATTGGAACCTAAAGCTGATTCCGATGCCAAAGGTTGTCATCTTCATCTAACTCGTGACCATTGGCTGGTTTGGCTCCAGCCACTGACTTGTAACCGGAGACAACTGGATCTTTACCACTCTTTGTTTGCTCTTGCTGACCTATGTCCTGAGTGCTTGAGCTTCCCAACTGACTCACAGCTTCCTGGTATACTTGACTTCCTTCGATCTCAACTACCATCATGGCACCACAAGCTTGCTGAAGAACGGCAAGGATCCCGGCTGAAAGACTTCTGAGACTTCTTGGGGATGGAGAACATGTTTTGCCATACTTTTTCTCTGGAGGTCTGATCAATCCTTGTGCCTATTAGGGTTAGCTTGGAAAATATAAGAAGTTGAAAGGTGACAAGTTGAGTACCAGGTGGTATGTCAACTAGGTAAGCCAAGGAAGGATACAATGCACTTGGAATAAGGAAGGTTGCTTGGGTTACAAGCGAACAAAATGATTCCGTGTTGATGAAAATTGAAGTTGGTTCTAAAATAAAGGATGAGGCACTGTATCATAATACAAAAGATAGCCACCAGAAGGAAAACAAAAGAACACCTTGCGATGAAGTTCTTTTGAGGGAGTGAAATTTGCAAGAAACAAGCAGTTGGTCTACAATGACTTCACAGGACACTTGAAAGGATGGTAATAAGCTTTCATATAAACCTTTAGATGTGGAGACGTTAAAGGAAACATCACACAACAGAAGAACAAGTAAAGGTGCATGGTCGAGCACCGTAAGGATCAAAAGGATTTAGAAATCAACAGAGAACAAGAATCTCAACATGAAGGAGCCATGGAGACAAAACGAGCACACCAAAAGGTTTGAGAATAAAATAAACACTTGTCAAGAAGTATCCAAGTTTGCGATTAGTCAAAGAGAGGTTATCTCAAGATTTAAAAGAAGTAGAAATTTCCCTCAAGAAATTGTAAGGGATTAACAAAAGTTTGAATAAGTAAACGGCAACCAAGATTTTGAATGTAGGGAAACGACACTTAAGAACCGCCGGATAAGGTTTAAAGAAAATAGACTTTCAACCAAGATGATAGAATTGTGATAGAAATGCCATAACAGAAAGTGGAAAGTCAAATAGGTGTATATGATAGTTCATGGATCTAAATGGCACGAAGAGAGTTAAAACTGAAGGTACAAGGTACAATAATCAAAACGGAGATCAAAAGTTTAGGAACTCAAAAGTCGGTTGGCTAGTTAGGTTGAAAGGCACCTTGGCAAAACTACCTTCTAGTTGAAACTAGTCTAGCATAAAACGCTAGAAGGTTAAAGATAAGTAACTCAAGATAGATGTCAAGATAGGGTTAAAGGTCCCAAATGTAAGAAGATGAGATGCATACTTGAAAGAATAAGTAGCATCACCAAAATCAACACTACCCTTAGAAGGAAAGCTGAGAATAAACACAAGTAAGAAAAATGTTCTCGACCTCATAAGGCTTAGTCAAACTTGAATTTGAAATGAAGGATGGGAGTGTGACACTTGCAGATTCAAAGAGATCTTGTTTCTTGATTTGAAAAGAAAGAAGGCATGAATTTGCTCGAGAAGAAGGGCTCAAGGTGATATATTTACGAGGTAATTCATGACAACAAGTGGATAGAATTTGTTGAGTTTAAAGATCTCAAGTGAGGAATTACATGAGAAACAAATTACTAGAAAAAGGTATAATTACAACAGGCACAACAAAGTGTCTCGAACAACAAGCATGGCATCTTTGGAGGATAGCGTCTTGGTTATTGTTTATAATCGCAAAAAAAAACAACAATGTTAACTTTAACGATTCCTACTAAAAGGTTTAACTCGGAAGGAGGTCAAACTTGAGGAACTACTAAACATGACAATCATAACTTACTACCCTCTTAGCCTGCATCCCAAGTCGAAGAGGTGAAAAATTCCTTTTGGTTGCTGTGTATGATATTTACTCCGGATCTGACATTATCAGTTTTACAGAACAAAGGAAGAGGAATTTGAGCATGATACAAAGAGATAAGAGTTAGATACTAGAGTTTTCTAGATGATATAAAAATTTTAAAATTTTTGGATGGAAATAACTTGGTCAAAAACATTTATTTCTGATAATTGCACAAGCTGTCAGAATTTCCAGAATCATAAACACTGAGTTGAATTGCAAATTGATATCAAACGAAAAGAATCTGAACTTAATTCCAAAAGGAAAACTGTAGATAAAAGTCTTATCTGCAACATATCAAAAATTCAGATCATTTGGAGGTGTTTAACCTGTTCAAAACAGAAGAAGAAGCGAAAGTGCTGCTGCAGATTTTCTGGACAGAGTGTCCAGCATAAACACGAACTTTCTGAAAAATCCATAACTATTATCGAGTTGATGTAAAAAGAGAAATTGTAGATAAATCAGTAATCTATTTTGCTGAAAATTTTCAGAATTTTTAGAGTAGTGGAAGACTGTCTTATGTTAAAGGGAAAACACAGGAACAGAAGTAATCACTCATGTTGGATAAAGCCAAACACGAGAATGACGAGAAGTATGTGCCAAAGTAAGAGACCTTTAACACTATTAGTTGAAACGACTGAAAAGTATTTGGAAGGAATAGAATTACACATTGAGTTCGTGTAGAATCCATCTCAAGCAAAGAAAAGGTCAAAGAATGTTGATGAACTCAAACCAAGTGATGGTGAAAAGAGAAAGCGGAGGATTTGTAGAGTTGAATCAAATATCATTCTCTACCAAGTTAGGCCAAGCCAAAAGTAAACTTAGATATTCGTGTGTAGAGAAGTTGAAGGCATTCCATTAGGGAAAGTAAGGAAAAAGGAAATCAACCAAGAGGACCTCGACTTTAAGGTGTAGGCATAAAACTCCGATCCCAAAGCTTTACTTAAAGCGGTTTCACTTAACCTATGTGACCAGATTCACGGTTTGGAAACTTCAAAAGAAGAGAGAGTTTCTACTAAAGATCCTAGGAGGAACAAAACTGAGGTGATCACATAAAAGATGTGAACCAAAGACTCAACTCAACTTTCTTCCAAGAAGACTCTTCACATGGTTCTAATGCAACCTAAGCATGGTTTAAGGATTCTTAGTCATACGAGGATTACCACCAAGCTCAAGTTCTAAAAGGTCTAAAGGAATCTTATCTTAGAGGAAAAGAAGCCTAGGATAGAAAGGACGCTTTCTCATGATACCAATCATAACGCCCGCTCCCGGATACCGAGCCCTTATCCGGAAGAGAAGCGTTCGCGCCAGTATAGCATTAAATAAATCTAATATTATACGCAAGCCTCTACGTCGTCGTATCAAAATAAAGCAAACGGAAGCTAAAAGGACTCGGGTAAAAACATAAAAGCTACTATGAATAGAAAGTAACCATACTAACGATGGATAGATAAATTACAACGATTTAATAACCCAAAGACTTATACAATACGAGGTCTTAAAAGTAGAAGTACAACAAATCTAAGAAAAGAAAAACAACTAGTCTAGTACAACCTCTACAAAGAAAAGAACTAGAAGCTCCGTCAAGACTTCAAGTCTTCAAAAGCCGTCGCTCTACACTTGGTCTACTGTTCGTCTTCTCACCCCACAATGCACACAAAAATAAAATGCAAAGGAGGTAAGTACAAAGTACTTAGTAATAGTGAGAAGCTATGACAACAATTATAATTTATAAAGAGAAGATATTTAATCGATTAGTTATTTATGTGTGACCGACTCAATCTAGTGGTTCACTTATGCCCATCGACATGTCATGACTATACGTTTCTAACTTAGCTTATCTTTGTTACATCATGAATAACAAGGGCACTACGCCTAGTAATAGGATGTACTAGGACAATCTGGGTGCAACCTACTTAGAGACACGCTCTGTAGCCCCGGGAATATCTCGAGTCCCGATAGTGTGATGACCGCGGAGTGCACCAGACGCTTTATCGGCCAATCGATTGACCGCGTGGAGTACGATCTACTTTGTCTCGGTCGAGAGAACACATCGCGATATTGTACTATGCCTTACCAAGCATTGCATGATGTTTAAGATTTTAAACTAACACATACGTTCGATTAGATGTTTAACTAGCCACCTAAGTGTTTTCACATAAGCTCCTCACATCTCCTACTCTCGCATTTAGACCCCTAGACATGGGCGAGTCCTAGCAATTACACGACATCGATAAACCCTAGTTTATCGAAGCACAAACAAATCCAAGCTTTCGACGGTCCCATCTTTCTTCTTTTAGGGAATCCATGTGGTGCCGGAACTAAACGCATCAAAAGCTAATTCGAGCTTTGTCACATTTATACAATATTAACATTTCATGTTTGAAGGTTTAAAATGATCAAAACATGCTTATAACACTAAAACGATAAAAGCAGTAAAAAGGAATTAAAAAGCAGTTCGACGCCCCGTTTGGAAGCCCGGGCGCCCGTCCACTTAAAACCGCTACATCCTGAATCAAAATTAACACCTCAGACGCCCGTCCGAAAAATCCAGACGCCCGTCTCGAAATGCAACAAAGCGAGACGCCCGTCCACATGGAAGCAGACGCCCGTCGACACTGGGTTCCGACTAGAACCCTAAAATCTTCGTCTTGCGATTTCTAAATCGTTTCTAACCAAATTATCAAAGAAATAAGCACAGTAAAGCCTAGAAAACCATATCTAAGCATACCATATCATCCATAGTCATTGATCAATCCAAATGCTCATCTTTCTAACATCAAAACACCTCTAAGTTTAATCTAAACCCTATAAACGATAATTGAAATCGTAGGAAGAGCCTCTTACCTTAAAGGCATGCAAAACCAACATCAAAACACCAAGCAACTGCAACAATTGTTGATCCTCAACTCCCAAAACCTATTTGATCAACAAAAACCCTAAAACCCTATTTTTCCTTTCAAAAACGAAACTGAAAAAGTACCATAAACTGTAGATTACCTGGAGTAATGCTGCGAAACTATTTTTAGATTGATCTACGCTCCAAGACGATCGTTTATTTACTCATGGCTGGTTGAAAAGCAGAGCTACGGATTGAAAGATCACGAATTTTCCAAGAATCGGACTCTCACGAATACCAAAACTAGGGCTAAACCGAAAACTTACGGATTAAGGATATTTTATTTTCCAAAGTTGCGTCTCCTCGCACGATCACTTTTCTCTCTTGCGGCATCTTGATCGGATGAACGGATTGATCACACGGTTGATCTCTCTATTTCGCTTTCTTCCCTGCGTCTTCTCATGTTGCCGCTGTTCCTCTTCTTTTTTTTTTGTCAAAACTTGCGTGTGAAATAATGGGGAATAATTGGGATTATCTCTTTTTATAGCCAATAATTAAATCCTTTATAATTAATAGCTAAAACCTTTTAATTAAATCCCTTTTATTCAAATAAATAGGATAAATAACAATTAGGTCATAGTAAATACGCTCAATGACTATTTTACCCTTTTTCGAAAAGTCGGGATGTTACATCAACGGTGTATATAAAGTGGATATCTGGCTTATGGGATGTGTTTAATAGTATACAAGGCCGGTGGTGCCCGGCGGTCCTGTGGTGGAAAGTATGAAGTGTTTGAGAGAAGGTTTTTGCAGAGTATGGTTCTCTTTTGCTATATATCACGATCCTTTTTGTGGTTACACAAGCCCCCCCTTTTATAGGAGGGAAGCTTAGGGGCTAAGTAAGACAGGTAAGTATAAGATATCTTCGTAGTTAAGTAAACTAAATATCTAGACGACAAGTGGGTTGAATAACTTGGCGGCGCCCTACGTGGTCGCGTAGATAGCCACATACAGGGTCGCCTGCTTCCTCGTCCTGCCTCACCCTTGCCTCTCGTTGCTTCCCTTTAAGCCTTGTGCGATCTCTTATGGATCTGCTGTTCAGGTCGCCGGTCGGCCCCGCGAGCCTCTGGTGACCTTGTAGGTTTTGAGTGCTCTTGGCGGGGACCTGACTGAGGTGAGCCTGACTTGCATGGAGTCGCGAACACTACCCCGCGGCCTTTCTCCGACTTGGTGGTCCAGATAGGCTGTTTCTGGGACTCATAGGTGGCGATATTATTTATACACATCAATTTTGTTCCAAAATAACTGAGGCAGAACATTTTCCAAAGCAGTATTTATTGTAAAATTTCATATTTTACCCTTATTTAATACTAGGGATGAAGTTAAAAAGAATATTGTAGTAATTGTATTATAGGGGTTTTTTAGTCATTGCATCCGAAAATTCATAGCATTAAATCACGTTATTAATAAGCGTGTTTTTGGCAACTGCCTCAAATATTTTGGAACGGATGGAGTACAATGTTGTATTTATTTTCTCACCCATTAATAAATAATGTTAGATGTAGGAAAAACATAATAAAAAACCCTTACTCTATAAATGCAATGTTGTATTTATTCTTTCGCCCATTAATAAATAAGGATAGATTTGTAGAAAAAAAAAACATAATAAATGTTGTATTGGAAATGTAATTGCAGAGTACTATATTCACGGAAAAATCATAAAACGCGAGTGTTTTCAAATCCCTAATAGAATTTCCGCGAGAAAAATACAGTATTTGTTGTGAAGCGTAAAGAAAATTATGTTAATGGTGGTACGTAAAAATTCCACTAACCAGATAAGGGACTTAGACTCACCACAGTGGTGGCTCCTTATATCACTCTATATTTATCTTATTTTTCGTTTCAGATTCATTTTTCAACATCTTATAAAACAATCAACTCTAATAATCACTACTTATACACTTCCTCAAAATTATTTTTTTATACTCACTATACAATTCATAAAAAAAATTGATGGAGGGAACCACGTAAAGGGAAAAAAGCGAGAATGAAAATAATGATGATATTTATGAGTAGTGATAATGCAATAACAAAATAATCACAACATTGTATACAATACTGATTATGATGTGGACATATTGAATCATATAGGTCCCAAAAAAATCAATGGTTTAAAAGTTTATTGTAGCATTTATTGTACGTATTTTGTTGTGACGCAATCATTTTTCGATATTTATTTCTCAAAATAGTATGCAAGAGATACAGTTTACTTCTGTAAAAAAAAAAAGAATAAAGTGCCCTATATGCACAAGGTGCATCGGTGTAGTGGTGAGCTAGACTATAATCTAACATGAAAACCAGTGTTCGAACCCTGTTATGAACAAAGAAAAAAAATGCCCTATATAATTAGAGAAGCAACTAATTTGAATAAAATAAAGAGTTGGTTTTGAATCCATCAGGGAGTTCAAAGCATGAAGGCCCCTCCCTATAATCCATTAAGGAATCCTTTAAAAAAATGATAAACCCTACAATTAAGGGTCCCCTCACTCCCGATCCCATAGGAAAGTGAGGAGAGGTTAATCGAGTAGCACAGTAGGTCCCAACAAATTGCGCTTTAAAGCACTCTGTGGCTGAAGGGTGTTATCGATCGAAAATCAATCCCATTACGGAATCGAACCAGTGACCTCCAGGAACAGGTTAGAAATTTGCATTCTGTGTGTGTCTTGTGTGCACTGTAGCCATATCACGAGGATTTAATGAATCCTTTAAAGAATCTATTGTGGAGAGTCTTATAGCCATTTTTCTGTTACAAAATAAATAAATTAAATCATGAATATTCACCACCACACACACAAATAAACGCATGTGAATAATGAGAGGAGAGAGTGATAACGATAGAAATTAAAAAGGTGATGTGGTGGCGGACCTGGCGGACTGGCAGAAGACAAAAGAAACTTTATCGTACAACTAAATGATTGCATTATTATATTATTATTATTTTTTTATCAATATTATATTATTATTAAGTTGTTATGTAAATCATGAAATACTTGTGTGATGTCTACGTATATATGGAAACACCGTATGATTCAATATGAATCTTACAGTTTTATTCTGTATTTAAACTGTATTATTCTGTTCATCTCAAATTACAACCTCTACACAAGTATTTCCTGTATAAATCCATCATCAAAAAGAGAATATTTAAAAATAGCATGTAAAAGTCAATACATATTTGTAACCTACAAGATGCATTCATTTGTATATTTGGTTTCCGTTAGTAAAATAATACATATTTGTAGCCCTATATGTAAAATCATTGTTGTAAATAACATCACACATATTATTTGGTACGATCCTTTTACAAGAATTGTATTTTAAAAAAGAAATCTCTAGATTCTCAAAAAAAAGAAATACTATATATTTATCTCTAGAATAGACTAGTCGTAATAATTGTAAAAGTCAACTTGTCGGTGTAGGACTCATTCAATGCTACAAAAATTGTGACTTATCAAACCGCTAGTCACCTGTTTCATACAGTATATCCTCTTTATTGATCATTTGTGATACGGGTGATTCTGATGCAGAAAGTCCTCGTTAAACTCAGCCGTCGGATCTGTACCACGTGTGTATAAGACAAAAACTCTACTGTAAAAATAATAATAATAACAACAATGATAATTCAAACTGCGCCAACCCAATAATTGGCAACAATGAAGAATACAAATGAATTTGAGAATAAGAATGATGGCCATTATATATTTGGATATCAATCAAAAAAGAAAAAAAAAAAAAAAAAAACAATAACTTTAAGAATTACAACAGAAAGTGCATAAAAATGCACTTAATCAAAAACTAATATAAGCACACTACATACAAATATTTATGCATAGGACTCCAGTAATGGTTCTCTTTGCATTTCTTCTGAATTTGAACTGTAAAAAAAGTAAAGCAACAACTGTATTATCCCAAGCACTCCACCAATCCCATTAGGTACCTGACATAATAATCGCAGTAAATCATCAAAAAACAAAAACAACTAAAGGACTGTAATGTAATTAAGTAAAGCTTGAGGAAGATAATGAACTTACATAGATAAATGGATCCAATTTGAGCAATCCATATAAGAAGAAAGAAACACTCATTAAAAAAGTAGCAAGTGACAGATAATATGGCATGTACTCAACACTTCTGGTTTTGATCACCAAGTTCTGCACACATCAAAGAAAATGTTAAATTCGTGCGGAAAAAAATCACGTTTTCAAATGGAGGGCTCAATAGGGATTTCACTAATTCACTCACAATAATGAATAGTGGAGAAGCAAACATGGAGATCAGAGACACAACACACAGATAACCAACGAACGTTTGGCGTTGTGGAGGCTCGAAAAGCTTCAAGCTAACAAGAACTATGAATACAAAGACAGCAAACACCAAAGCTAGTAGCCCCAACATCCTTATCTGCAACGAAACACGTGTCAAAAGTTTCAGACAACGTTTAGGATCGTGTGTTAGAAATCACTACTTCGGTGTGTCTGTCTTTAGTCTAACCTTTCTTCGTCTGTCTGCGTGTACGATGTATATGATAATATAAGTTAACTGAAAAACAGCCCCAACAGAATTGACAGTGGCTACCAAGATTCGACCGGGTGATACGAAAGGCATACCATACCAAAGGCATATCAGGCAGTTCAAAAGGGCGTATACGTATGGTAACCCTGAAAACTGCTCGGTTGATTGGCTCCGAAAGATCCTCTTAAATGTAGGTCTGAAGACAAAAGAGACTTATGTTAAACAAACGTCTTTTTACAGTAATTTCGGATTCAACAAATCTTGCACAGAATTGGATAATGAACACTTACATTGGTGAGACAAACAACACAAAGGCAAAAATATTCCCTGCAACCAGAAAAATCAAGAGCAAAAACTTCACTTGCTATGCCATTTTCGAGCAAGTCATGAGGCACTAAAACATTTTTTTTATAACATTTCGAGTGATTTGAATGCTAGAATATCTGTTTTCTTTTAGTCTCAATGCCTTATATAAAGCTTGATAAGTAGGCACAAATCAAATGCATAAACTCATCTAATCTCGTGGAATTTCTACCATTATGATTACCATTGTATGATAAAGGCATTCTTGAATATCAATTAACCATGGCAAATGAATATGTTTGCAGAGCTAGGATAGCAAATTGAAGGGAATTACAAAGTCAAACAATCAATACATAAAAAAATGGCAGTGAATTTAAGCTCAATTAGATTTCTAGGTTAATTTTCTCCATATTAGGGGAAAAATGCCCTGTCCCAAAACTACAAAATTTTTGCTTTTAAATTGGGAATTCGGGGAAGCCGGAAGTGATAATCAAGAAAATTACTGTTAATCAAATCTTCTGTTATATTCTCAGGAAAGTGGAAAATGATTCCTCAGACACTAGTTTGCATCATCCAAATTTTCAAGCTTTTTTCAACTTGTATTCATAAGCATATTCCTTTTCTTCAACTTGTGTTCATAGGCATATTCCAATGCTAATGAATTGAAACCCCAAAAAAAAAAAAAAAAAAAAATTACCCAATTGTGAGAATCTACCTACAGCTCCATCAAGATTATATGCTAAAAATTCCCCGAAAAATTAGCTCCATGCACCCCCACCCCCCAAACAAAAAAAAAGACAGAAAAGAATAACGAGAACCCATGTGATTTTCCACAATATTTCTTCATTTTTTTCGGGGGGGGGGGAGGGGTTGAAATGGGGAAAGAAGATAAAGAAGGTCGGAAACCTGCAACTCCGGCAGCTTCACTGCAAAAAGAGTCCGGTGAAATCATAGTAGTTTCAAACATTGCTTCAAATGCTCTCTTCCTTTTGAGCAAAAAGAGAGCAATTAACTTGAAAATCGGGTATCTGTTCCTCAATATCTTTCGCTTATCTAGGTTCCTAGAATCAAGAATCCCGCGAAATCAAGAGAAATGAAGGACATATGTTTTCTTGGATACGATTTGAGGTAGCTAAGAACTATATACGACAAAAAACAGGAAAATTCAAAATAGTAAATGTAGTCACACATCATATATTAAAATACCAATGATAGAGATTATTTGCACGAGATAACGTAAAGGTATTCGCAGCAGAAGCTCTATATAGTGTCTTAATATGAAGATAAAAAATAGAGTTTATCCTAATTTTCACACTAGAGGTTCTATCCCTATTTATTTTTGGGTTTATTGTAAAAAAATGATAAATTTAAACATAGAAATATGCTAAAAGGACAGTGAAATATTTTTATGAGTAAAAAAGACATATCCTTATTTCATTGTGATAGTGAAACATTATATTTGAGATCAGTTCCACTGCAGCAAACAGTGGATTTGAGGTTATAAACAGTGGATTTGTTTTATCATCCAATTTATATTTCCACTGTCCTGATTCTCATTTCCCTCCTCTTTTTTTTGGTCTTTTAAATCACTTCTCCTTTATTTTTAGGGTTGTCACGTCCCTAAACATATTTAATTATAAAAAATGATAGGGATAAGGATAGAGATTCTGCTGGAGTGAAATAATAAATATTTAATGTGTATGAATAGGGTTGTGAGGTAGAATAAATATTATTTAATAGTATTTAAAATGTCATAGGGATAAAGATATGAATGCTGTTGTGGAGTGTTTGAATTGAGGTGGTGTAAAATAAGGATATGTATTATTTTATATTATTTTAGGGATAAAAAATTATGCGTCGGGTGTGAATGGCCTAAAACATTCAAGAGAATATTTCAATTTCATTTTTGTACATTAATTATTATTTTAGGAAATCACTGGCTTTATGATTGGTGAAAAATTAATAATTCCCAATTCGAGTTCTTCCGTTGCGATTGAAGTCGGGAAATATTTGATCAATTAAAAGACGGGAGTAATATCGATTAAAATTGGAAATATTACCAATAAAGTTCCTGCCTATTTGGGCGGATGATGGACATGAATGCATGCAATGGGTTGACGGATTTCTCGAAGTTGACGCTCTTGAGCTGTTTGTAATAACACTGGTAGTAGAGACCGTAAATTATTTAAAAATTGTATTTACATATTTCAAATTTTCAACATTCAGATTTAGAAAAAAATTACGCTGCAACATATACAATACTTTTTACTTTAAAATACATATTTTGTATAATTTTTTTAGATCTATCGCATTCATCCAGATTTTATAAATTTTCCCACATGATTTATAATAAAGAATTTAATATATTTTATTTTGGATAGAGTTTCTGTAAATTAGGAAAATGAGCTGATTTTTTAACTTCTGTTCAGCATGTGCCCTACCCTTAGAATGAAATTTTATAGATTTTTTTGATTTATTTTCCAACCAGGAATTTGTGACGCTCTAGAAACTTTCTATTTCTAAAAAAAAAAAAAAATGCATGAATCCATAAGTCTGTATATATATATATATATATATATATATATATATAATATATAAAGGAATAAATAATCGTAAATCTTCCGCATTTAGCGTCGTTGTACGCTTCTGCGGTTTGTATATAATTAACTATGATACATTACGATGGCATGTCCGGCACGTGTCGGCTGATGAAATGAATATCCGACACATCTTCGACACCTCCCGACATCGTATAGATATTTTTCGACACTACTGAATTTTTTTTTCTTTCAATTTCTACTTAAATCTATTTTAACCGAAAAAATGAAGATATCTTCGACAGTATTTGCAACAACACGTGTTCTACCAAAAACACGACACGACACGCTCCGATACACCCCGACGCCATATCCAACAAGTGTCGGTTGATGAAATGAATATTAATTAAAAATTAATTAAAATCTAACACACTGTCAATACTCCACGACACAAAATCGACACCTTTCGACACTATTGAACCATTTTTTTGTATTATCAGATCTAGGCTAATTTTTAACGGCCATGGTAAAATACATAATTCGAATTTCCATAGAAATTAAATCAACAATACACTATAGTCAGTTTAACAATATTTGTGGCCGAAATAATTTTTTTTCAGGATATTTAATATTTTCAAAAAATTTAATATTTCATGTAACCGCCAAACCAAATATTTTTAAGCATGATATAAAGATCGTGTAGACAACATGTCGTGACCTTATATCTTGAAAATAGTCATATCGCCATGTACAAACGATATTTTTTTTTATGAAATGAATTTATTTTAAGAAATTTATAAGATTTCATGTAAACATCAACACAATTTTTTTGGTATGATACAAAGATCGTGTCGGCAACAAGTCGTGACCTTATATTTTGAAAATAGTCATACATTTGCTACATATATTCGCACATTAAAAAGTGATACAATTGAGTCCTAAAAAATAGAACAATTTAACTCAAACTCTTCTTCTCAAAAAAAGAAAAAAGAAAATAAAATTTACGGCTGGGCGTGAGAATAAATAAATATATATATATATATATATATATATATATATATATATATATATATACTGGACTGGGCCATGAACAGTAAAAAAAAGAAAAAGAAAGGACCAATGAAAAAAAACAAGTGTCACTAAGGAGGAAACATTGTCTTCTTATTAATATAGATGGAAATAAGATATAGAGATGGAAATATAATTATTACTATAGGAAATTGTGCAACTTGAATCTGTTTATTTTGGGTTGGAGTTTTTTTGGGATTGTTTTAGATAAAATGATTGAAGTAATTATTAGCACAATAAACATGTGCAAAACGTGTGTAAATATTCTGCAGTGTAAAAAAATTTAATGCATAATTCTATCATGGTATCAGAGCTCTAAAAGATCCTGACTTTGTTTACTGTGCCGCCACCTACACGGCCAAAACCCTAAAAAAAAATTCTCCCCACCGGCGTTAATGGCCGACTTCGCCGATCTCTCCTTTTGTTTCGTATTCTGATTTATCCTTCTCCGATCGACTCGCCCCTGGCCCTTGGAATCTCGGCGGCCATATGAAGCGATGACGGCATCTCTCGCGCAATGCTCACCCCCGCCGCCGCCACTCTCATCTCCGCCGCCATTGAAATGCACAACAACGCCTCCGACAAAGCGGCCGCGCACTATCGATGCCCGGCTCCTCCAAATGCGCGTTTATCAAGGCGACTCGCCTCTCTGACGCAGCGCGGCGGCAATTCCCGTCCTCATGGTAAACGTTCCCGTCCTCGACGTCCTTATCTCGGTACATGTCAATTATGTTATGTGCCTGGACAGTCGGCTCGCACTTGCACACTATTTCATGCTCACTCAGTTGACCAAAGCTCGTCTCGTTCGGATAGGCCACAGACTCACTTAGCCGCTCCACCTGGCAACTCGGCTCAGCTCGATTCGTCTATGTCCAACTGGCTTCTTGACAGTGGGGCTTCGCACCATGTGATTCCGGATATATCTCTCGTCTCACTCTCCATACACTGGGACCGATGATATTATAGTTGGTGATGGTAAGGGTCTCTCTATTTCTCATACTGGCAGTACTTTACTCCCCGTTTCCCCTGCACAATCTCTTCCCTTACGCAATGTTTTGTGTGCTCCTAGCATGTCTCGTAACTTACTTTCCGTCTCTCAATTATGTCAAGCCAATAATCTCTCTGTTGAATTCTTACCTTCTGAATTTATTGTAAAAGACCTATGGCATAATCAACCACTACTCCGTGGCCCAGTTAAAAACGGGCTCTATGAATGGCCTTCTCAACCTTTAGTTGCATTTGCCTCCACAAAAGCCACCTCTCAGGAATGGCATCATCATTTGGGTCATCCTGCCAACACGATTTTATCTACCATTTCACGCAACTATAATTTAGACTCGACAGTTTATTCTTTCTCGCATTGTTCTGCGTGCTTAGAAAGCAAAAGCCATAAACTATCTTTTGGCCAGTCTACCTTATGTTCCTCCCGACCCCTTGAAATCATTTTTAGTGATGTTTGGACATCTCCTGTGTTTTCTGTGAATGGTTTTAAATACTATGTGATTTTTGTTGATCATTTCACTCGCTATGTATGGTTTTACCCGTTGACGGATAAATATGATGTTCACTCAACATTTATCCGCTTCTGCTCCATCGTTGAAAAATATTTTTATCAACCTATTAAAGTGCTATATTCAGATAATGGGGGCGAATTTATTTCCCTTCGTGACTATTTTTCTACACATGGAATCTCCTTCTTCACCACCCCACCTCACACTCCGGAACATAATGGCATCTCTGAACGCAGGCATATGCATATTGTTGAAATAGGTCTTGCTCTCCTTACCCATGCATCCATTCCAAACACATATTGGCCCCCTATGTTTTTTCCACTGTGGTTTACTTGATTAATCGCATGCCTACTCCCACTCTCAAAATGCACTCTCCTTATGAGTCTATCTCCGTTCGTCCGTGAACTATACCAAACTTCGTGTCTTTGGCTGCCTCTGTTATCCTTGGCTCCGCCCTTACACCGACCATAAGTTGCAACCTCGCTCCAAACCGTGTATTTTCCTAGGCTATGCTCTAGACCAACATGCCTACTACTGCTTAGACACGACTACCTCTCGCATCTATGTCTCTCGTCATGTTAAATATGCGGAGTCTATTTTTCCTTTTGCCAATCCCGTTATATCTCTTCCTACCTTCACCCCACCTGCCTCGGATTGGATTCCCACTCCTCCTCCTGCTCACCTACCCGCATCTTCTTCTCCTCATCCTTCCCCCTCCGGTTCTTCCTCCGGCCCACCCACCCCTTCTTCACCGCCACCAACCTCAAAATCTTCCTCCCACTCACCCCATGCGTACTCGGGCTCAAAATAATATTCATAAACCCATTCAGAAACTCAACCTTCATACTCAGCTTTCCTCTTTTGAAACTAAACCTACCACTGTCTCTCAAGCCCTAAAAAATCCCAAGTGGAGAACTGATATGCAAGAGGAATATGATGCTTTAATGCATAATGACACCTGGGAACTCGTTCCCCCTCATCATCACTATAATATCATTGGTTCTAAGTGGATTTTTCGTATTAAGAGGAATCCGGATGGCTCTATTGATCCCTACAAGGCTCGTCTTGTGGCTAAGGGGTTCGCTCAACGCCCTGGTGTTGATTACTTTGAGACATTCAGCCCTGTGGTCAAACTTACCACTGTTCGTCTTGTGCTCACTTTGGCTTTTTTGCAGGGGTGGTCTCTGCGGAAGCTTGATATTAATAATGCTTTTCTCCAGTGTCATTTACAGGAAGATGTTTACTTAGCTCAGCCATCTGGGTTTGTTAATTCGGATCATCCTACTCATGTTTGCAAATTGCATAAGGCGATTTATGGTTTGAAACAGGCACCTCAAACTTGGTATGATGAGCTCAAGGGTTTTCTTTTGGCGAGTCAGTTTCGGAATGCGGATGCTGATTCATCACTATTTATTTATAATTCTGGTGGTATTATAATTTATATCTTGGTATATGTGGATGGTCTTATTGTTACAGGGAATAATTCCAAGGCACTTGAGACCTTCATAGCTCTATTGGGTCGTCGCTTTGCTCTCAAGGACTTGGGTTCTCTTTCTTATTTTTTGGGCATTGAGGTAATTTAAAATTCTGTTGGGTGTATCTTGTCTCAGAAAAGATATGCCACTGAACTGTTGGCTAAACTTCATATGGATCGTGCTAATTCGGTCACCACTCCTCTGCCTGCTGATATTTCTAGGCTCATCGCTAAGTCTGGCACTCTCTGGTGATCCTTCTCGATGATCGCATGGTTATTGGCAGCCTTCAGTATTTGATTTTTACTCGGCCGGATATTGCATTGCTGTCAATAAGTTGTCTCAGTTTATGCATGCCCCTACAGATGTACATTGGGACCATGCCAAGCGTATACTGCGGTATTTGGCTGGGACATTGGATCTTGGTCTTCAGCTATACCGTGACTCCCCTATGATTCTTCATGCTTTTTCTGATGCAGACTGGGGTGGTAAATGGTAATAGAGATGTTTATTTGTCTACTGGAGCTTATATTGTTTATCTTGGTCGCAATGCTATCTCATGGAGCTCCAAGAAGCAGACTACAGTTGCTAGGTCCTCCACGGATGCTGAATATCGTTCAGTGGCCTCGACTACTGCGGAGCTTAATTGGGTTGCTTTTCTTCTTCGTGATCTTGGTTTTCCTCCCGAGCAAACTCCGGTCATCTACTATGACAACCTGGGCACCACGCAATTTTGTGCTAATCCTGTGTTTCACTTTCGTATGAAGCACGTTGCGATAGACTATCATTTTATTCGTGATCAGGTACAACGTGGCCTCTTGCGTGTTGCTCATGTTAATGCTCAAGATCAACTTGCTGACTCTTTGACCAAGTCTTTGCCTCGCACGGTTTTTCAACAACGACGAAGCAAGTTAGGTCTCCTCCCTCGTCGAACTTGAGGGGTGGTATTAGCACAATAAACATGTGCAAAACGTGTGTAAATATTCTGCAGTGTAAAATCATTTATTGCAATGATTGTAAATAATTCCGTTACCGTAAATACTCCCTTGACTATAGACTCTTGTAACTATATATACTGTATTATACCATTCAATTGAAAGTGTGAATAAAATCATTTATTTTATAATTCTATCAGTAATAATTGAAAAGTTAAGATGTTTTTTGAAATTTATGTAGATTATTAAATTAATGGTGAAATTTTTTGAAATAAAGTAGTATAATAAATAAACTAATGGTAAAAAAAGTTATAAAGTTGATAAAGTGAAATGATGAGAGATAATTTAATATTTTTTATTTGTATTTGAAGAAATGAATGATAAGAGAATTGTAAGATATGATTGATGAAGTGATATAAAAAAATTCAAAAAAAAAACTCTAACGAAAACATACGGAGCCATATCATAATTAATTTCATCTTACATTTCATTGGTCACAAAGACCTTTTTAAATTAGAATTCCCTACATATTTTTTTTGTGCGTGTGTTATTATTCAAACGGGTAGACATAGACATTGATAATATTGCGGGTCACTTATCTGTCAAAAGAATATACAAATGATGTCTCTTCCTCATTTTCAAAAGTCATGTTTTCATTAAATATCAGTCAATAATCAAATTAGGTGAATAATAGCTTGTCATAAAGTTTTATTCTAACCTTAATCCGGGAAACATGTCATACTTTATTTAATTAGTATTAATTAACTTATTAATAATGGGTGCAATTCACGTAATAAGCTTTGCCAGAAGGTTTATTTTAAACTTAAGCTGGGAAAACATGGCATATTTAATTAGTACCAACATAAAAATTAAGTAACAACAACAATAATAATAATAATACGCAAAGGGTCTAAAAAATGGAGTCAGAACCTTGATTTTTTTTCAATACACTTGATCGTCAAGTGTAAATTTACACATACACAAAACAATGCGTTTTATTTGTGTGATTTTATTTACACTTGACGGTCATATGCCTATGAGGACAATCTCTTCCCATGGAGTCTGGATCCTCTATTATACGTCGGAGAGGAATGCGGTGTTCACACACAGATTTCGTACTTAGTATTATTTATTTAATTTAATTTTTTTTGAAGGGATACTTTTGTTTTTGTGTGACTCTAAATGCAGGAGAAGTGATCGATCCCAAGTGCGCAGGAGGGGATCTGCAGCCTAAATAATGGGCGGCTAAATATTATAGCCCACGAAAACGTAAGCGTGAAATTAGTATAAACATGTACAGCAAAAGCAACATCATCTTCTATGGCTTTTTTGAATTTTATTTATTTATTTTTTGGGAAGTTATTAATTAGGGCACTCCCAGCAGAAGCCCTATATGGTGTCCTATCTCTAAAATGAGGATAAAAAATAGAGTTTTGTCTCAAATAAACCCTACATGTAGTCACTATCACTATTTATTTTTAGGGATATGAGCATTTCAGATCCCTGTTGTGGGGATCTGACTATTCAACGCCTAAACATATTTAATTGTTAAAAATTATAGGGATAAGGATACAAATGCTGCTGGAGTGAAATAATAAATATTTAATGTATATAAATAGGGTTGTGAGGTAGAATATATATTATTTAATATTATTTGAAATGTTATAGGGATTATGATAGGGATGCTGTTGTAGAGGTTTTTGAATTGAGATGTTGTAAAATAAGGATATGTATTATTTTATATTATTTTAGGGATAAAATTTGGGGCGTCTACTGGGACAGCAGAACATGATATGTATTTGTATTTTGGAAAATGTAATATTTCATGTTAGAAAAGTTAATGAATAATGATTATTACGATATGAGTTTTGGACATGACGAGATTTTTACTTGGTTTAACAATTTTAATAAAACGATAACGATAGACCTATGTAGTTATTGAATTTATTATGTCTTAAGTAAGTCTATAAGACTCGAGTTTCAAGGCATTACATAGCCGACTACGAATTAAAATTAAATGTCACACAATTAAAAACGGTAGAAGTCACATCTAAAATCCTTTCGTAAGGTGTTGGCAACGACCATTGTTGCTTAATTAAGACGGAGAGAATGTAATAAGTTGAAGAATGAAATATTCCATATTAAATAAATGGTAGGAAGATTTATTAAGAAATTTCGCTTTGAATATGAAAACCAAGAGAATTCTCATATGAAAACATGCTCATCATATTCAACACATTTTTAAACACCTATACGTATCAACTAATTTTAAAGAAGCTTCATATTTTGGCTTAAAAAGGAATGGTACTTATTGATAGCTAAGGTCGGCGTAACTATCTCGATAGTTGTGACATAATGATTGACATACTATATTTTTACATATTTGATTATCTATGATACTTCTTCTATTCAGTGACGGACGTAGGAATTCGGGTAGGGAGGACAATAAAACTTATAAAAAGACAAATAAAAAATTAAGACGAGGCAAACAAGATACATACTACATATATTAATAGATTTTTGTCGGATTAAAGAGAGACAGTTGCCCCTAGGTTCGTCCCTGCTTCTATCAATCTACGAGTCATATGCGATGATCAATCATTTAAAATGTATTGTACGAATCATTGTGACAAAATTTTAGTGAGATATATAACATTTTCTTTATTGTTTCATGTAAGATAATATTATGAAAACATGTAAATAATTATGTGTGTTTAAAAGTAATACCAAGTTGATGTACTGAGCTGGATGGATAAGTTAGGTTGACTTGTACAGTAGACATGTTCTAGTATATATATATATATATATATATATATATATATATATATATATAATTTTCATCTTGTCTTGCCAGGTGAAAGTGCATGAAAATAAAAAAAATTATGCATATACAAAATTCCTATAACAATTGTATTAATTCATGTCATTCTTAGAGCACTCGCATCAGAGTACAAATACTTTATTATATAATTTTAAATAATGTTTTTCTGGTTTACAGAATCTTTATTTAAGTTGAAATGAATCAGACTCTTTTTCTAACATAATGCTGAAGATATAAAGGAAAATTTACAGAATCTGGATGAATGCGGCAGACGTAAAGAAATTTTACAGAATCTGTAGTTTACAGTAAAAAATAAAGTATCTTCTGCAATGCTATTTTTTCTGTCAAAATCTTTATAATAGATTTTTTAAATGATTTACAGTATCTACTGCAAGTGCTCTTATTATGTGAAAGAGCGCATGATTCTTACACCGTTTTGTATTATAAATAAAATCATAATTATACATTGTTATACATCAATGTTGATGTAGAAGATCTACAATAACAGATAAAACGAGCTAATCAAAACTCAAGGATAATCCATTCTCAAAAATAAAAATAGATTCAAGATTACATCATGACTTGATCAACATAGAAAACTTAAGCTATTTATAGGCTACAAAGCACATTTAAGATTAACACAATACTTAAAAAGCCCATTTGACTATTAACTAGTTAAAACATAACAAAATACTATTATCTAGCTTGGATGTGCTACATCATCTCCATCCTTCCTCCTCAAAAGCTCGTCCACGAGCGAACTCATAAAGATCCACATCGAGGCCTCGCAACCACTATCAAGATCCATTGGTGAGTCAAGTCCATTCACCACCTTATGGAACAATTTCAAAGTCTCCATAAATCGACCATTCTTGAATAAAAAATGTTCAAACATGATGAGATTGTAACAACACGTATCTTAGCCATAATGAACTTCATTTCCATATTTGTGTTGTTCTCATCATTCCAACCCTTCCATGGAATTACTCGTCCACGAGTTATATGAAAGTTTCCAACCCGAATACCAAGCAATCGAAGGTGTCATGAATTTTATCCCAACCTTTAGCGTTGGCAGCAGAGAATCTTTAGTATTAGTGTACTCCAACTGAATTGACCTGATTTTCCCATGATAAAACATGTACCGGAAAAAGCACTGATTTGAATGAGTTTCAATACGTAGTACCTTTGAACTCATGTTCTCAACCTGATTATATAAACCGTACTGGAGGTAATTCCAGAGAAATAGGTTGAAAAGTTTTTCCTGACGAAAGCTCATCGTGACAAAAGGTAACAATATGATGTAAATATAACCCACGAAGCTTACCTCGAATTTCCACAAAATCTCTGGCATAATCATGGCTCAATGAGTAATAGAAGTACATCATGGACACTAAAACATCAAGAGTTCTCCTATTGAAGTGCTTTACGCGTGTTTTAGCCTCATTACAACTTTCCTGATCAATAAGAACTAGAACAAGCATGTAACAGAACATTTCAAGCCCCGACACAACACGTGTTACGGGAGCATGAGCATCAATTTTTATGTCATGATTATCATCGTCAAAGTCGAAGTCCCAATAATGCCTTCTTTTGTCGATGCCAACATTGTCAAGGTATAAGTTACCACCAATCAGCGTATTGCCTTGCCCCTGTTCATCATCCACACCTAGTTTGTTTGGCCATTTTCCCCCGGGATCAAAGTTCATATGAAAGGTATCATCATTCACGAATTCATATTTAGAGAAGAAGCTTGAAATTAAACCTTTTAAGGTACAAAGTCTTCCCGCACATGTGTTGCTTAGCCTTAAATTTTCCATCACGATGGAGCATTCAAGACCACCTAGGCTGCTATGCTTTTTTGCTGAAATTGCTTCCCAAAATACACTTGTTGCTATAATACTTCTTGACTTCTGCAACTCGATCTCTTTCGAATCTTTCGCAACATCATTTATTGAAGTGATTATTGCAACAACGGTTGTGTCATTGTCTTCCTCGGTATTTTGCTGCTCAGTAGATTCCTCAGTTACTGAAGCTTGCAGCTGCAGGACAACCATGTAACTCAAGTTCAATTGTTTTGGTGGCTGTTCAGTTGTCGAGTTTTCGAACTCAGAATGGACAGCAATACTTGAAACAGGGTGATGCAATTTAGGATTATACTCATAGCCCACCTCATTGTCACGTTCATAGCTGCTTAATTCGAAGGGACATTACATCAAACACTTGGTGGGCTTCACTTCATTCCTTTCCATGTTGCAGCCTTCAGCGTTCTTCTCTTCCTCTTTACCTTCAGTTTGCTTCATGGTATTTACAGGTGTTGTTTTTGCTTGAGTCTCTCTAATTGATGTGGTATGGTTGAACACATCAGAAAATGGCACTGAACATTCTCACCTTGGATACCGATGTAAATTCCTGATGCACTTTTCGTCGAACACCCGGTGGTCATGAAACAGTTTAGTAAAAGGTCCTTCATTTTCTGCCAGCTTAAGAGCTTTGCTTTCCCGTTTTCATTCCGTTCCAGCTGCAAATGCTGCCACCATCTATCCGCTTCTCCTCTCAAGGCGTAAGATGCTATTTTACATTTCAATTCCTCCGGTATGTCCATTTGCACAGAAAAGTCTTCAAGTGCATCCATCCGATCAACCAAATTGTCTGATGTTCCATTGAAGAAACGAATCTTCATTCTGATTCTAGACGTGATATAGTCGCTCAGATAACACTCCTCTTCATAGCATCCATTTTCACCTTTGTTGTGATTCAACTCCGATGTAAAACGACCAATTTTTTGATTGATATCTCATCGGATCTTCGAATTCCGAACACCGTCGCGAATCCGACTATCTTTCCGACTCATTTTGGCCGTCATACCGCAAGGGGAAAACCCTAGCTCTGATATCAAATGATGTAGAATATCTACAATAACAGATAAAACGAGCTAATCCAAGCTCAAGGATAATTCATTCTCAAAAGAGAAAATAGATTCAAGATTACATCATGACCTCAACATAGAAAACTTAAGCTATTTATAGGTTACAAAACCCATTTAATATTAACACAATACTTAAAAAGCTCATTTGGCTATTAACTAATTAAAACATAATAAAATATATTATCTAGCTTGGATGTGCTACATCAAATGTCCTTTGGAATTATAAACACTGGCAATTTGGCATCTCTTAAGGAAATGTGAAAAAATGTATTTTTCCCTTAATTTAACCGTCAACATGTATGCTTTAGATTTCAAATTAATCTATTTTATCCCCTGAATATAGCTCTAGTAGTAGAAGGTTGGAGTGAGTAATCCACGCTGAGTCTGAAAGCCGGAGGGTGGGGGTTCGAGTCCGTAAAGTAGCGCCGACTTTCGGTAAAAGATATAAAAGCAAGTCCCAACTCCTCATCTTGCAGTGCACTGATTAACCTCTCTCGCGCATTTCATGGGGATCGGCGAGGCGAGAACCCTTCCTAATTAAGATATAGCCGTTTTTCAAATTAATCTATTTTTTAAAAATATTAAACTATTTGAGTAGTCATCATAGTAATCATGGTCAAAATTGCATAAATTCTCGGCTGTATACGGGAGTGATAACCTAAAATTGTTATGTCCATTGAACATATACTTGGTGCCATTTCGACTTTTCCGTTTGGCATATTTCCAGGAAAAAAAGAAAAAAAAAAAAAAAAAAAAAACCTACAAGGAAAGTGTTATCTCTATTTCTTTCCTGGAAAAAGGAAAGTGTTATCTGAAAATTGTTCTTGACGGGTGATGTATTCTATTAAGAGACGACATTTTATGAGGGCTTTGTTTGTTTTTTCTTTTAAAAGTGATCAATTATGACGTAACGAAACTCCATTCATTCGCTGCATGATTCCCAAGGGGTTGTGCGCGATGAGCCTGCAGATATGGAGCATGTTGCGGTGGACTATTTTCAGAGCATTTACTCATCTAATGGGGCTGTTATTAATCTAGATGGCTTGCACTTTGCCGAAATTGATGTTGACCAGCAGCAGCTTTTAGCAGGCCCTTTCACGAGAGAAGAAGTTTCTGTTGCATTGAAACAGTTGCCGGGAAGGAAGTCGTCTGGGCCCGATGGTATGTATGTCATTTTTCTGCAGAAATTTTGGAGCATTGTCGGGGAAGATGTTCTGAAAGTAGTGTTGGATGTTCTGAACAACGGTGCATCTCTCAGATCGTTAAATGAAACTTATATCTCGCTGATTCCAAAGGTTGCTACCCCCACGGTGATGACTGAATTTCGACCGATTGCTTTATGCAACTCGATCTATAAACTTATCTCTCGGGTGATTATTAACCGGCTGAAAGGAGTAATTGGTGATGTGATTTCGGAAAATCAAAACGCATTCGTGTCCGGCCGCCTTATCACGGACAATGCGATTATTGCCTTTGAAGCTTTCCACTCCTTGCAGGTAGGGGAGCAGGGGTGCGACAATCACACGGCTTTGAGGCTGGATATGGCTAAGGCTTTTGATCAGGTGGAGTGGCAATATCTCTGGAAGGTCATGGAGCGCATGCGGTTCCCTTTATCCTCTATTGATGTAGTGCGACGATGTGTGACGACTGTGTCTTACCGGGTGTTGATTAATGGAAAGCCCAACAACAGAATAATGCCGACTAGAGGGATTCGACAGGGAGATCCGTTGTCGCCCTTCCTTTTCATTATTTGCGTTGAGGGTTTCACGGCTCTTCTTAATGACTATGTCTCCTTGGGGGCATTGCAGGGTATTCGATTTGGCAGGGAAGATGAGGTATCTATTTCCCATTTACTCTTTGCGGGTGATTGCATGGTTTTGAGCTTTTGGGTGGAGTGGAGGAGACATTGGTTGAGCTCTTCGATAGGTATGGGGCACTTTCGGGACAAGCTATTAATTTTCATAAATCTAGTATGTACTTTTCGAAAGGGGTTTCGGAGGAGGATCGGGAGATGTTATCGGATTTGTTGCAGATTCCTTTAGGGGATGGCTCGAGAAGGTATCTAGGGCTGCCATACATGATAGGGCGGAACAAGCGCCAGGTGTTTGAATTTTTGAGGGATAGAATTCGCAAGAAGGTGGCTGGCTGGAAGGATAAACTGCTCTCACCTGCAGGGAATGAGGTGTTTATTAAATCGTCTTTACAGGAAATACCTACATACATTATGCAATGCTTCAAGGTACCCACCACCCTAATCCGCGAACTTGAGAAAGAGATTAGAGGCTTCTTTTGGGGTGATACTGAGAATAAGCGCATGCATTGGAAGAACTGGGACGCTTGTTGTCTGCCAAAGAATTTGGGGGGCTTGGGTTTCCGTGACATGGAGTGTTTTAATTTGGCATTATTGGCAAAGCAATCATGGAGAATCTTGCGTAGTCCAGGCTCACTTGTGTATTGCATGCAAAGTACTTTGAAGATACCACAATTTTTGCGGCTGGATTGGGGGCTAGACCATCCTATTTGTGGCGCATTATTTTAGAGGGGCGGGACCTCCTGCTCAATGGGATGAGATAGAGAGTAGGAGATGGAGAGTCGGTGTACGTCTTCCATGATGCATGGACCACTAGTGACCTTCGTTTCGTATTCCTTTTGCAAGACACGAGATCCCAGTGGATTCTACTGTTTCAGACCACTTTATTCCTGGTTCCAGAGTGTGGGACACGCAGTGGGTAAGGCAGTTATTCAGACCTTGGGAATTCGATGCTATATTAGAGACCACTGTGGCCCTTAGAGGGCACCCGGATCGACGGATTTGGCACTATGATCGCTGAGGGGGTCTATACTGTCCGGTCTGGGTATTTTTTGACCTTATCACTTTACAGGCCATCGTCAGGGGTAGGCTCGTCCACGTCGGGTGAGGGGGATGAGATATGGAGGAGATGCTGACAACTTCCCGTCCAGCCACATACTCAACATTTTCTGTGGCGATGCCTGCACGACTGTCTTGCTATTGGCCAATGTCTTCAAAGGCGGAACATGGGTGATGGTATTTGCTTGGCATGTAGGAGACTCTGGAAACAATGCAACACGTGATCTTCGAGTGTGAGATGACAGACATGATTTGGAGGGTGTCGCCATTTTATGGAATCATGCAGCGTCTCCACTCTGCCTCCTTTGCAGAGTTCTTTATGAGGCTGATTGAGGAACATGGTGTTCAGGATGCAGCGCAATTCGTATGGCTTATGTGGGGGATCTGGAAGACGCGTGCTGCTCTGCTGTGTTTGACGATCATGCGGTTTATGTCTCAGCGGTATGTATGCGATCTTTGGCTGCTTCTGCTGAGTATATAGACGCTATAGAGAGCTTTCGGTTACATGCTCTGGACCGCCACCTACCGGATAAATGGTGAAGCCTACGACAGATGTGGTGAAAAGTAACGTCGACGCATCCGTTACTGAGGCAGGCGTGGGTATAGGTGTTATTTTCCGCGACTCGAATGGATCAGTCCTTCACTCATTTGCATATCACTTTGATCCAGGTGGCCCTGTGAAGTATATGGAGCTCAAAGCTATTTCCTTGGCCTTGGAGGAGAAGGAGCACTTAGGGATTCAGAAGCTCGAAGTGGAGGGTGATTGTCTGGCGTGCATTTCGCGAATCGACAGCCCGGAGTAGATCTCACAGCTTTGGGCTGTTTAGTTCAGGATTGTTTGGCTCATATGCCTAGCTTTACTTATGTTTCCTTTTCTTTCATTCGACGTGTGGGGAATATTCCTGCACATCTTTTAGCTAGATATGGTTTGAATGTTACTGCTTGGACTCTCTGGGGGTTCCTCGTCCCCGGATGACGTTCTAGCCGCTTGTTTGGCGGACATTGCTTAATAAAATTATTTGTTTCCTCAAAAAAAAAATTATGAGCGTAACAAATTCATATAAAAGAAAAAAAGGGTTTTAAGTTGATCTAGTGAAATTTGAATATTATTCAAGACAAAATAAAGCGGTTACCCAACACTTTGGTAATGATTTTGACAATAACATCCACTAGCGCAATCGGTCGAAAATGGGAGCTCACTTCCAGGTTATCTATTTTGGGGATAAGAGAGACAACTATTTCATTCATATGGGCTTGGAAAGTCCCACTTTGGAAAGCCATAGTGACGAACTGAACTACTGAATTTCCCACGACGTTTATAGAAAAGTGGAGGTAGACCGTCCGGGCCTGCTGCTTGGTACGAACCCATTTCAAAAATAGCCGTAGCAATCTCATTTTCGCAAACATCTCGGTTCAATAATCGCAAGTCTGACTCATCAAGAATAGGCAAAGTTATAGGTTGTTTCATATCAATGTCGGCCGAACTGCTTGCATGAATATTAATAAACTGTTGTTGTATTATTTTCTTGATCTCATTTTCATCTTCAGTCCAAGAACCATCAATTCCTTTAAGCATAGTAACTCGAGAACGCTGTTTCCTAATCTGTGCGATTTTGTGATAGTACCGAGTGTTCCTTCCCCCCCCCCACGTGTTAGAAGCATGTCACATACGGATAATGTACAGAAGTCAAATGGAGTTTCACTTGAAGAGATAAAGGAGGAAGAGATAAACCAATAATTATAAATTCTAAATACTTAGATAAAGTCAAGCCAATCTATTTTTAATTTATTTTTGTATTAGAATATATTTTCCTTTATCTGTAAGTCGAGTACAACAACTTTCTTGTAATATAAATAAGTGTACCTGCAACTTTTGAGAAGCATTGAATAAAAACGATCTTGGATCTATTTTTCTCAAATTATTCTTTATTTATTACATGGTATCAGAGCCTTTTTCGACTAACGTCATTTAGATTCTGGGCAAATTTTTAAGAAATCCGTTCGGGTGAGGGTTCGTTACATTAATCTAAACGAACCCTCACCCCTCAGTTCTTGCATTATTATTTTTTATCTTTTTATTTTTTCTTCCCGGCCTACGTTTTTCCTCTTTTGACTTTTCCCTTCTTTCGCATGAATTCCTCCTTCCTTTGCCGGCGTCAATGGCAGAACATCAACACTCCTCTGCAAATTCCTCTTCTTTCTTTCTTCCCCGCCGGATTTAATGGCCTCCGACCAAATCACCCCTCTCTAAATCTCAAGATCTGCTCACACAATCACGTTTTTTTTTTTCCGATCACAATCCAGTCAATCGTAAAATACAAAAAAATAAAAATAAAAATAAAATCAATCGGGATATGGATCTTTAGTACATTCAAATCTCGTTTTCGGTTTCTCTGTCTCAAGCTTCCCGTTCGGACACTCACTATCAGCTTGCGGGAGGCTGTTAGAAGCATGTCACATACGGATAATGTACAAAAGTCAAATGGAGTTTCACTTGAAGAGATAAAGGAGGAAGAGATAAACCAATAATTATAAATTCTAAATACTTAGATAAAGTCAAGCCAATCTATTTTTAATTTATTTTTGTATTAGAATATATTTTCCTTTATCTGTAAGTCGAGTACATCAACTTTCTTGTAATATAAATAAGTGTACCTACAACTTTTGAGAAGCATTGAATAAAAACGATCTTGGATATATTTTTCTCAAATTATTCTTTATTTATTACACCACGAACCATTGATGTTGGGACCTCTGATGCCATAATGATTCCTCTTGATCAAGAATATTGTTATAATCTTCCAGCAATTGCTTTTCAAGGTGCATGAGAAAGGTTGATGGTCGTTTACTCTGGGCTCTTTGAATACCTTTTATGCGGTTAAGAGTATTTTGCTTCTTATAGAAAATATTACCAAACACCTCCATATTCCATTTCATAAGAGCTTTCATAAAATAATCGATCACCTTCGAGATATCTCCATGCATCCAGAACTTGCCAATTTTCCGTAACAAAGCCATGAAACTCAGAATGTGTTAGCCAGGCATGCTGGAAATAGGCTCGTAGGACTACCTTCTTTTTACATGCAGGCGGGATCAGTGTAAGTAGAAGAGGACAATGATCGGAGTGCGTTCTGGCAAGATTCACTATAGAAGCCTCCGGAAAAAGGTCCATCCAATCGCTTGAGTACCAACCTTGATCTAAACGTTCCAAAATTCTCGTGTCTTTAAATATTGGTCCCTCCCAAGTAAACTGTGGTCCCTGATACGCAATCTCTAGCAAGTTACACTGTTCAGTAAATTCATGAAGGTTTTCAACATTAATTTCACCAATGGCTCTGCCACCCCATTTATCCTCTTGATTAATCACCTGATTAAAATCCCCAATGAGACACCAAGGCTTCTGAAGAACATAATTGGTCTGCTCCAAGTACTTCCAAAATTCATTGCGAACACTTGGCTTCGTTCGGCATGCTCAGAATTTTTTCCAACGGGTGAAGGATTTGGGAGTCCTGGAGACGGCAAGATTTGTTTGGCTAATGTAGGGGATATCCAAAGGATGAGAAGAGGGTTAAAGTGGAAAATATCAGCACTGATGTCAATCCTGCTGATATGTTCACTTAACCAGATCCAAGAGGCAAGTTCCAGTTGTGTCTGGATTTGCTGAATATTCAAAGTTGTTAATCTGGATCTGAGAAAACTCAGCTATAGGTGGGTCCTACTGAGGTATTTAAATCTGAAGACAGAGAGGAAATCTAGAGACATATATTTTCCATCAAACTGAATTTTTGGAGACTTTAAAATCGAATGTCCCTTCAAAAAAATTTTTAAAAAAATGTTTAGTTCCATAGTAAAGTACTACTAGTTACAACAAATTGAACATATACCCATTCATCGATTTGAGTTTCATCATTATCAATGATGTTAAAAGTGAAATGTAATATATTTAATTAACATACGTAGTTTTCATGTTAAAAATGTATTAACTTTACAAAAAAAATATATTAAGTGTAATGATACGGATACAACGAGTCACACATTATGCAAATGATGGTTGTGTATTACTCATTATGTCTCACCGGTTCAAAAAGAATTTATCACAACAATTTTTTTACACCAATGATACATAATCATAATTAAGTTTTTCACCGCTATTAATAGAATATACCGTGTTATGTAATATATGTTGTAGAATTAATAATACTCTGCCGCTTAATTCGATGTCAGGCCTGCTCTCAATGGTTACTTAAAAATTAAAGATGTAGTAAAATTTAATTATATTTGCTTCTCCAAAAATTTGATTTTATTTATTAATTGCTTCATCAGGCCTATAAATTGAGTTCAAGGTACGTGGGTGTGTAAAATCATACAATTAACCAACTTTGACAAGCCTAAAATATTATCTTGACAAAGAGCACGAGATATGATTAAGCTTTTCGTGTTTGTTTTCTATATATATTTTCTCAACCACATGTAAGTTAATTTCTTTACATTATGAAAACATTAATATATATGTTGTCACAAAGAAAGTTTTAAGTGCTCATCGTTCAAATGTTTATTTCACGAAATTCTTTTGACAATACATTGATCTCTCTTTATTATTATTATTATTATTATTATTATTATTATTATTATTTTATTTTATTTGGGCAGTAGGAGGAGTAAGCGGCAATGGAAAAGTTCAACCAGGAAAAAGGCATATGTCTGGTTATTGAGATATTTTATGATATTTTATGCTGTTATTTTATTTATTTGTAAGGGTAGTATGGTATTTACAGAAGAGATTAGGGTAAGGAGCTTGAGATATATATATACATGTATGCTGTGATGTAAGGAGGTGAATAAAAACAGGGATTAATCGAATTCTCCAAAATTCTGTTTTGAGTATTATACCTCTTATCATGGTATCAGAGCAAATTTAGATCCAATTTTTGACAAATATCACAGTCATCTAATCACATATGGCGGACGAGAAGAAGCTTGATCCGTTTTATTTGAGTACGAGTGACAATCCAGGTGCGTTGATCACCCCAACGCAATTTACCGGGGATAATTATGATGAATGGTCAAGGGACGTCCGTGTGGCCTTGAGATCGAAACGGAAATTCGGCTTTGTGAATGGAGCAATCTCCAAGCCGACAGAGAAAGAAAAACTGGAAGATTGGTATACGGTTCAATCGATGTTGGTCTCATGGATCAAGAATACCCTTAATTGCAAAATTCGACCCCTGTTCGGTGGTTATGAAGATGCCCAGGAGCTATGGGATAGTATTCGGTCACGGTACAACATAGTAAATGGAGCCAGAATTTGTCAACTCAAGAAGGAGCTAGCCGAGTGCAAACAGATGAAGGACGAATCGGTTGCAACATACTATGGTCGGATAAGCAAGCTCTGGAATGATTTATCGAATCTTACGGTGATGCCGAGTTGCAAGTGTAACAAATGCACCTGCAAATTAGGAGAGGAATTTCAGCGTTTGGCGGCGGAGGATCAGTTATACTGGTTTTTACTTGGTTTGGATCCATCATACTGATGACGGTTAAAATATACCTATTTATGTCATCAATTATAACCTTAAATCGAGTCAATTATATATATTTCATATTTAATCACGTGTTTATATTTATTATTTAATGATAAGTGATTATTAATATGATAATTGGTATTTAAATGTTTTTATTATAAAGAGCAATTAATTGTGTGATAAATGCGATTTTGCGGATCATGATAAATCGGGAAGATAATTATCACACGATCGGGAGATCTCAAGATAAAAGAGAAGAAAATCGGAGCATTGAAGAAAAGATTAATCGGATCGGCACAAACGAGTGAAGTGGGGAACAAGTCGACGGAGCCAAATTGAAAACGCGTAGAGAGGTGGCTCGGTCGACCGAAACATGCCATTCGGTCGACCGAGCGTAACGGTTCGGTCACCCAAGCCTAAGGTGATAAATGCGTGTCAATCTTCCGGATTCTCCTATGTCGGCTACAACTCCTATATAAACAAAGAGACTACGAAATTGAGAAGACACACCACTACAACACAAAACAATTTATGCAATTTAAGTTTTAGTTTTCTTTTCTTTTCTTTATGTTCGTACATTGTGGATTAAATCGGATTCTCCGATTAGGAGCGCGCATTAAAGAGTGGGAGTCACTCTCGCCTTGAGGTATGACTATTCAATTATGCAATCTTTATTTGTAGATCGATATATTTTATTATGGAGTAGTTTTATTTGTATTGATTGCGTGATGTAGATTTATTTACGAACCCATGTGCTTAGGTTAAAGCGTTACGAAGTAATCATGATTTGTTCGGCACGAACGTGTTCGGTCGACTGAGCGTGTCACTCGGTCGCCCGAGTCTTTGTCATTCGGTCGACCGAGTGTGGTAAGGTGTAGGGCAATATCATGATCGGCTTCGACTACGTCGATTCTCGATTTGGAATTTAAACGAGCAATTAAACTTGATCAACTTAATTATTCGTCATCATAATTTAACATGAGACTCAAAAGTGATTGTTACTTAGGATATAGATTGAATCGGCATCTAAGAAGTACGCTTAACCATAGGAATGTTGCTTAGATGAGGTTACGGTTTACACCGGCATCCCTAGTTACATAATTGTGTCGGGTTATATGAGATGGAGGCATTAAAAAGCGAAGTCACGTAATGGAGGCACGATGATTTAGATGGCCTAACCGGAGCTAAATATACCTTGGGATGACTCTCGTAGTCATAATAATTAATCTTGAACGTTTGTTTTGTCTCGTTATCAACCTAATTCACATGGGGGAGTTATGATCTACTAGCGTAATCAATACTATTTGTCTAGATAATATCAACCGTATTATCCGTGTTTTAGTAGTCTTTGATTTGTCTTTGTGGTATTTTGTGTCTTGTGGTTGTCGCTATTTTATTTACTGACATTTAGTTGGTCGTGAGGCGCCTTTTCAATTTAAGTCCGATAAAGTAAGTTGTGTTTTATTTGTGCCGAGTCTCTGTGGGATCGACCTCGACTGCATGTCTGGCTATACTACAATTGAACTGGAGTTCTCTTGCTAGTGGGTTAGTAGGTCTCGAGTTAATAATTTAACTTGACCTCCATCAAGTTTTTGGCGCCGTTGCCGGGGACTCGAGTCATTAAATTAAGATATAGCTTATTTTGTTAGAACTGGATTCGTAAATATTCTGTGAATAAGAGTCTCAGTATATTAAGCATGTCATAAAAAAAAAAAAAAAAACGTTCGGTCGACCAAAACCACGGCTCTCGGTCGACCGAGAATTTGTTTTCTTTTCTGCTTCTATTCTCAATGTCGCTTTTACAATATCTCGCTTCATTTTATTTACTTTTCTTTTCTCCAACTTATTTGAGTCTGTTTTATTTAGTTAGTTAAAGGCCTAGCCTTTACTAGTGATTAATTGTTTTATTGTTGTTTATTATTTTATAGTACGCTACTCGGAAATCGAAGGAACCGCTTGAACCTTATAATCCTGAGATAGAAAAATTTGCGAGAAGGAATAGGAAGTTAGCTAGGGAACTGGCTAAGCAAGGAGAAGAGGATCCAAATCTTGAGGAAAGCGAGCAAGGAGTGGGAGAAGGACATACAACCGATCATTCTGAGCATTCCGAATCTGAAACGGAAATGGAAGGCATTCAGAACAATCCAAACCAGGTACCTAATCCTGTTATTAATCCTGTTATCAATAATGCCAATAATGTGAATGCAAATGTTAATAATGAGAACCAAGCCCTAGTCCAAGGAGCGAGGCGCACTTTGCAAAGTTATGCAACGCCCACTATTGAACAATTCATTCCCATTATCGTAGCACCGCAATCTGTCGCGAAGTCTATCACCCTAGGCCTAATGTAATTCAAATGGTGACCAACTATTCCACTTTTCATGGAATCCAAAACGAGGATCCTGGTGTTCACGTGACGAATTTCTTGGAAATCGTTAGCACAGTGAAACCAGAATTAATCCCGGAGGGGAACATTCGTCTTAAGCTTTTCCCTTTCACTTTGAAAGATAAAGCTAAGCAATGGCTTCTCTCTTTAGAGGCTGGATCTATCACTACTTAGGAACAATTGTTGCAAAATTCATGAATAAGTATTTCCCTTGGGAAAAACCTTTAAGTTACGCCAAGACATCTTAGGATTTAAGCAACAACCTGGGAGAGTTTTGATCAAGCTTGGGAGCGTTTCAAGGAAGCTATGAGGAAGTGTCCTCATCATGACATCTCTCTTTGGCTTTTAATGCAAACTTTTACCATGGGTTGAGAGAGAGACGAGAAAATTAGAGTAGACGCCTCCAGCAATGGAGCGTTTGTTCTTTTATCTCCTGAGGAGGCACAAGGAAAGATGGAACAAATAGCAATGAATAGCCAATGGGGGGGCAATGACATAGCTACTGTGAAGATGGCCGCTGATATATTCGATGATAGTGCATCTACCAAAATCTTAGAACAACTTTCTGTTATCAATGATAAGGTAGATGGGATGCAAGAGAGGATGACAAGAGTAGAGAAAGGGGCTGGAATCGAGGTAGCACCTCAAGGTGAGAATGCTGGTACTGAAGAAGCCAATTATGTCGGAGGAGGATACAGACCCAATCATAACCATCCTGGATTCCGATATAGTGACATAAATGCAGGAGAAAGGCCTAAACCACCTACCCCTTATGTACCACAGCAGACTAAAACTTTTGGTTGGGAAGTCTGCGATAGAAAAAACGAGTAATGTCGCCACCGATAATATGGGACAACTTTCAAAATCTATGGTCGAGAGTTAGCCACTAACTTTAGCCAATATTGTCGAAGACAGATGCCAAGGTAACCAACCAGAAGCTCTAGTCCAAAATCTCACGCACCAGGTAGGACAACTAGGTGAGCAAGTCTCAACTAGACCTCTCCCTGAGGTTGCCAAGCAACACCGAGAAGAACCCTAAGGATTTGAATGCGATCATGACAAGAAGTGGAAAAGAAGTAACTCCACCATCCCTGCAAGAGAAAGTCACAAAGAATAAGGATGGTGAGCCAAGCAATGAGACTAATACTTCGAATCTTTGCACGAGCAAAGAACATATAAAGAACCTCTTGCCCTGTAGAGTTGAACTTTTTGATAATAAGTACCCAATTTTCACCGATGTCGATCCTTCAACTCTACCTTATCCTCCACCAAAGCCGAAACCTAAGTTTGATAATAAGAGGTATAAGAAGTTCGTGGATATGTTTAGTAAGTTGCAAATCAATATACCCCTAGTTGAAGCACTAGCTGAAATGCCTGAGTACACCAAGTTTTTAAAAGACGCCGTCTCCACTAAAAGGAAACTTCTAGATTTAGAGACCATATGCCGTAATGAGGAGTGCTCGACCATTCTTCAACATAAGTTACCCCCGAAATGCAAAGATCCGGGAAGTTTTCTCATTCCCTGCACCATAGGTAACGTATGTCTGAACAAAGCTTTGTGTGATCTAGGAGCAAGTGTGAACCTGATGCCACTATCTATTTTTCGGAAACTAGGCATGAAAGATCTTAAGAAGACCTCAATCACACTGCAGTTAGCTGACCGTTCTGTCAAGGAACCGTGTGGGGTGGTTGAGGATGTGCTAGTTAGGGTTGAAAAGTTTGTATTCCCTGTCGACTTTGTGGTATTAGATATGGAAGCTAACTACGAAGTGCCATTGATTTTAGGGAGACCTTTCATGGCCACTAGTAGAACGCTAATTGATGTTTACAAAGGCGAGTTGGTATTAAGAGTGAATGAAGAGAGAGTTGCATTCAATGTCTTTGATACTATGAAGCAACCTGATGATGGAGAAGATGCATGTTTCATGTTGGATTCCATTGATAGGATCGTTCAAGAATTTCAACAACATGAAAGTATCAAGGATTTCTTGGATGCTGTCTTGGAAGAAGAGGATGAAGTCAAGTACATAAGTAGTGAGGAGGAGGAGATGATATGGCCAGGATGTAGTAGAGGAATCCCAAGGCCTGTAGAGGAAGTAAGTGCTGCGGAGATTGAAAGATTCTATCATAGACCAACGTGGCATAAATACTTTGAACTCAAACTCACTGGTCAAAAGCTGAAGACCTCTTTGGAAGAACCTCCCACAAATTTGACTTTAAAACCTCTTCCTGCGAATTTGAAGTATGTATTTCTTCAAGATGAGACTTTGCCGCTAATTATATCTTCATCCTTGACGGACTTACAAGAGGAGAAACTAATGAGAGTTCTGAGAGAGTACCGCGGAGCATTTGGATGGACCATAGGCGACGTCAAGGGCATTAGTCCTAGCGTATGTATGCACAAGATCTCCGTGGACCCCGAAAGAAAGCGGTTGCACAACCTCGAGGCGTTTAACCCGCGCAATTAAAGGACGTGGTTAGGGATGAGGTTATAAAAATGCTAGAAATGGGAATTATATTTCCAATTGCTGATAGCGAATGGGTAAGCCCTATCCACGTAGTTCCCAAGAAGGAGGATTGACGGTGCAAGCCAATGAGTTGAATGAGTTAATTCTGTGAGGCTAATCACCGTCATCGAGTGTGCATAGACTTTAGGAAACTAAATGACGCAACTCGTAAGGACCACTTTCCTCTTCCTTCATCGATCAAATGCTCGAGAGACGGAGGGCATGCTTTCTATTGTTTTCTTGACGGGTATTCGGGATACTATCAAATCCACATCTCACCCGAGGATCGTGAGAAAACGACATTTACATGCCCATATGGGACATTTGCTTATAATCGAATGCCATTTGGATTGTGCAACGCCCCCGCGACATTTCAACGGTGTATGATGTCACTTTGTTATGGACATGGTGGAAGATTTCTTGGAAATCTTTATGGATGATTTCTCCGTGTTTGGAGACGATTTTGATTCATGTCTCACACATCTAGCACGAGTGTTGAAGAGATGTGAAGAGACTAATCTTGTGCTTAATCGGGGAGAAGTGTCATTTGATGGTTACGGAAGGTATAGTACTAGGTCACCGCATATCCAAGAACGGTATAGAGGTGGATAGAGCTAAAGTCGAGGTGATCGAGAAACTACCTCCACCTACTAATCTTAAAACTTTGCGAGGTTTTTTAGGCCACGCCGGATTTTATCGTAGGTTTATCAAGGACTTTTCCTAATCTCTGACCTCTTACCGAATTATTGGCCAAGGATGTACCATTCGTGTTTTCTAATGAGTGCATAAAAGCCTTCAACGAAATAAAAAGTAGATTGATTCTGCACCGTCCTAGTCGCACCGGATTGGGATCTTCCGTTTGAACGATGTGTGATGCAAGTGATCTGCTTTGTTGGCGCCGCTTTGGGTCAAAGAAAGGATAAGATTTTTAGGCCCATTTATTATGCAAGCCGGACTTTGAATGCGGCCCAAAGAAATTACGCCACAACGGAGAAGGAGCTTTTGGCCGTTATCTTTGCTTTTGACAAGTTTAGATCAGACTTAGTAGGATCTAAAGTCATCTGTATGGACTCGACCATGCGGCTCTTAAGTATCTCCTAGCAAAGCAAGATTCAAAGCCGAGATCGTTGAGATGGATTCTAACGCTTTGCAAGAATTTGACGTAGAAATCCGAGATAAGAAAGGAAGTGAGAACGTGGTGGCCGATCATCCGTCGCGCTTACGCTTAGAGGATGGTGAGGAATTGCACAAATAGGAGAATCTTTTCCGATGAACAACTTTTCTCCATCACCACCATCGGAGGACATGATGATTGTCTTGCGCTTTCTTCGCGAATAGAGGTTGTGAAGGAGAAGAAACAACCGTGGTTTAGTTTGTTTGTCAATTATCTCTCCGCAAAGTACACCACCGAATCTCACTTTGTCCAAGAAAGGAAAAATTCTTTAAAGATCTTAGACACTATTATTGGGATGAGCCTTATTTGTTTAAGCTAGGATCGATAATGTTTTTCAAGATGTGTGCCCGAGGAAGAGTATAATGATATCCTGAAGCATTGTCATTCGTATGAAGTTGGAGGACACTACGGGGAGATAAAGCTGCGGCCAAGGTCCTCCAATGCGGTTTTTATTGGCCGACATTGTTTAAGGATGCACACCAATATGCAAGAGGATGTCATGCTTGTCAAATGACGTAATATTTCTCGGAGGAATGAGATGCCACTCAAGAGTATCTTAGAAGTAGAACTTTTTGATGTTTGGGGAATAGATTTAGTTGGGCCTTCACTTCATCATTATCTAACCGATACATCTTAGTTCTTTGTTGATTATGTATCCAAATGGGTTGAGGCCATTGCTTCCCCTACTAACGATGCTAGGGTTGTGGTTAGATTCTTGAAAAAGAATATTTTTACAAGGTTTGGGGCCGCCGAGGGCGATTATAGCGACAATGGTAGTCATTTTTGTAATAAACCTTTTGAAAGGTCGATGATTAAGTATGGGGTTCGACATAAGCTAGCAACCGCATATCACCCCAGCACTAGTGGGCGGTAGAAGTCACCAATCGAGAAATCAAGCGTATCCTGGAGAAAACTGTCAATACAACTAGGAAGGATTGGTCGTTACGTTTGAGACGACGCTTTATGGGCATATAGGATTGCATATAAAACCTCGATTGGAATGTCACCGTATAGGATTGTTTTTGGAAAAGCATGTCATCTACATGTGGGCCTGGAGCACCGGGCCATGTGGGCAACACAGAATGCTAAATTTTGATGAGGCGTTGGCCGGTGAGAAGAGGATGTTAGAATTAACTCGCTGGAGGAGTTTTCGTTTAGAGGCATACGAGAATGCCAAAATTTTCAAGGAGCACACGAAGAAGTTCCATGACAAAAGATTCTAGATAGGACCTTTCAAGAGGGTGATCTGGTTCTCTGCATAACTCGCGCTTAAGGCTCTTTCCGGGCAAGTTAAAATCAAGATGGTGTGGCCCATTTCAAGTACAACGAGTTTTTCCTTCGGAGCGGTGGAATTATTCAATTTCAAAGACGAGTCCAGATTTGTGGTCAATGGACATCGTATTAAGCATTATCACGGGCTGCCGCCCGAGGTCGGGGGAGGAAGTCTTGTACCTCGAGGACCACATGTCTATGAATAAACCATCTTGAGTTTGAGTCGAGCTAAGCGACTTTAAATTTAGAACTACTACCTATAACTATCTTTTGTTTTTCTTTTTAATAAAGTAGCATGCGCCTATCACGGTTTTTTTTCTCATCTCGCCATGTTCGAGTCTAAGTTCGGAATAAACGAGGTTTTTTCCTTGATAGCCGTCATGTGAGTTTTTTTTTTTTATTTAGGTTTAAATCCCTTTTGGTCTTGTCCATGGCGTTATAAAGTAAAGTGGCTTAAACTGCTTTTAGATATCTATATCTAATTACCGCCACATTATTTTATAACTTCCATAGACATGGTATTTGACGATTTCGTGGAGCTTGTTTGTTTATACAGATGTGTCTCTCTCTCCACATGTGCCGATGATTACTCCGATATTGTTCCTTTACTTGGGAGCCGTTTCCAGAGCTAAGTCTTTCATCTTGAACTCTCATTTATTTTTATCATTGAGGACAATGCCATATTTAAGTGGGGGGCAGGGGACTTAGCTATATATATGTATATTGTGCTATATGTTGCGATAAGGAAACGGTACACTTTGAGACAATATTGAGCCAAATTTTAAAATTTTTATGGATAAATGCCAAGTTGTTTAACTCGTACCCTTAAACTTGTGAAGTTATTATACTTAGAATTAATAGGACATGAACCAAGTTGCGTGAGTACGTAGTCATATTATACTTTTGCGATAAATTGTTAGTAGACTTAAGGATATTCATGCCAACAATTGCAAGTAGTTAGGTATTGTTCAATTACTCGACATGTGAATCGCTTAGTACCGCATGAGTTATAATAATTGAAAGAAGTATGTGTACAATGCGTAGATAAGTGGTTATGAGGACCTAATGTCGATATTTGTCGACTAATGTATTCGATCTTCTAAGCCAACAAGAGCGGAGTAATAAGCTTGGGACGTACTGTGTTTTGACAATGCATTAAAACACTGGGCTTGTAGAAAATTACCAAAGTAGCCTGCGCTTGTGGTAATATTCGGTGCTATGCATGATCTAAGATAGGAGATACTCATTAAAAAGTTTTCTTCCTTGAGATTAGTAGTATTCAAACATATGCAAAAATTGAAAATATTAATTTTTAGAGGCTTTGAGTAGTACTCGGTCTCAAAGTCCAAAACCACTATAGATACGCTCTTGCTTATTGTTCTAGTGCTTTAACCATTGCGAGGCATAAGAAGTATGAATGCTTGATGTTGGTGAATTTAGATATGAAGTCCATAAACTCTAAATCAAGCTACATTTATATAAAACCAACGCACATGCACACAATCACTTGATTCATAGCGAGTAGTGGATAATGCTTATCTTATGAGCATGACCGGTATGAGTTGACTCGGGTTTCTTGTGTAAGTATGAGTTGACCACGAAAAAATGTTGTCTTGGGGAATGACTTATTGATGCTTTGTTCGGACGAAGCAAAGTTTAAGTGGGGGCATTTTGATGACGGTTAAAATATACCTATTTATGTCATCAATTATAACCTTAAATCGGAGTCAATTATATATATTTCATATTTAATCACGTGTTTATATTTATTATTTAATGATAAGTGATTATTAATATGATAATTGGTATTTAGCTGTTTTTATTATAAAAGAGCAATTAATTGTGTGATAAATGCTGATTTTGCAGATCATGATAAATCGGGAAGATAATTATCACACAATCGGAGATCTCAAGATAAAGAGAAGAAAATCGGAGCATTGAAGAAAAGATTAATCGATCGGCACAAACGAGTGAAGTGGGGAACAAGTCGACGGAGCCAAATTGAAAGCGCGTAGAAGGTGGCTCGGTCGACCGAAACATGCCATTCGGTCGACCGAGCGTAACGGTTCGGTCACCCAAGCCTAAGGTGATAAATGCGTGTCAATCTTCTGGATTCTCCCTATGTCGGCTACAACTCCTATATAAACAGCAGCTACGAAATTGAGAAGACACACCACTACAACACAAAACAATTTATGCAATTTAAGTTTTAGTTTTCTTTTCTTTTCTTTATGTTCGTACATTGTGGATTCGTCGGATTCTCCGATTAGGGAGCGCATTAAAGAGTGGGAGTCACTCTCGTCTTCGAGGGTATGACTATTCAATTATGCAATCTTTATTTGTAGATCTGATATATTTTATTATGGAGTAGTTTTATTTGTATTGATTGCGTGATGTAGATTTATTTACGAACCCATGTGCTTAGGTTAGAAACGTTACGAAGTAATCATGATTTGTTCCGCAGCACGAACTCGTGTTCGGTCGACTGACGTGTCACTCGGTCGCCCGAGTCTTTGTCGTTCGATCGACCGAGTGTGGTAAGGTGTAGGGCAATATCATGATCGGCCGACTACGTCGAGTTCTCTGATTTGGAATTTAAACGAGCAATTAAACTCGATCAACTTAATTATTCGTCATCATAATTTAACATGAGACTCAAAAGTGATTGTTACTTAGGATATAGATTGAATCGGCATCTAAGAAGTACGCCAACCATAGGAATGTTGCTTAGATGAGGTTACGGTTTACACCGGCATCCCTAGTTACATAATTGTGTCGGGTTATATGAGATGGAGGCATTAAAAAGCGAAGTCACGTAATGGAGGCACGATGATTTAGATGGCCTAACCGGAGCTAAATCTACCTTAGGGGATGACTCCCGTAGTCATAATAATTAATCTTGAACGTTTGTTTTGTCTCGTTATCAACCTAATTCACATGGGGGAGTTATGATCTACTAGCGTAATCAATACTATTTGTCTAGATAATATCAACCGTATTATCCGTGTTTTAGTAGTCTTTGATTTGTCTTTGTGGTATTTTGTGTCTTGTGGTTGTCGCTATTTTATTTACAGCATTTAGTTGGTCGTAGGCCGCCCTTTCAATTTAAGTCTGATAAAGTAAGTTGTGTTTTATTTGTGCCGAGTCTCTGTGGGATCGACCTCGACTCTGTCTGGCTATACTACAATTGAACCTAGTTCTCTTGCTAGTGGGTTAGTAGGTCTCGAGTTAATAATTTAACTTGACCTCCATCACATACGCCGCACTCCGATCGCAGTTGTTAAATTTGGATCCATTACCAACTGTTGACAGAGCATTCCAGAGTATATCCCAAGAAGAACGTTTGCACAAAATCGGGGGCCCGTTACGAGAGGATCGAGATGCCATGATGGCGTTTAAAGTGCAAGCCGAGTTGAAGGCAAAACGCAAAGCAGAGAATGCTAAGAAATTTTGTAAGCATTGTCAAATTACTGGACATGATGACCTTGGCTGTTTTGATTTGATAGGCTATCCGGAGTGGTGGGGTGACCTCCCCAGGGGGGGCCGCGGCGGTGCTCGAACAGGGGGTGGACGAGCTGCAAGTGGACGAGGCAGAAGCACAGGCATACAGCAGCAATACAGCGGCGGCCCAAGTCCTGGAAATTATAGGGGTGATGCACATAAAATAAAAGCCAATCACACGCAGACTGGGAGCACTACAGCAGCTCATGGAACACCAACAACTTTGGAGGAATCCGGCCTTACCAATTTAACTCCGGAACAATGGAACGCGGTGCTTGATGTGTTGAATTATGCTAAACCACGGGATCGTCTAAACGGTGAGAAATTGTGGATTGTTGATACAGGTGCCACACACCATGTCACCAGGGTGTTTGATAAATTGATCAATGTACAGATGGTGAATAATTGTCCCGTTACGTTGCCGGATGGAACTACATCTCATGCTACACATGAGGGAAATTTATTTTTACCGGGTGGTCTTAAATTGCATAATGTGTTATATGTCCCCAAGCTTGAATGTAACTTAGTATCTGTGTCGCAATTGATGGATGATTTGAATTGCCGAGCTGAATTTACATCTACCTTATGTGTATTGCAGGACCGAATGACGAGGAGGGTGATTGGAGTGGGTGAGCGTAATGGAGGACTTTTCTATTTCCGGGGAGTACCTAGAGCACGTGTTATGGCTGTTGCAAGTAAAGACTCACTTCAGTTGTGGCATAAGCGCTTAGGACATCCCTCGCAGAAGGTTTTGAAGCATTTTCCTCGTTCGTTTGGTTCTGATAATTTAAATAAAAATTGTGATGTTTGCTTCCGTGCAAAACAACATAGGGCACGTTTTTTTAATAGTAATAAGCGAGCTAGTAAACCTTTTGAGCTCATACATTGTGATTTATGGGGTCCGTATCCGACCCCATCTACGTGCGGTGCGCGTTATTTCTTGACAATTTTGGATGATTTTTCTAGATCGGTTTGGGTTTATCTTGTTTATGATAAAAGTGAAGTTGCAACTTTGTTTTTGGAGTTTATGGCAATGGTGAGTCGGCAATTTGACGGTACAATTTTACGTGTTCGAAGCGATAATGGAACGGAATTTAAACGCTTGTTGGATAAGTTTCGTACGGATGACATTATATTCGAAACATCTTGTGTCAAAACGCCACAGCAAAATGGCCGTGTCGAACGTAAACACCAACATATTTTAAACGTTGCACGTGCACTACGTTTTGAGGGTCATTTACCGTTAAAGTATTGGGGGGAGTGTGTTCTGGCGGCCTGTTTTTTAATAAATCGCACACCTTCGCGATTACTAGATTATCAAACGCCGTATGAATGTTTGTTTGGGAAAACCCCGGACTTTGATATGATAAAAGTACTAGGTTGTCTTTGCTATGCCCATAATTTAAATCATAAGGGGGATAAATTTGCTAGTAGAAGTCGTAAATGTGTGTTCTTGGGATACCCCTTTGCGAAGAAAGGTTGGACTGTTTTGGATTTGGAAACAAATGAAACATTTGTGAGTCGGGATGTACGTTTTTGTGAGAATGAGTTTCCTTTTGCTACAATGCCCCAAGTAACTCACGGCCAAGGACATTGGAAGGGGCCGAGAGCTTTCAACAGTTTGATAATAATGTGCCTAGTGATAGTGAGTCAGAAAATGATGAGCCGATTACTATAGATCGTATGGATGGTGCGGAGGAAATTATTGTAACTAGTGAGGAGAGGGCCGAGGGGTCTAATACAGATGATGGGGCTATTTTGGGACGTGGTAAACGTGCTCGGGTGCCTAATCCGCGTTATCACGATTATATCACTCATATGAAGGTAGCTAAGAAAAGTCCTCCGGCATGTCTCTCCACACGATCTCCCTCTTCAGGTAGTTTATCTCCGCTTACATATTTTGTAGATTGTTCAAAATTTTCTGACACACTTCGCAGGTTTGTTGTTAATGTGGCAACCGGTACTACTCCTCGTACCTTCAAAGAAGCAATGCAATCCCCTGGTTGGCGACAAGCTATGGCTGATGAAATAAAAGCATTGGAGGATCAAGGCACGTGGACCTTGCAACCCCTTCCTCCCGGGAAAAAGGCATTGGGAAGCAAATGGGTATATACGGAGAAGTACAATGAACATGGTGAGTTGCAGCGGTTGAAAGCTCGTTTGGTGGCCTTCGTAATCACCAAACCGAAGGGTGGATTATATCAAACATTTGCACCGGTTGCGAAAATGGTTACGGTGCGTGCTTTTTGGTCGTGGCCGTTGTTATGGTTGGATAGTGCACCAGATGGATGTGCATAATGCCTTCCTTCATGGTGATTTGGAAGATGAAATTTACATGTGCGTGCCTCCCGGCTTTGAGAATAAAAATAAAAACTTGGTGTGTCGAATGCGAAAGTCTCTCTATGGCCTTCGACAAACACCGCGGTGCTGGTTTGCTAAACTTGCTGCTGCACTCAAGAGGTATGGTTTTCACCAATCATATTCAGATTACTCGTTATTTACTTTGGTCCGAGGAAATATATGGCTGAACGTTTTGATATACATTGATGATATGATTCTTGCGAGTAATGATGTCAATAGCTTGCGCATTTTCAAAGCATATCTTGGCTCCTGTTTCAAAATGAAGGACCTCGGCAAGCTGAAATATTTTCTGGGGTTAGAGGTAGCTCGGAATGCGGAGGGTATTTTTTTTTATCCCAACGTAAATATGCATTGGATATTATATCCGAAACAGGCATGACAGATTCACCACCGGTTGATTTTCCGATGGCACAACATCACAGCCTTGCCACGGCCCAAGGAGACTTGTTGGAGGATCCAAGTGTTTATAGGCGGTTGGTTGGTCGCTTAATTTATCTGGGTGTCACTAGGCCGGATTTGGCATATTCAGTACATGTTCTCTCGCAGTTTATGCAGGCCCCTCGGGTTGCGCATTGGGACGCAGCTCTTCGTGTTGTTCGGTATTTATCGTGGAACCCGGGACAAGGTATTTTACTTAAGGCGGACAGTCCTTTACATCTTGAAGGATGGTATGATTCAGATTGGGCGAGCTGCCCTCTGACGCGTCGATCACTCACTGGTTGGTTAGTTCTACTCGGTACTTCCCCGATATCTTGGAAAACGAAGAAACAGGTGACCGTCTCTCGGTCTTCGGCTGAAGCGGAGTATAGATCCATGGCGGCCATTACATGCGAATTAAAATGGTTACGGCAACTACTTGGTGACTTAGGTGTTCAACTTCCTCTCGGCAGTATTCTTCATTGTGACAGTCAAGCGGCAATTCATATTGCTAATAACCCGGTCTTTCACGAGCGCACAAAACATATTGAAGCAGATTGTCATTTTGTGCGTGATGCCATTACTACGGGCATTGTATCTCCGTCGTATGTTCCATTGAGACACCAGCTTGCGGATATGCTTACCAAAGCACTTGGCGCACAACAGTTGAAATTTTTGTTGGACAAGTTGGGTGTGCGTCCTTCCCGCCCTCCAACTCGAGAAGGTATTGAGATATTTTATGATATTTTATCTTTGTTATTTTATTTATTTGTAAGGGTAGTATGGTACTTACACGAAGAGATTAGGAGTAAGGAGCTTGAGATATATATATACATGTATGTTTGTGATGTAAGGAGGTGAATAAAAGCAGGATTAATCGAATTCTCCAAAATTGCTTTTTGAGTATTATACCTCTTATCACTGGTGAAGTAAGCGGCATTGGAAAAGTACAACTAAGAAGAGACATGACCACGAGTGGTCGACCCGAAGTAAGCAAAATTGAAAAAGTACAACTAAAAAATGGCATGCACATACTTGGTGGTTGATCTGTGCTACTACCAAGAAGAAAAACTTTGGGAGGTCCGGCCACTTCCTGCCTACATTTGTGGCGATGGAACATGCTTGTTTGATTCTGATTTGTCCTGACGACTGTGAATGCGGGGTTCCTTATTATAACCAAGTAATTAAGGTGCAAATTTCCTCAACCTCCGGTTCCCGAGCAAGAGGAAGACCCACAACCACAAGTACACACACCACACCTAAGCTCCATATACCGTATGATCAATGTACTTGTGTTTGTCATTAATGTGGGCTTCTTAATAGGTCAAAAAAGCTGGAGGTTCTAAATTATTAGGATCGTAATGGTTTGGCCTTAAACTTTATTTTCTTAACAAACTGACATTTGAATAAACTTTACCGATCCATTATTTTAAAGTCCGTTTTTGTATAGTTTGTGGCGTTGAAATCTAAGGAGTAAGAGCTATGCAAGGGTGCGTTTAAAATAATTGTTTTTGCATAATCTATGCCGGCCAATATAATAAAATTTAACATATTTTGGGCCATTATATTAACAAAAAATTGACCAAGGACCAATTTGTTACTATAATATTGATTTTAATGGCCCGTTTGTTGAAAAAATAGTTTGAGGGCCAAAATGTTACGATCATTAAGGCTTAGGGGTCTCTAGTGTTTTTTCCCTCGGCTAGATAAGCCGTTTCTCTTTAAAGGTAGACACACAATGGGGTTTGTGGACCCTGTTGAACTGAAGAAAATTAATAAATATTGTATATATATGTGCCCTCACTGATATTTTTATTATCACCCGTGTATAATTAAAATAATCAAACCGAATTAAACAACAATTTTATTAATTTTGATGACGAAACAGATACAACAAAATATAGAAAGAAAATACAATAGCAATGATAAAAGGATATGCTAAGATCTGAGCCGAGACGAACTCTTTCCTTAAGACAAATTTGCTCCGGTATGTACCCCGGTTTACAGCAATTGTCTCCCAGGAATTCTCAGATTACCTTTCAGAATAGCGGTACTGCAAACTCTGAACAACGACGAACTCTACAAAGCTTGAAACTCTTCACTTGATGCAAGAACAAGATGCGAGAAAAATGTATGTATGTATGCAATTACGTGTTTGTATTTACGTATGCGTGTTTTTTCTTCCCATTCATGTAGCTCGTTTATATAGCAGAGGACATGGAAAAGCGATGGAAATGAACAAACCTCGGCTTGAATTGAATGTCATAAATATCGAGATTATGTTGGAACTTGAAAGCTAAAAGCCTCGGCTTTAATCACGACTTAAAGTTGGATAGAATATGAGCAGATCTCACTCTCAAGAGACGATCAAAAATAAATTAACAGTTGCAATGCAAAACCGAACTCTGACTGTGAACCTTCAAATCGAGCTGCATTCGTGTACGCAGGCATGCACAAGCCCAAGGGTAAATTAACAGTTGCAATGCAAAACCGAACTCTGACTGTGAACCTTCAAATCGAGCTGCATTCGTTCGTACGCAGGACACGCTGGCATGCACAAGCCAAGGCGGTAAATCGAAATGCATGCGTTAAATACGCGAGCATGCACAAGCCCAAGGTAAATTAACATTGCAATGCAAAACCGAACTCTAATCATGAACCTTCAAATCGAGCCGCATTCGTAGTCATGCAGGACACGCGGGCATGCACAAGACCCAGCGGTAAATCCGATTGGATTTGCACCCCTCGCGCCAGCGTAGAGAACGGTGTATAATGTTGGTTTCTTATTCCAACTACACTAAAACAATATCATATAAATATTGCTTCTTTTCCTTCTTCCAACCAATGTGGGAGAAAAGTTTCTTCCCATTTTTCCTTTTCATAACACACACTTAAGCCCAATAGGCCCAATATGACATATCATCAATTTTCCAACAAACCGACTTTAAGCGTTAATTTCTCATTCACTCGTTATCCGAATTGAATGATTCCAAATCTGAATTCATCTACGACTCACGTAGTTTTCGAATTAATAAAACATTACATATATTCTATACAAGAATATATCCGAAATACGCTTACAAAGTCATCAATAAAATGATTATAAAATCATTTTTAATTCATTTTAAATTCAATTCCACATTTTCTCCAACAATCCCCACATGAATGGAAATTAATGCAGATGCATCTACGAAGAGATTCTCGCGAGAAAAATATTGCATCAGGAGAGGTAGCTTCTGACTTTGAACCTGCCTTAGTGAAATACTATCGGATTTACTCGGTTAATCAGTGAACTTAAGTCTTGAATCGTTTTCGACCTTTAGTGTAAAACCGACAATAGTACTCACACAATATTTCCCTTAACATTGTACTTGGTTCTCATGACTGGATTCATTTTGGCCCTGAATCACACCTGGTTTCAGAAAGTGCGTTAGAGAATTCTAGCCTGTGAACTCTCTTTGAAGCGGCCCCACTTCGCACTTACATAGGTGACCTCCTATCAAGAGTATTCTGCCATACCCCACTTGAATTTAATCAAGGTATAGGAATCATTAAAAGTTTTCACTTAACCTTCACTTCACGCGCATAACACTTTTATTCACGTAATGGGTAAGTGTTCATCAACAAACTTTCATAACTTAGTTGTCCCTTTGAACCAAGATCTTGGGATCTCCAAATAACATGGTAGGGTTACCATTACAAAGCTTATCTTTCAATAGGCTTGATCCCCATTCCGAGTGTCAAACCGACATTTGATCTCTATGTAAACCTTTTGTAAGCGGATCCATAAGATTTTCCTTCGATTTTACATAATCGATAGAAATCACACCACTCAGAGATCGCTTGTTTAATGGTATTGTGTCGCCGACGTATATGTCTAGACTTACCATTATACATACTATTTCGCGTGCTCGGTGTATAGCCGATTGACTATCATTGTGTATGCTAATAGAGAGCAATCGGTTTTGTCCAACATGGAATGTCCTCAGAAATTTCAAGCCACTCAAACTCTTCACCACTTTGTCTAATGCAATAAACTCACCTTCCATTGTGGAACGAGATATGCACGCCTGCTTAGTGGACTTCAAGACACCGCAAAGACCACCAATCATGAAAATATATCCAGCTTGTGGATTTTGATTCTTTTGTATCGTAAATCCAATTTGCATCACAAGATATCCTTCTAATACTGCTGGATATCTTGTGTAGCATAATCCTAGGTTCATTGTATATTTCAAGTACTTTAGTACTCTAATAAGAGCTTTCCAATGATCCTCACTAGGATTACTTGTAAACCTGCTTAGTTTATTCACAGCACATGCAATATCTGGTCTAGTACAATTCGTTATGTACATTAAACAACCGATAATCTGAGAATATTTTAATCGAGACACGTGGTCACCTTTTATTTTTGACTAAGAGAAGACTCAAGTCAATAGGTGTTTTCACAGACTTTCATTATAAACACCGAATCTCCTCAGACGGACTCAATGTAGTGAGACTGTGATAACACTAGTCCTCGAGATATTCGGAGATTTTAATCCCCAAAATTACATCCGCCAATCCATATCTTTCATATCAAAGTTACGTGTCAAGATCTTTTGGTATTCATGATCATATCATGAGTACTCCCCATAATCAACATATCATCAACATATAAACACACTAACACATAAGCATTAGGTGTATGTTTGATGTAGACACATTTGTCGCACTCGTTGATCTTAAACCCATTGGATAGCATAGTTTGATCAAACTTTTGATGCCATTGCTTGGGTGCTTGTTTCACCCATACAATGACTTAACGAGTCGACACACTTTGTTTTTCCGACTGGAACCACAAACCCCTCGGGTTGTTCCATATAAATTTCTTCGTCTAATTCACCATTCGTAAATGCGCTTTAACATCCATCCGATGTATTTCCAAGTTATATATCGCGAAAGAAGAGAAATTAGAACCCTTATAGAAGTGATTCTAGTTACTGGTGAGTAAGTATCAAAGAAATCAAGACCCTCTTTTTGCCGATAACCCTTAGCTACCAACCTGGCCTTATACTTATCAATAGATCCATCAGCTTTAAGCTTCTTCTTGAAAATCCACTTACATCCGAGAGCTTTATGTCCCGGTGGAATATCAACCAATTCCCAAGTGTGATTTTGCATAATGGAATCTATCTCACTATTAATTGCCTCTTTCCAGAAAGGTGCTTCTGGATTAGACATAGCCTCGGCATATGTCCTTGGAGTATTTTCTACCATGTAGGTGAGAAAATCTGGCCCAAAAGACGTTGAAGTCCTAGCCCGTTTAATCCTTCGAGGTTCCACTTCCTCGTGTTCTGAAACATCATCCCCCACATTTTCGTGTGCCCTCTTAGTCGAATTTGAGTCTTCATTATGTCTTTCTTTGTTTGGAAAGACATCCTCAAAAAACACCGCATTTCTTGATTCCATGATTGTGTTTACATGCACATCAGGGTTGTCAGATTTGTGCACAAGAAATCTATATGCAATCTATCGTTTTAGGCTCAATCTTGATTTGTTTAGGTTTAGGCACTTCCACCTTTGCTAAACACCCCCACACTTTCAAGTATTTATAACTTGGTTTGTGGCCTTTCCACAACTCATATGGGGTCTTATCCATCTTTTTAGATGGAATTGCTGAGAATTACATTGGCGGAGAGAAGAGCCTCCCCACAAGTTCTCGAGGTAAACCGTAACTCGATCAACATAGCATTCATCATCTCTTTCAGAGTACGGTTTTTATGCGTTCGGAATTCCGTTAGATTGAGAGCATATGGAGCAATAGTTTGATGAATGATGCCCGAATCTAGGCATAATCCTTCAAATGGCGATTCATACTCTCCACCTCTATCACTACGAACCTTCTTGATTCGTCTGCTAAGTTGATTCTCAACTTCATTTTTATAATTTTTGAATACCTCGATAGCCTCATCTTTGCTACTTAGCAAATAAACATAACAGTATCTTGTACACTCATCGATAAAAGTTACAAAATACTTTTTACCGCCTCGATTGCACAAACTTTAAATCACACAAATCGGTGTGAATTAATTCTAAAGGTTCTCATATTTCTTTCCACGGATGGAAATGGCGCTTTAGTCATTTTTGCTTCAACACATACTTGGCATTTACCGTTTGGTTAAATTTTAGTTTAGGTAACAAATCCAAATTCATCATTCTTTGAATCGATTTATTATTAACGTGTCCTAAACGATTATGCCATAAAGTGCAAGACTCAATCAAGTAAGCGTAAGTAGAAGCAATTTTATTAGCCTCGATGGGCACAACATTCTTAGGCATTATAGCATTACATTCGGTTTAAATAAACCTTCAAGAAAATAACCTCTACCAACATACATCTCATTTTTGGTCAAAATGACCTTGTCATTACCAAAGAAAGTTTAAAACCATTCTTATTCAAAGATACCACCGTAAATCAAGTTTCTACGTATGTCGTGAACATGGAGAACATTCGTGAGTGTCGCCTTCTTCCCGTAAGTCATCTTCGTAATCACGTTTCAGCCCCTCGAATAGTTGATTGGGAAGAGTTTCCCATCCACAGCTTCTCACCATTGCCACTTTGTAGGTTGAGAAGATCTCACGGTCAACACATACATGTTTAAGTGGCACTGTGTCCACAAACCATCGCCTCGGATTCCTCACGGTGTTGCACTCGGTCACCATGGCACGTAGAGATTGTCATCATCTCCTCGGCCCAAACCATATGAGCCGTAGGTTTGTAAGGATTCTTTGACCGGCAAATCAGCAAAGACGGTGTCCAAACTTGCCACGATTCGGCAATCACCATTGAATTTATATGGTGTTGGCTTCTGGGCGATTCCCCGTCTTCTTAGGAAATTTCTCCACTTTCTTTCTCTTCCTCGGTTTTTCAACTCACCCACATTAGCCTTTGCTTGTCCAACAGTACAGAACGCTTCTTTTGGATGCTCTATTGTCCTTCTCAATACGGTCGGACAATCAAATCATCCATCGTTACTTGCTTCTTTTTGTGCATGAGATAGCTCTTGTATTCCTTCCACGAGTCGGGAAGCTTCTCAATCACACATGCCACTTGAAAATTCTCATTGATTTTCGGGATCTTCTCGCTATCATCTCGGATATCGAATTTGCAACTCCTCCACCTGCTTCACAATAGATTTAGTATCATTCATTTCATACTTCAAAACCTCAATGACAAGAAACTTCTTGGCACCAAAGATCTTCGGTTGTATATTTCTTCTCTAATGCTTTTACAATGACTTAGCAAGATCATAAGTACAAAGATACACCATACAACATGTTATCTAAACCATTAAGAATATAATTCTTGCACGAAAATCACCGTGCTTCCAAATTTTCTACAAAGAAGAAAAGCCGCTCTTTTCAGGAGTTTCGTGTGGCGCCATCGGCGCGGTCATCGACCAAATTCTTGCTAGCCCAAGTGTTGTGATGTAAAACAACATCTTCTCGCTGCCAACGCTTAAAGTTGGAACCGTTGAACTTCTCCGGTCTCTCATGGTTTGCACCAGTAACCGTGGACGTCTGTGTTACAATTCCCGTAGTATGGGAAGTCTGTCCCCCGTTTAGCGCACCATCCGGAGTAGGAGTCACTTGACTGTCAGATGCCATTTCTGTTGGTAGGACCAAGGACCAATTTGTACTATAATATTGATTTTAATGGCCCGTTTGTTGAAAAAATAGTTTGAGGGCCAAAATGTTACGATCATTAAGGCTTAGGGGTCTCTAGTGTTTTTTCCCTTGGCAGATAAGCCGTTTCTCTTTAAAGGTAGACACACAATAGGGTTTGTGGACCCTGCTGAACTGAAGAAAATTAATAAATATTGTATATATATGTGCCCTCACTGATATTTTTTCCTTCTGAATCTCATGTTATTGTTTTTCTGTTGTAGAGGTTCAAGAACTGGAGCCAGATACAACGGGAATGCTCTGTGGAGATACAACCTACGCCTCAGATGGTGATTGTCCTGACGGGTGCCGCCATGGGGCTTCCTTACAAAAACCGTAAAATTGCATATTCTCGCAGAGACGGTGGCGGCCTTTGATTCAGTATATAGATTAGAAACGGTGGAGACTCGCTCATGAGGAATAATTCAAAACAAAACATGAGAAACTTATGAGAAAGTTTGAATGCAAAGTTACTATTCACCTTCATGGGAAATACTTCGGTTGTGTTACAAGAAATTGACACAACATACATTTATAGAATTGATTAAGATGTATGTCTCTCATAACCAAAGATTTATAAGTGTGTTGGGATGCTCGTTGTGGCAGTACGTATTATCACCCATTCGACGTTTGATTGTATCGCATGAGTAACATTATGAATAAGAAGGGAAATTTTGCTTACCATTACTATGTATGGATTTACGACGGTTTATGGTGATATTGAATCGCCATGTCATATTTGTTTCACCTAGACCCGCTCACGGTTTAAACATGAAATGGTGAGGCTAGGGGAAGAGGCACATATACTAAATTGGGGTTCATGGACCCCCACTAAAAAACCTCTACATTATAACTATTAACTATAGAAAAAAAAAGTGGACCTAGTGAAAAAATAATTTACTTTGGAAAAATTATGGACCCCGTGAGAAAAAGAACTTGATCCGCTATCAGGTGAGGTGCCGGTTTTAACCGGTCCGTGAAACGGTTCACCGGTTCACTGACGGTTTAACGTATCCCCAGCCCAGCCTAGCCTATTGAACTGGCGGTCTATCAACTCACAAGTTAACCTACAAGGGGACCGCCGGTTCATGCAAATTTTTTTGCTGTAAAATATGTTTAATTAGAATGAAGTTACTGATAAAAAAACACAAAAAAACTAAGTTATGCAATTTTATACAATGTAAACAAATAATTGTTTGTGACGGATCGATCAAGAAGCAATGGTGTTTGTGAGTAAAGATAAAGAAGTAACAAGTAAACAAACACAAAAACAAGAAGAACACAGATTTAACGGGTTTTCCAGCAATGTGCCGACTACTCCACGGACAAACAAGGATATTTTATTATCACAAGAAAATTACATCTTGTTACAATTAATACATACGGTATTTATAGCCTTAGGAATCCAACCATAACCGACTAAACAGCCAAACCAGACAATGACTTAAATACCCCAGAAGTAACCTTATCCAAATCGGAAACCATGCAATAGACGTGTTCTCCAAGTTGCTGAGAACCAATCTCAGCAGACCATACATCACCAGGTTGATCACCCCTGCTGACTTGGCCCAAATTAACACCGATTCAGCAGACACCTTCATGCAAGAAGCAAACATATTGAGCTTGACTACCACTATGTGAGAGAACAAGTAGCGTAAAACTCTTGGTCACCAAGCATGTTTCCTCTCAAGACCAATTTGGCCGACATATTTACAAAGCCTCTGTCCAAACATGTCTTTCGTAAACTCAGAGACCAACTCACCTTACTCCCAAGTCCTAGCCTCGTTTGAGGGGGAGTATTAACGGATTACATGCAATTCCATGCAAGATTCATGCACGTTTTGTGCAGTTATGCAGCAGTGCCAACAAAGCTTTATCAAAAACATTTGAATCAATTTAAATCATGATTAAGGAGAGATAAGGTTGGATTGGAGAGATAAGGAAGAATTTTAATCATGATTAATGCTGAGTATTTTCGGTGATATAAGAGTTTGATGGCTATTTAGTCTCTTGTGTAGTGATAGGATAGCTTGATATGGTTCAGAAATTGTATTATCCGATCATCATCTGATGTTTAAGGCTTAGGTTAGGGTTAATGCCTCCCTATATAAACAGGCACAGCCTCTGTATTATTTTGTCAAGCAAAAATACATCGAATAAAGAGGATTCATATGCTTTATATTGTGTTTTTCTACAATAAGTCATAGATACAAGGATATCTATAAACCGATATTAAAGATGAGGTAATCTTAAAGGGTAGAAGAGACCATTTGTGTTGGCCATTCAGCAGAGCCCTCGTAGTTGGGTATGATTGTTAATTATATATGTGACCCGAACCCTTCCACAGGACAATGAGGCTAAAAATCTGATCTGAAAAGCTACTAAATACGTCATTAACGAAGGGGTGTTTTTTTTCCCGCATATCTTTATACCGGCCTTATGCTATTCACGAAGGGGTGTTTTTGTTCACAGATCTTATACCGGCCTTTGGTTGAGATGTGTAACACAAGAGGAAGTCTTATCTTGCAGGAGATCCCGGGGCCTATGCATGGGACATCCTAGGGCCAGAACCCTCCCTTATAAATGCATGTTAAAAAAAATTAAATTTATTACTAGTAGCTTAAATTAACAAAAAAAAAATAAAAAATAAAATAAAATTTATCTATGCCCAAATAGATTTAAATTAACAATTTTAGGTCAAGTAAGAATAACTTATCTAAATAGTTATTGGATCCATTATAATTACGTAGTGTTTCAATGCCTAAATTCAGGTGTGTTACGTGTGCTATCCACCTATCAAAGCCAATTACCGACAAAATTAGGGGACCTTTGCGAAATATCACTATTGGCGCAAGCGCAATTTCTGACTACCATTCCGTTGTCGAAATACTACTCCATTTTTCGCGTTTTAGGTGTTTTTGGAACCAAACTAAACCCTAATTGGGAAGGGGAACCTCAATAGGAGATTTGTGTACCTTAAAATCGTGCACATTTGTGAAAAAAATGGGAGAAAATCGCGAACCAAAATCGTGAAAATTGCACTAAAGTGGTATTCCCACATTTACACCACAGAATGGTGGCATTCCAGAAATAATCCCCAAAATTAGACGTTACAATGTGAAAGATGGTGAATCGGTGATGACCACCTCTAGTATCCTATAGACGTCAATACCAACGCGTGACTTTCAGAGATCACTGCTACAATGCATATGAGGGCCGGGATATGAGATGTAGTGACGCATGATTTTCTCTACGTAAAGTGTCACTTAAGATGAGGCAACACGTGTTTTGGACTTCAAAAAGTGTCAATGAAGAAACAATGACACACTATTATTGTTATTACATGAAATGTTCAGATGTTTAGCACTTAAAGTGCATCTACACATATTAATGCATCTTCAATTTCATTGTTACTACATCTTCTGTTACTGCATCTTCAATTTTAGTGTTACCGCATCGTCAGCTTAATTGATATTGTATTTTATGTTACTTCATCTTAATTTTAGTGGTACTGCATCTTCAACTATTGTTACTGCATTTTCAATTTCACTTTAAGTGCATCGGATAAATCAATAAAAAAAAATTGATTTTAAAAAACTATGTCACAAAAGATCAAATGAGATAATAAAATAAAAAGGACGAAACATATGAATTATGGTGAAAGTATTGCTACGATTCGAGTTGTATATAAAAAGATATAGTCGTTCAAAATTTTAACTCTGGAGAGTGAATAACATTATTATTATTATTATTATTATTGGTAATTTGGTATGTTTTTAATATTTTTGTCCCTATAAACCAAATTCATATGTTTTTGTCATGATTATCCATTTTTGTCTTTTTGACCCATTCTCTTTTACTCGATTCGACCCGCCTCGTTTACACCTCTAACCTGAACGACCACCGAAAATTTGCAATGCAAATTAGTTCCACCATGTCATCACATTATCATCACGTATCATTATTGCCTATTTTAAAATAGGTAGTTTTCTTCTAGACACATGGGACCTATAGAAAATAAGCAAATGATTGATTTCTGACCACCGCTCATACTTTACAAAAATCACCATAAAATTTGTCTTGAGAATGATTCTCCTTATTCGCTTCATCAAACTGCCGGCTACGTACGTACGACATGTCGACATCGAAATTTTATTATGGTCCTTGACCAAATGACGATGACTGGTGATCATGGGCACCAATAAAACGACAAATAACACAAGGCCCACCATGTAGAAATATAAATTCCATGTATTGACGTTTTTACCTTTCTTATAAGACATTTCATTGATGAACAAATATGACATGGTGGTCCTGGACCACCATAAAACCACTGATGTCGACACACAAGATGGAGAGCTCCATTTAGCTCCACAGGAAAATTTAAATTCATTTTTTAATTCCTTAATTTTGGCCTATAAATTGAGATTAAGATAGGGTGTGGAAAATCATAAAAACAACTTCATCAAATCTCAAATTAATATTTGTTGACAAAGAACACAAAGATGATTAAGCTTGATGTGTTCGTTTTCTTTTCAGTGGTAGTAAGCTGCATGGGAAAACCACGACTAGGAAGAGGCGGCATGCATGTCGTCCGGCGGCGGTGGATCTGTGCCAGTACTACCAAGAAAGATGTTGCAAGATGAACCACTACCCCCTGAAATCTGTGGCGATGAAGATTGCGAATCAGATGGTAAATGTCCTGAGGACTGTCTATGCGGGCTTATTCATAATGGAAAACAATGGTGCTCTTATGATCCGGTGTTTCAGGAGTGGTTGCATGGTACAAACTCACAAGACCAAGAGATAGATACAGTCGACTCACAAGACCCACCAAACCCGGAGCTGGATACAGACGACTCGACTCCAGGCGAGGTTGACCTAGAATTGTTAGATACAGATCCACAAAACCTACCAGGTAAGGAAAATCATATAACACACAACAGATCGAATGAACTCTCAATTGTATTTTTTTATTGAAATGCATGCATAATAATATAGCATCTTTATCTATGTGTACGTTCTTTAATCGGAATTAATATTATTTCCTTCTCTTTTTTTTTTTTTTTAATTCTTTATCTCTTGTGACTTGTATATTCTAGAAGGAAATGCTAGGTTGGGAAGAGCAGAACTCTGTGGCACTACAGAATGATCAGCAACTATTATATGTCCTGACGACCGGTGCCGGTGCGGGATGCTTTACGAAAACAAAGTCAGGTGCTTCTATCCGGAAGGGACGTTGGTCCAATCGTTATCGAGCATCTCTGCAAATTGGAACAGTGGAAATGTGGAAGGCCTGTATGTTAAAGAATAAATGTAGTAATTTAGTTTAATCCAATTATTGTAAGGGTATTAGCTTAAGGGTAATTGTGGTATTTTACTCTTACCTAGACTTTACCATATACGGCATCTATTTTGTACTGCAGAGTACAAATAATTCTAGTAACAAGAAAGATTCTCTCCACAAAATCTATCTGTTTGTCTCTGTTAATTGGCAAGAACATATATGAAATTAGCTCAGCAAAAGGGGATTTTTTCCTGGAATGCCACCAATTTTGTGGTGTAAATGTGGAAATACCACTTCAAACAAGAATTTTCACGATTTTGTTTCGCGATTTTCTTCCATTTTTTTCATGAATGCAAGACGATCTTAAGATGACACAAATCCTCTATCGGGCTTCCTTCCCAATTAGGGTTTAGTTTGGCCCAAAAACACCTAAAACGTGAAAAACAGAGTGGTATTTTGACAATTTAAGTAAGAAATTTCAACATTTGTCTCTGTCTCAATAGTGGTATTTTAATGAGCCGCCTCAAGAAAAGATGATGATAACAGTGATCTAAATTTAAAGAGCAATGAGATAAATGATATGTGATTGAAGATAAAGGAACTTCAGATACTTAGCAAGTTTTACTATTTTATATTTAATTAATTAGCTGACTCATTAAGTGTAATTGTTGAATTTGTATTTTAAAATTTATCCCCCTAAACTTTAAATTTAAAACTGAGTTGTGTCAAGCTATTATATTTAGGTTTAGATGATCAAGCTAGGATTAATGATTTCCTCTCGATTTAAGGTTTAAATGATCGATCAAGCTATTCCATCGGAGTTCTCACCGTGTAAAAAGGCTCGAAGAACATCTAAAATAGATCCCTCTCCTTCTTCACAAATTGTACGTGGGTTAAGTAATCATGTCTAATTGCTTATTTCTGAGATCAAAATTGCACGCCTAGCGGTATTTTTTGGATTTTAAATTAATCTATTTAAGTAATCATGTCTAATTTAATTAGGGCCACAATTGCAACTGTAAGGGTATTCTTATAGGAGTGAACCAAAATTGTTATGGCAATTGAACATATACATGATCTTGTTACGACTTCTTCTTATGGCAAATTTTCTTTTTCTTTATCATAATAAAATATACGCACACATGTTTTTCTTTTGTCTTTATTAGGGCTCAAACCCGAAACTTTCGGGTTAAATGACACATTAATTTCCATTGGCTTTCTTATGGCATGTTTAGAAAAAAAAAATTATAAGAAAAATAATCTAACACCCTTTACACCAACGACACAAATTAATCAATAGATTTTATATGATGATAAAGAATATAAAAGTCGGTTGTATCATTTGTAGAGAGAATCTGATGTGACTCTACCGCTTGATTGAATGTCAGCATAATTCGGATGTCATAATCTTTAATTTCCATCAAACTGAATTTGGAGAAATTAAAATAAAAAATGTTTAGTTTCATGTTACAACAAAAATGAACATATACCCATTTATTGATTTGAGTTTCATCATTATCAATGATGATGGTAAAAGTGAAAATTGATAGATGTAATTAACATAAGTAGTTTTCATGTTAAAAAATCTATATAAACTTTTAACGAAAATGTTGTTCAAAAAATTTAACGAAAATGCTAATTTAACATCTAGGGTGGTTCTATCCTTGTGAGATGTAGGGCGGCCGACTCTTTAAAATAAAATAAAAAAAATTATATAGAAATAGTAGATATTTTTTTTATAAAAACACACATATATGCGTGTGAAATTGATACTCTTATTTTTACGTCTTAACCAACTATTTTTATATTTTAACCTGTAATTATATGTATAAAATTGAATATACAGATAGATAAGGAAAAAAAAAAAAATACTCCCTCCGTTCAAATGTCCTGCAGCACATGCTTAGAGCTGCAATTTTTTCATGGTTGATGATTTTGGATTTGGCATACACTCTTGCCGTATTTTTTTGTTTTTTAATTTTTTTTTTTGTTTTTGTTTTTCATCAATATATTATTGCCGTTGCTGGGATAATTAAAAGAGATTCTGATCAACCAAAGACGGCATAATCGGCTGGAACATGGATTATCCTCCACGCATATTCAGGGCCGTCCATGAGTAAACCGGGGCTAGACCAAAAACATTTAAAGGTCCCTTACGCTCTTTCGATATGAATTGTAAATATCATAAGTGAAAATTTGAAAAGGCGTAAGAAAACTTTATAGTTTTGGCCCAACTATCGCCAATATTTGTGGTATATATATTATGATAGTTGAAGAGCATGAGCTCTTAAATTTAGGGAGGATGAAAAATATGTTTATGTGTAATTATGTTGTAAAATTTAGTATCCATAAGAGGAATTAATCAATTTTGTGTTATGGTGTTATTTCTTTTAACATAATTTGGTCTAAAAGTTGTAACTAATGATTTTTAACATTAATTTAGAGTTACTATACACTAATCTAGTCACTACACACTTTATCGACATTGATTATTATTGATTAATATGAATCGATGAGCCACACACAATAACTAATTATGATACAGTTGTAATGACAAAACCAATTATGATACAGTTGTAAATTTGTAATGACAAATGTTATGACTTAATGTGTACTGTAAAAATCATTTAACTTAATTAAAATTAGATTCATAATAAACCGCTACATATATATACAGGGGCGGACGCAAGATCCTGGACGAAGGGGGCGATAATTCTAAAGATTTTTTGCAATCAAATACATATATAGGAGTGTTTATTTTCCGTCCCAATGATTCGAAAAAAAATCCTACTATACATAGTAAAAAAATACGACTATACATTTCGCTTTATATGATAAAAAAAAAACTACTATATATCGCGTAATCGGAACACATACACACTTCTACTTCTATCAATAAAAATTTAAAGATCTAAAACAATGCTTTTTTTAAGAAACCAATATTTCAAACCGATTAATATTTTTAAATGTATCACTTTGACCTATATATGATAAAAGTTTAATGTTCAATTATCTGATTATTATGGATAATATGGATGAATATAAATTTTATGGGACGAAAAATACATAACATATGTATAAAAGTGTATTTTCCGAATCCGAAAGGGAGGCGGGTGCCCCCTCCTCTTAAGCTACATCCGCCCCTGTATATATATTGGATGCACTTTAAATTAACATTTTGAGGGGACGCCTTAGCAGGGCCGGCTTATTGAATTACCATCTATCCCAAAATCTTAAGTTTATTGGGTTGATAGATAATTAACATTTTATATCTTAATACGCCCCCAGTGTGGAGTGCGGAAGAGTAGAATGACCCATCACTTGATTTTTTTTTTTTGTTTGTTTGTTTGCTTTTAATTGTGCTTTGGGCGTGGTTCAACCTCATCCGATACTGTATCAATTACTATCTATCCTAAAAGCTTTGTTTATGGGGCCGATAGATAATTAACATTTTATATCTTACACTACCACCCATTAGGCGGGTTAGGTGGCCATCGAAGGCCCACGCATCGTTAGGACGGGCCTGCGCAGCTAAATGTTATTCTTTAAAAAAATCAGTATGTCCAATCCAAAAAAACCTAATATAATGTGTTAAAAATTACATGAATTGATAAAGACTCAAATTATAAAATTCACTAATATAATGTGTTAAAAATTACTAATGAATTGATAAAATCCCAAATTATATGGTCACATTTATAATAAATCACATTAATCAATTTGAATTTCATAATTGCATCCGTTTAGCAAGGGGTGTGTAGCTTTTCGGCGTTGTCCCCGGCGCCTACGAGTTGGCTTACCGCTTCTTTTTGTTATGACAGTCTAAATGCAAATGATAACAAGATATGAAAAAAATATCTAATATCAATGAATTTGAATTTTGTATCTACAAATTTTAAAAGCACGGCGTAGAAGTAATATTTTGTAAGCATGTTTTCGTATTTAAAAAAATAAAAAAAAAAAAAAAAAAAAAAAAAACTAAAGGCTCCTTCTTCAAAAGTCGCCAAAAGCCAAAAATTCCAGGTTCGACCTTACGCGCCAGGGGGAATATTTACATTTATAGTCACTCATATTTTTTTATTTTCTCAAAACTAAAGATTTATATTCAATCATTACGATAAACACACCTTATGTATTCGCTTTTATTATGATAAACACTCATATTTCCCATTGTAATTAATGAGACTGATGCGTACCAACTAAATAAGTAATTGTGTTTTACTATGGAAGCAGCATTACACGAATCTTAAATCAAACACGTCGATTTTTGCATGCAAAGATCCTATTGAACTTATCAATGTACGAGTGAACAAATATACTTCTTCGTCCAAGAATGTAAGTCACTACCTCCTTGTGTTTGTTCAGAATGTAAGCCATTTTATAATACTAATGAATAATTTATTAATATTTTCTCTATCTTACCTTTAATTTATCTTTTTATGTTTGTTCAGAATGTAAGCCATTTTATTCAGAATGTAAGCCATTTTATAATACTAATGAATAATTTATTAATATTTTCTCTATCTTATCTTTAATTTACCTTTTTATGTTTGTTTAAAATGTAAGCCATTTTATAATACTAATGAATAGTTTATTATTATTTTCTTTATCTTACCTTTAATTTGTTAACAACAGTTGCAGGGTTTTACATTTCCGCTCGTAGTATTTTTATATATTTTTTTCTTTAAAGTTCTGTATCCTAACCCACTAATTTGATTAATTTGGAGTTACATCACTTAAATGATCAGATATAATCTGCTCGTAGTATTTTTCAATGACTCTCTTCAAAGACAGTCCCAAAAAAAAAAAAAAAAAAAAAAATCATAAGATGAATTCTGCTCCCAAAACTAAACGACTTTCCTCGACCTGGTGGGGTTTAACACGAACTTGGACCTCACTTATGTGGGCCTAATCGTAAAATGGGCTAAGGCATGTTAACTTATCTTAAATTCATACCTTGTTTGGCAATAAAATAAGATGGTTCTATTGACATTTGTATTTACTTCTAGCACCACTAGGACCGTCCCTATCTAATAGCCTTAGGCAAAAAAAATTTAAGGGCCTTGATGTTGTGAAGAAATATTGTGTAACAATTATTATTTTTGGGTATTATTACATAGATAAACGCATAAAAACCGTAACAGAATTTGATTAAACTTTTTAACCAAATTTAGTTATGATTTTGAGCCTTACCAATAATTTAGTTTGTTAAAAAAAGACCTAATATACATAATTATAACATGAAAACAGGGGCCGTAAAATTACACGCTTTGATGGAGGCTCTAAGCCATGACCTTGTTGGCTTGCCCCCAGGGACGGGTCTAAGCACCACGCGTGTTTAGTGCTCCCAAAACTACTTATGACACCACGGTTATTTTTTGCAAGATGAAACGTCGCTGCTACTAAAATAATTTTTTTAAGAACGTTTGTGACAATTATGTTATTTTTACATAAATTCGGGCAATGGTACGTGAGTAACGTCGGTGGTGGTGATGTTTTCCGTACAAAACCAACGTACGTCAGTGGTAGTAACGTTTCATAGGAACGTCATTGAGCAGTGACATTCCTCATTTGTTGTGGTAAAAATAATTATTTTACAATTATATGAAAAAAATTACCAAATGTGGTGTCGGAAATAAAATAGATGTCAGTAGAGAATCCCTTATAATAAGGTTTAGTATAATGGCCCTTAGACCTTCGATAAAATTAAAACGATACAGAGGAGATGAATGTAAGAATGTCAAAAAAAAATTATGAAATAGTCCAAAATTATATTTATTATATTTCATATATTATTAACTCAAACATCAAAAGTATTAATCCATGCATCAAAATTTTATATGCCTGTATATATATATATATATATATATATATATATATATATATATATGAAGGGTTTTAACCCAATTACCCGTTAATTGACCCGGAAAATACACTGCAAAAACCGTTTTCAATATCCGATAACCCGCTAAAAATAAAAGATAAATCTTATTAAAAAACGGATCATGGAATAGTGGGGAGTTAGAATGGAAGTTGTGGTAATAGTGGGTTGGTTAATTCCTTTTTTTTCTAAACAAACGGATAAAAACATTGTGGAGTTAGAATGATAGGTAGTGGATAGAAATAGTGGCTAAATAGTGGGTAGAAAATAATGGGTTTTCTACACATTATGACTATGAAACTGAAAATGATCATAAAAAATACGGTGGAGAAACAAAAAAAATTAAAAATAAAAATTAAGAAACCTGAGATTTGTCATAGAAAATTGAATTGGCTACAATGAAAAATTATGTTAATGAAGCTAAAAATACAATCTTTTGAGAGAGGAGGATTTGTTTGATAGTTATATTTTGCACTTTTATTAGGGAGAAAGAAATGGAACGTGCCAATGATAGGTAGTGGGTAGAAATAATGCTTAAAATAGTGGGTAGAAAATAATGGCTTACACATTATGACTACTACTACTTTGCTTTTAATTTTTTTTTCCTCTCTCAACTTCACACAAACGTGCTGGAACATGGCAAATGCGGCAGTTATGGGACATTTAGTAAACCCAATACTCCCACAAAAAACTACCCCAATCCCACTCCCACTCCCACTCCACTCCCACTCCTTATTTAAACCTCAATCTCATTCCAAAATTTCAATCCCAATAACCTCAATCACATTCCTAAATTTCATCCCAATACAAAAATGGTCACTTCACCGAAATTGTGTCGTTTCACGTAGATGACACGCCAATATCGTGTGCCAAAAATTTCGACCACATGAAAGTTTTAGAAATGAATGAAGATTGTTTCATTCTGGATTTTAATCCTTCATGTCCACGTCCACCTCCAATTACTTTATGAAAATTATTCAACAGATGTCCGAGGTTGAGAAAACTGAATAAACCATGGTCCGACCTCGACAAAAAAGGGTTTCGGCCCATACCAATCCACCGGGGTCTCCAAATGATACACATATGTCCCCTCTGCAGGAGACCGATGACTGTTTCATTATCGATTTTCACCCTCGGTTTTCTTCTATTGCTATTGTCGACATTTCTGATGGTTCGATGTTTATGTGGTCGCCGGGGCGGCAAGTGTATCTTCCTATTTGTATTACAATCATCGACTAAATGTGTGTATCCAAACTACATATTTTTTAAATAATGTTGTTCAAATATTGTTTTTTTATAGGTGGCATGTAGAGATTACCTCACCTGCACACGTGTGTATAACGTAACTTTTTGACCTGGTCACCTCACGAACACTACTTTGTGTCGGTATTCTTTCTATCAATTTACTATCTCTTTTTATATTATTTTAAGGGTATGGTAGTAGTATGTTATCCTATGTTCTTTGAAACATTTGTCTTGCCATTGCAGTGTTATTATTTCGTTTGTGATATGCCCGCTCCTTTGCAACATGTGGATTGGTGTTAGCGGACATTGCCACTTGCTGGACACAAAAGCATAGATAGATAAAGCGAGATAAAAGTAGAAAAAACGCCTCACATTTATAAATAAATGTTGCCTTTTACTCTTATGTCGTCTATTTTTTTCCCATATTTCATTTCTTTCAACTTTTAATGTAGGGTTTTCAGTGCCTCAATTGAATTTGTAATTATAATTGGGTACTTTTTTCTATTCAACTTCTTGGTTTCATTTTATGTCCCTTTATTACTTAACCTTTGCATATAATTACTACTTTGTTTTGTGTTACTACATTTTTTTATTTACATCTTTATTATTAGTGTTAGAGCACTTGACTCTTGACTCTTCCTATTTTTCCTGTTTTACATAATCTATATCTAAAGTATCAGATCGTAATCTCTATCATAAATTATACAATATTAAACTATTAACTTTACTAAATTATTATGGTTCGTTATTAAATAAATGAGAATAATTATAAAGGCTTTTTTGAAACACCGTATGCTAAATTACTCGGCAATCCAGAAGAAAAAATCAAAAAAAAAATCATAATATTAATTTATAGAAATTAAATGCTATATAATTTGTTTTTTGTTTTGTTGTTGTTGTGAGAGATAAACCTGTTTTGTTTAAAGTAAACTTATTTTATTATTTTGAAAATAATTATTCTGTTTTAGTTTGTAACATGTTAATTTTTGAAAGCTGTTTCTGGCAATTTTAATTCTTGATCATTTCATATCAACACTATAACCTCACGAACACTACTGTTCAGGATGTGCAACAATATCTTCAGAGCAAATGTTGTTCCAATTACTTTACCCCCCCCTCCCAAAAACAGAAAACAATTACATTTCAACATAAGATATAGTATTGAACACGGGTTAGGGGCTTCCCTGATAATGACATTATCCTCCCTCCTGGTCATAGAAAGATAGATTGTAAAATCATCAATCACACTGTGTGGTAACGAGAAATAGCACAAAAGTTTCTGAATCTACTTCCTAAGCCATTTGAACTTATACATTTTATTGGGCACAATTTCTACTCCTGTTCTCCACTTCAGGAGTTACAGTGGCAACTAATTAAGTTTCTTCAGAAAGAAATCATTCATACGCCAAAACATATAATAGTCCAACAAAATACATAATTTTTTGGATAAAGTATGGAGAACAAAACTGTATGAATGTTTGTGAATGTGTCCAATATTTTTCGCTGCAAAAATTATATCATAAAATGCAGTTGCTTGGTGAAATGTAAAAAAAAAATGAAAATTAAATAAAAGTAGCATGGAAAACAAAAAGGGGATCTAAAGATTGTGAAAGAGAGCTGGAGGATGAATAAAAATAAAAGAAAAATAAAAGACATTATTAAAAGAAAAACATTATTAAAATAAAAGAAAACATTATTAAAAAAGCGGATCATGGAATGAAAGTGTGGGAGTTAGAATGGGAGTAGTGAGGAATAATGGGTTGGTTAATTTTTTTTTTTCTTCTAAACAAACGGATTTATTGTGTTTTCAATGATAAATTTAAGTTAAATGGAGGATGAATATTGAAAGTGGCTAAAACGATAAGAATACTAATTAGCTCAAATAATGCACGCAAAAATGTTATGGTAACCTATAAAATAAATAGCAAAAATGAAAGAATATGTCAGTTTGTCTACACATAAATATTTGTTTAAGTTCTAAAAATATTTAATTGTTCCGCCAACCAAAGAAATAGACCTTTTTGGCGTTGCTAAACAAATACTAACAATTTATATATTATTCATCTTTTAAAAAGATATATAACTACTAGAGATTTATTCTACAATCCACGTTCTTAAAAAGAAATACTTTTCATTTAGTAAACTCACTACTCCCACAAAAAACTACCCCAATCCCACTCCCACTAAACCCACAAAAAACTACCCCAATCCCACTCCCACTCCTTATTTAAAACTCATTCACCCTGCAGCAACCCTCATCATAGTCCACTTCAACGCATACCCTCCTACACCACTACCAAAGTTAAATCACAGTAAGTAAAATTCATAAATGCCACTCATATTTCATTGCTTTATTTAATGTGTATAAGAGGTTTCCATGCTTTATTTACTGAGTGCAAGAGTTTTGGTGTTTTGATGCAACTCAATGATGTGGGTTTTTGCAGATTTTGAAGATTCACCAAATTCATTCCTGCCTCATTCAATTCTGCAGTAAATAGTCCAGTTGCTAAGTTGTTCTTAATAATTCTCGTGTAATTTCTTTTCTTCATGGTCTTGGTCTACTAATTTTATGTTTTTTTACGAATACTGTTGATATTGTCGAAATACAAACAAATCATGTTCTTTACATATATCGCATTACTACATACATACAGCAAACAATTGCAACCAGATAGAGCAGAAAATTATCCACAATAATATGTATTGCGTAGATTGCATAAGAGACATATTGTCTTATACATTTGAACATCATATACATCAAATACATATACACAAATTACAGATTAAAATTTATATAACATAACCAAGTGTATATATGCATATATATTTCGGATTCTGATGAGGCTAGGCAGGAAAAGACAGACAGAAATACCACATTAAAGACTGAAGCAGGTAGATAACATTTAATTACAGATTAAAAACATGTTAAGCATTTTATCCACTGTAAAAGTCAATTAGGCATGCAATTACAGATAAATATTCAGATCAAAACAGCTTTACCATTTAACATCATATCTTTACGGATTATTTGAGATCTCGAGCATGCATTAAGAGAAAAGATTCGATTTTTTTGTTCATTTGCAAATTTAAACTCGATTTAAGCTTATCCGAGCAAATAAAGATTTTAGCTTTAATAATATTTATAGGCATGAGCACAGATATCACAGAAAGGGGAAGAAAAAGGTTGCAAAATTGAAAATGATGAGGAGAACTTCCCTGAGATAGCAGATAAACGGGTTGATAGTTTGATTTGGACATCATAGGCCTCAGCTTGCAAAAATTCGTTAGATGAAAAGGACTTCTACCTTCACTGACCAAGTCAAGAGATATGGCATCTTGAAGAGAGAGGCGAGTTGTAGAGCACATCTTTCGATCTGTGCAAAAGTCCAGGTGATGCAGAGAGCTTTTCATCAGAAGCTATTTCGGGTGAAAGAGGAGTAAAGAAACCGATCGCTTTTTTCAAGAGAGAAAGAGATTCATGGAGATGGAAAGGGTGCAGAAGAAAGGAGACGTTTGAGAGCATTGTTGAAAATGTAATTGTAAGGGGAAAAGTGAAAAGATAAAGATGGGTGCGGTAGGAGAAAAATCTTCTAATAAGTAAAGGTTGTGATTTGTAGTAGTATAATAGTGTAGGAGTAGGGTTTTCATAGAAAAGAAAATAGGCTTATGTGTTTTGGGTAAAAGGGCCGAGGGTTAGTCAAAAGAGTACGCCAAAAATATTAAGTAAACATCTATGAAATATTTAATAGTAAAAATAATGTCAAAAATAAAATAATAATAATAGATAGTATAATAAAATGTTTATGTCACATTATAAGATAAAGTTATGTTTATATTAATAACTGACATACCAAAATAAATAATTAACTAAGAATAACCTCAAATTTACGACACTCGACATTTTGAGTGCCTATCGTTGCAAATTTTGCATATTATTTATTTAATCCATATTACTTTATTGCTTCCAAATCACATAGGTTTTTCGCCAATAGTATGGCTTCCACACCCGTTAACTCACCTGAAGTTGGCGTTTTCTATGACAATCAACAAGAGTCAAGGTCAGTAGTCCTGAAGAATGTAGGTGTATACCTACCAAACCCAGTGTTTTCTCATGGTCAACTCTATGCTGCAATTTCCCGCGAACATCACCTTCTGGTCTAAAAATAGTGGTAGTTAACAAAAAGGACGACCCATGTGATTACACACAAAATATTGTATACAGAGAAGTGTTTGATTTTTAAGTTTTTATTTAGTTGTGTATGATTACAGTGTATCCAGTAACCTTTCATTGGTGACAGTTGTAACTTTACACAATAACCATTTTCTTTTACACATATTCCTGTTTCTGCGTTTCATTGTGTTAACGTTTGTAACATTTGCTTCATATATTTTGTCATAGATCATGTTCCGTTTAGAAACATTAATGCATGTTTACTGATAAGAGTACTATTGATAATAGTACTATCCCTTTTGATTAACATTGTTTTAATGAATCATGTTCATTATATTTCATGTCGACATCAATTTTGTATCAGTGACGTTTAATAATCCCGCGTTATGACGGGTTATTGACTAAATATATATATATATAAAAAAATCGATTC